>CM022876.1:14443095-14461186 GCA_012654025.1 Pachypsylla venusta | reverse complement strand
TGATTATGGAATGATCCTATTGGCTACTTCAAGGTTATATCTTGTGTGTTGTTTTGTTTCTTCTTCTCCTCTTTGATCGATGGTTCGTAATGCAAGAAAGCTCGCACAAAAGAGAATGGAAAAAAATCATTCAATTGATTGTAATGAAAATGATTAATGACGTCATGGCTCACGACTTATGATCTATTTGATTAGGTATATGAGCTATCATGGCTCACGATTAGTGACTCATTGAGTGATTAATGAAAATGATTAGATCATTTTACTGAGTGATTCATTAGTGATCTAATCACTCGAAAGACTCATAAATCACATCTCTAATATAGAGTGAAATCATCTCATTTTATTTTGAAGAATTTGTAGTTAACCAATTGACATCGTCTTGTGTTACGCCCTATCTAAACTGTACGGTTAAATTGTAAGTACCTACAAAACTCAAAAAAAGGTCATTTTGATTTGAAATGTTCCAGATTTATCATTTTTGTCTGCTTTTTCTACTTCTCAAGGTATAATGAGCTTCAATTTGAAAAGTCTTTCTGATTTTTCTTTTCATAATGTTTGTCTATTCTATGTCCATTTTCTATTTTGTATTAAAAAACCATGATTCATCGCATGTAATGACTCTTTTTAAGAAGTTTGGGTCACTTTCGATCTGATTTACGAATCATAACACCAACTTTTTCAATGTTTTCGTCAGTTATTGAGGTTTGGGGAGGGGGGGGGGGGGGGTGCATAATATTTTTGTTTTTCATGCTCGTGGAAATAAATGATTTTTAAAGATTATTTCCTACATTGACCAAGTGACTTTGGGAATTGTATACAATAGCCGGTCATTGTATACAATTCCCAATTATCTACTTGTACCGTAACATATATATGAAGACTGTGTTTCCTAAGTATTTTAGAACCGATAAAAAGCGGAAAAAAACGCCAACGGTATATATTTGATTGAACCCAAAAATTTCGGAGCTAGCTGAGACCCCAAATATGACATACATACCAAATTTCAAATCATTACCAAATTTCCTTTTACATACCAAATTTCCTTTTAGACAGCAATATACTGAAAAACGCTAAAAAGCGGCAAAAATCGCCAACGGTGTATTCGATTGCACCCAAAAGTTTCATCTAAATCGGTCAACGCTAAGTGGCAAAAGTGCCCATCACGGAGTTCGGCGGACAAATGGATTTTTTTTTATTCGATTTTTGGATTGTAATACGTACCTTGAATCGTGACGATTCCTAAGCTTCATTATTGAAAATAATCAAAATGTAGGGACAATCCCCAAAAAGTCTCCGATGGAGAACCATCCCGAATCCCCCATTTCACGTCCAATGTCTTCTCTGATGTTTCAGATTTGGAGGACCTCAACACAACCCTACCATTTCATTCCTTTTCTGAACTGACAGTCACGGACTCCTCTGCTCCATCAGATCCTGCATCGTTCAACTATCTTCAAGATTTGAGTGGATTCTGGTCATTCAACGATTCCATAGATCTTTCAAAATATGAAAAGTTTGATCATTCCAAATTTCTTGGTAAGTAATTCCTGATCATGTTGATAATTCCAATTAATAAATTACCACTGTTATTATTATTATTTACTGTGTTTCAGGGGGTTAAAAAACCGCTGACACATTACAAAATTGGGAACCAAAATTATAAATATGTATATAAAAAAAAGTTAATCAAAACAGAAAATTGAATTGACAAAATTGAAATAAACTGCAAAATTAAAATGACCTTTAAAGAAAACTGAAATTGTTATTAGTAGGTACCTGAAAAAGAAAGAAAAAAAGTTAGTTGGTGAACTCTTGTAGGCTATAGGGAGCAATTTCTAACAGACGATTTTTTAAGTACAACTTAAAATCTTTGTAGTTCATGCTTTTATTAGCATTATTTATTTTGTTATAAATTTTAATATCTTTATCCAAAATTGATTCCCCAAAAATCGATAATCTGGAGTTTATTAAATCTTTTGCATTCCTCGTGTTGTATGAGTGTGCCATTGTAGGTAAAACATGTTTGTTTTTATGAATGAGGAGGCACATATCTAATATTACCTGACCATATAATGTTAATATTTTTTTATCAACGAAATACTCTTTGCAATGAGCTATGTCCTCGAGGACCTCAACACGTTTATTTTTCTTTTCGTAATTCCTATCAATAAATTAGTCCACCTCCCAGAGATTTTGAGTAGAAGGAACTGTTAATCCTTCGGCCCCCCCCCCCAAAAAAAATCTTCAGTACGGAGAACAAGAACAACAAGATCATCAACAACGAGAACAATAACATCATCAACATCAATAACAACATCACTTTCCATGATCATCATTTTCAGGTGTTAGTCCTGGCTTGGCTGTCAATCCTTCGGACCCCCCCGAAAAAAAAATCTTGGTTACGACCCTGAAGAAACACGTGCCTCTTGAAATGCTACAATATCGTTCTGTAAGGTAAATTTGCCAGTCGATAAACTTGTACCACTCGTCGAACAAAATCGCTTAATTAATGAGAACTAACAAAGCTCAATAACTAATAAGCGTCGTAAACTATGAAGTGTTCAACATGATTTTTTTTATAGAATTGTCCTCTTTCACTCGTCCTCATATTGACACAATATTCTATAGAAAAGGAAGGTCGTGTGATATTCACACCAGATTGGAATACCATTACTCGTATGAATGTTCAACATGATTTTTTTATACAATTGACCTCTTTCACTTGTCCTCATATTGACACAATATTCTGGACATTACAAGACATTATGGCTTATATATAGAAAAGAAAAGTCGTGTGATGTTCACACCAAGACATTATGGCTTATATATAGATAAGGAAAGTCGTGTGATTTTCACACCAGATTGCAATACCATTACTCGTATGAGTGTTTAACAAGATTTTTTTATACAATTGACCTCTTTCACTCGTCCTCATATTGACACAATATTCTGGACATTACAAGATATTATGGCTTATATATAGATAAGGAAAATCGTGTGATGTTCACACCAGATTGCAATACCATTACTCATATGAGTGTTCAACATGATTTTTTTATACAATTGTTCACTTTCACTCGTCCTCAGATTGACACAATATTCTGGACATTACAAGACATTATGGCTTATATATAGAAAAGAAAAGTCGTGTGATGTTCGCACCAAAACATTATGGCTTATATATAGAAAAAGAAAGTCGTGTGATGTTCACATCAGATTGCAATACCATTACTCGTATGAGTGTTTAACAAGATTTTTTTATACAATTGACCTCTTTCACTCGTCCTCATATTGACACAATATTCTGGACATTACATGACATTATGGCTTATATATAGATAAGGAAAGTAGTGTGATGTTCACGCCAGATTGCAATACCATTACTCATAAGAGTGTTCAACATGAATTTTTTATACAATTGACCTCTTTCACTCGTCCTCATATTGACACAATATTCTGGACATTACAAGATATTATGGCTTATATATAGATAAGGAAAGTAGTGTGATGTTCACGCCAGATTGCAATACCATTACTCATATGAGTGTTCAACATGAATTTTTTATACAATTGACCTCTTTCACTCGTCCTCATATTGACACAATATTCTGGATATTACAAGACATTATGGCATATATGTAGAAAAGGAAATTCGTGTGATGTTCACACCAAGACATTATGGCTTATATATAGATAAGGAATGTGGTGTGATGTTCACACCAAGACATTATGGCTTATATATACATAAGGAAAGTCGTGTGATGTTCACACCAGATTGCAATACCATTACTCGTATGAGTGTTCAACATGAATTTTTTATACAATTGACCTCTTTCACTCGTCCTCATATTGACACAATATTCTGGACATTACATGACATTATTGCTTATATATAGAAAAGGAAAGTCGTGTGATATTCACACCAGATTGAAATACGAGTGGTCAATATGAATTTTTTTATACAATTGACCTCTTTCACTGGTCCTCATATTGACACAATATTCTGGTCAATATAATATTATTCTAACAACACAACGCCTCCGGCATGGAAATCTTTATTGAAATGAAAATAATATCATTCCAACAAAAACATAAATGTGAAAGAAAAAAAAGGCCAAGTACATATTCAAAATATGTCCCACATATAGTGAGATCCAAAATATATTACGGTCAAGTACTTTAAGTGTCATATCATTTTTGATTGATTATTTTCAATAATGAACCTTTGGAATCGTCATGAGAGGAAAAAATTACCACCTCAAAATTTGATATTTTACGTTTCAAGGTACGTAGAATCCAAAAATCGAGGAGAAAAATCGTTTGTCCGCCGTACACCGCGCTATGAAGGTCATTTTCGCCAGTAACGTTGTCCGATTTTGATGAAATTTTGTATGTAGGCCGCATCCGGAGTCTTAGTTATGCCCAAAAAAATTTCTCACTCTTTCCAAATACATGGGGTACACACTATATTTTTTTAGTATGGAACCCTATATATTTGAGATTTGGTACATATCTCAACCCCGATTGGGACTTACATACCAAATTTCATCGAAATCAGTCAACGTCAACGCTAAGTGGCAAAAGTGCCCATCACGGTGTGTGGTGTACCCGGGAATGGGGGACGGCGGCAGACGAACCATTTTATTCATTTTTTGTGGATTCTATACGTAACTTGAAACGTAGCCGATCAAATTGTGAGGTTGGGGGGGGGGGNGGGGGGGGGGGTATTCCGTGAAGATTCCAAGATTCATAATTGTAAATAAGAAACCTCTGTTTCCAAATACTAAACATTTAGGGCAGAGTTATGTAAATGTATATTTCTTTGTGATATTATGTCACAATTTTAGTGGGCATCATAGCATTACAAGGTATTCTCAACAATCACTCAAATATCACTAAGCCTAAGCTACACCTTAACAATTTCCTTATAATGCTACCACTTGGCGCTATTACCATAGCTACTCAATTGTCCTCAGGAAGCTGAGTTACCCTCAAACACAACCAGACCAAGTAGAAAATTTGAAAAAACCTAGCAATTTTTCGACCCGTCCAGGAATCGAACCAGGAACCTCCTTGCTGCTAGCCAAGTGTGATGCGGACTCTGCCACGGAGACGTCTAGGGCAGAGTTATGAGGGGGATAAAAACTTGGAGAAATGCTTCGAGTAATACACACTGCTAGCACTTGGCCTGACGCACTACCGTGTGCCAGTGTGCCTAGATAACAAAGATATGTTTCGAACAAAATGAAATAAAAAAAAGCAAAAGGAATAGATAAAGGACGGGAAAATGTCGTAAATTTAAATTTACATTGCAAGGTTACAAAACCCCAATGGCAAAAGGCTTATCAAAATATTACCATATTATTAAGGGTGTGGACAATCTAATATTCTCATATTCGTCAATTTAACAATTTGGTATGAGATCGTTTTTTTTTTTTTTTTTTTTTTTTTTTTTTTTTTTTTTTTTTTTTTTTTTTNCAAACTGTTATCCACAATCTGAAATCCAACCACACAGAACGTAACCTACGGAATGGAGAGCAAGATATATTTCCCAAACTGTTATCCACAATCTGAAATCCAACCACACAGAACGTAACCTACGGAATGGAGAGCAAGATATACTTCCCAAACTGTTATCCACAATCTGAAATCCTACCACACAGAAGGTAACCTACGGAATGGAGAGCAAGATATACTTACCAAACTGTTATCCACAATCTGAAATCCAGACACAGAACGTAACCTACGGAATGGAGAGCAAGATATACTTCCCAAACTGTTATCCACAATCTGAAATCCAACCACACAGAAGGTAACCTACAGAATGGAGAGCAAGATATACTTCCCAAACTGTTATCCACAATCTGAAATCCAACCTAATAGTGTTGGCAACATTATTGAATTGTGTGTGGAACATTGTGTCAGAAAAAATTGAAATCTATTTTATGCCAAAAAAAACTAGAAAACAAACTTGGATCTGCTCGCCTCAAACTGATATTTATCGTTTTCCTGCCTCTTCTTCTTCTTCTTCTTTTGCAAATCGCCTCTTTTTTAATAGTTTTTTTTTCTTTCGTTTTTAAATTTACGGCATTTTAGTTGGAAATTGAACAAATTTTTATTTATTGTGTCTGTCTAGAATAAGAATGTGTCTCAAAGAAAATGAGTGTTATTGTTTTTCGCTAGACTTTGATAATATGGTCAGATTTGAACAAAGCCGAGGAATGCCCTCTCTAAATCACACATTCCAAATATCCTCTCTAAATCACACATTCCAAATACCCTATCTAAATCACACATTCCAAATACCCTCTCTAAATCACACATTCCAAATACCCTCTCTAAATCACACATTCCAAATACCCTCTCTAAATCACACATTCCAAATACCCTCTCTAAATCGCACATTCCAAATACCCTCTCTAAATCACACATTTCAAATACCCTCTCTAAATTACACATTCCAAATACCCTCTCTAAATCACACATT
Organism: Pachypsylla venusta; assembly: GCA_012654025.1. NCBI lineage: Eukaryota > Metazoa > Arthropoda > Insecta > Hemiptera > Aphalaridae > Pachypsylla > Pachypsylla venusta. The sequence continues at coordinate 14,454,696 of CM022876.1, read as the reverse complement.
CCAAATACCCTCCCTAAATCACACATTCCAAATACCCTCTCTAAATCACACATTCCAAATACCCTCTCTAAATCACACATTCCAAATACCCTCTCTAAATCACACATTCCAAAAGTAATGTAACTAACGAAAAGATCGTAGACACCTCTCATTGTATGAAGAAATACCTATGTTGTGTGTATGTTTTTCTGTCAGGAATTGTCCAAAACCGTAGGAGATATTGAAAAATTGATGAGTATGGATTTAGGTTATTATGACTAGCCGTTCCAAGGTTACAAGTTCGAATTCGGAATCGGACAAAATAAATTTTCAAAAATTCTAATTGTTTACCCAAAACGATATCAGATATTCTTTAATTCTGTTCAGTGCCTTCTCTCTTTTCTTCTTCTTTAACTTCACCTTTTCCCAATACTATTTTGTGGTCGGTGTTGCTTTCCTTAATTCTGTTCAGTGCCTTCTCTCTTTTCTTCTTCTTTAAGTTCACCTTTTCCCAATTCTATTTTGGGTCGGCGTTGCTCTCCTTTATTCTACCATGCCGCAACCTTTTGTTCAGTGCCTACTCCCTTTTAGCTGTATCCTTTCCTGACACACTTGCTTCTAACAGAAATGCATAGAAACTGCATTTTTGCATATGATTTTCCATATTTGGTTTGAAGCAGATACTTTAAAGGCTGAATGGTCATTTAACACCAAACTTTTTGTATTTACACGTGCTTAGGACCGTCGCCGAATGAAGCTGGTTTGCTCCCTCGGCGGCCACATTTCCTAACACCAAACCTTCCGTATTTACACGGGCGTAGTACCGTCAACGAACGAAGCCGGATTCCTCCCTTCAGGGCCGTAGACAGAATATTTGGACCGGGGGGAAAAAAATTACGGGCCTCTTTATTATTCTTTCATCTAAAATCATCGTATGGTCAGTAATAAAAGTAAAAGTAGGCAATTCACTTAGTTGATGTGAAAAGGCGTGTACGCTTCTTCTTGGCAACAAATAATTCGATTACCAGATGTTAATGTTTACGAAATATACCAATATTTATGATTGCTGTACAAGCTGAAAGGTCACACTATATTGTAAAATCAGTGTCCTGCAATAGCCATTGTCCCATTTTAGCCCAATATCGCTAAACTTCTGATTTTGTGTGTTTTAAATTTTTTCAAAACTTTTAAGTTGATTTATTTATTATTCAGAAAAAAAACATGGAAAATTTCATTATGATAATTTTCTCACCGGGCCTCTTTGGAAATCCTGGGCCTGGGGGGATTCGCCCCTCCTCTCGTAGGGCCTGGCTACCCACGGTGTCTAGGTTTCTACTATATCTTCATTTTTGTTATTTCACAAAATTTCATAAAATGCAATACCCCTAACCTCTATTTATTATAAGGAGTGAGAATATTGACCTACTTTCAAATTCCTGTGGTGGACTACTTTGAATGTGAGAAGCAGCTTTAGGCCGAATTGAGTTGGAAATTTCAAACGGAAGAGATATAAAAAAGTCAATATTATTGTTCTACATATCACAGCAATTGTTGATGGACGTATGAATGAACTGATTTTAAAGATAAATATCAAAGAAAGAAAACCTTTAGGACACTTGGTAGAACTATCAAATTCTATCAAATAGAAGAAATGAAAATGATAAAAAACACTTGACTTTATGTTCTACAATTTTAATATATATGTAAAAACTAGCTATTTTGCCCGTGCTTCGCTACGATTCTTATATTGCTATTTTTGTTTTTCAAGGCCAATTGAAATTGGGGTATTTTGCAACCTTTAAAAACCAAGATTTAAACGTTTCACCAGGCACGGCTATTCTGACTTTTTAGTATTTTCTAAATTTTATTTTTCCCGTTCCCGGTTTCAAAATTGTACCTCTAGAATGGCTGGCCCTATCTTTGTAAAAAAATGTCCTAAAATAAGGACTAAAGAGACACCTAAATCTTTCTCGCTTTGAGTTGATATATTGTCGCGACAAAATTTAAGATATCGGACCGTGCCTGTCTGATTTTGGAGAAGAAAGTGTAAATTTGGTCTTAATTCGAAAACGGCTTGACATATTTTAGTTCTGATAATTTTCCTGGGGTCCATCCCCATCAATTTTTCGCTATCTGCTACCGTTTGGGCTGTGGTATTGTAACAGACAACCCCTCATAGATAGGTACATGCACAAATTGGGACATATAATTAGAACAGAAGATGGCAGATGGACTAAAAGGATTTTAGAGTGGTGGCCGATAAACAAGAAAAGAAAAAGAGGAAGACCAGAACGAAGATATGACGAAGAAATGAGGAAAACTCGTAGAGAGGAAACATGGAGAAGAGTGCCGTATTTCAGAAATGAATGGAAAATAATAGGAGTAGGTATTTATATATTATACTAGCTGAGTACCCGAACTTCGCTTCGAGAAGATGAGAAAAAAAAATTATAATAAATCTGACTCCCACATTAATAATCATATCACCGAGGTACAACCGTTTAAACGCGATCAGAGTATGCACATAGATTACATATTACATACACGTTTGTTAACCTATATGTAGAACATGGGGAGTAGTACCTGGTTGTTAAGCTGTGTAGAACGTGTTGGGAGTAGTATTGGGTTAGGTTCCAAAAAAAATGCATGTTGAAGTCTGCGCAAGGTGGGTCTGCGACCCAGCCTAGGCGAGGAATGACCGTACAGACAAAAGACACGTGAATCTGTTACCGTGTCTTTTGTAACCCTCGAATGGCCTTGGAGTTTAGGCTTGGTCTGCGACCCAGCCTAACCTTGCGCAGACTTCAACACGCATTTTATTTTTTTTGGAACCTAACCCAATACTACTCCCAACACGTTCTACCCAACAAATTTGGTGTTCAATTCTATTAAATTATATCGGCACAAACCGGTTTTTTATTACATAATTTTATTTAAATCAAACAAAAATTTGAATTTCCATACAAAAATTGGAAAATCGGCCGTAACTCGAAAACGGTTGGAGTGCTTTCAACTCTGATATTTTTTCTGTTGAAATTTTTATAAAAATCGGCCAGAAAAGTGGCCGTAACGAAATTACTCCAACCAAAACCAAACCACATTCAATTGTCATCGAAGATCTACCACGATGCCAAATTTCAGCTCAATCGGACAATGGGAAGTGGGTTAAATTTAATTTCCAAGATTTACCCACAAACATACATACATAGTAAGTTAAATAAAAGCCTTTAAAAAAAAATGAATGTGATTTATGCAGAGGAACACCTCCCCAACGCCTGTTCAATTGTCCTGCAAATCTTAGAACACTCACACCTATGGAAAATTCCGGTAACCGTAGCCCAGTTCCTGAAGCTTCTTCAGTTTTCAGTGGATGGAGTGACATGAGCTTTTTATATCACTGCTGATATACTACAACAAAATAATATTTGGAAATAACCACCCGAAATGGCAATAACTTTCAGGCACCAAACAAGCCATATACAGGGTGTCCATAGNTATACAGGGTGTCCATAAAGTCTCACCCCACCCCCCGTATCTTGAGAATGGCTGAAAATATAAGAGAACGCAAAAACAGGTATCCCTTAGATTTTAGGGGGATTAATTTTAGACTAAAATTTTTTTGACCTTGTCCAGTCGTTTAGGCTGGGCACCGGCTGGATTAAAAATCTTAAATGAGAAGGTATATCAAGTGACACCTTGTTTTAAAGGTTTCGTTAATACGAGTTCATTACAGAAAACCAGATCTCTAGGATCTACCGTTCACGAATTATAGGGTGGAACATGTGACATGAACCCTTTACGGCCACACCGAAATGGTAGGTAAAAATGCCTAGAAATAAGTTTTTATAATAATGGAAAAATATAGGTATCTGATTTAATTGAATATTTCCTATTGAATAAAAGATTTAATTAAATAAAATACTGAACGATTATAATACTGTATCCTCTAGACTTTATATGTAGACATGAAATAGAATATAAAAAATAACCTCACAATTATCATACCTCAGCGTATAATTGCTGAATTGGGGTAAAATGCTTTTTGTTTAATTTTTTTTAAATGAATTTAATTTTTGATTTTTGAAATTTATATTTGTGTTTTATTCCAAATAAAGGTTTATTTATTTATTTACACATATTAAGTTTGGAATAATGGTAGACATAATATGAGGTAACCAAAAAGTTTTTGATGGTCGTACTGGTGCGTAGAACCGATCTTTTTTAATTTCTTGATAAATAATAGATATTGTTTCTGTGATCTGCAGACTTAACACACCTAATATAAGCAGATATGGGCTCCAATGAGGCCAACAAAGTAAATCACCTAATTCTATAAATAGAAAATGAATTATTATACCAAATTTCATCAATATTGGATGAGGCGTTCGAGAGTTATCTCGGTACATAATTATACATTTTAAGAAAAAGACTCTTGCGGATGAGGCGTTCTAGAGTTATCTTGGTGCAAAATTATACATTTTAAAAAATAGACTCTTGAGGATGAGGCGTTCGAGAGTTATCTCGGTACAAAATTATTATATTTTTTAAAAGGTATAATTTTGTACCGAGATAACTCTCGAACGCCTCATCTGCAAGAGTCTATTTCTTAAAATGTATAATTTTGTACCGAGATAACTCTCGAACGCCTCATCCTCAAGAGTTATTTCCGTACAAAATTATACATTTTAAGAAATAGACTCTTGAGTGAAACCACTGGACGTGGTTCATGTCCGAGACATTTTTGAAGTAGTTTTCAAGAACCTGCCCGTTCTTTCTTTGGTGACACTCAAGAATGACTAGAAATGTCCATTAAAGAAATTCAGGAGCTGGCAACTGACGAACATGAATTTTCCAAACTATGGCAAGCGAAAATATGTAAACATATAATTAATTGATTGAACTTTTTGAAACCACCCGCAGTGACAGTGTATCATTGTGAGCTCACGATCAGCGAGAATCACTTGCCAGCCCTGTCACTGTTTCGTGTGAATGCTTTTTTATTGATTGCTAAATCAGTTAAAGTCCGTTTACACTGCCTGAACTTCCCCAAGTATCGAGCACCGTTCATTCGTAATCATTGTTCGCCAGTTTTCAACGAAAACAAACGAGCCCTCTGTTCACACCGCTCGAGCATTTCTGACGATCAGTTACTCGTGAGGATTCGCAGCGGACATGTGCTCCGCATACAGAGAAATTAACAAAAGGCAATATTCATTTTCCACTCCATCAGTCAAATACTAAAAAGCAACAACACCACACACAAAATAGGAGACGTGGATCCTTCAACAAGTGGGCGAGAACTAGATTCATAGAACACCATTCGACGAATCCCGGGGTGTTTACACGGAGCGAGCGGCGAACGAGCGTCCTTTTGATGTGTCACCGGAAAATCGACATCGGGCGGATCAGGCTCGAGCACGAACGAGCATTCACTTGATCGGCTCGCGGCGACTGTTTACACTGCCTGGGCCTCGAACGAATGCTCGTTCGTCACCTCTGTTTGCGACGAATGCTCGGGCAGTGTAAAAGAGGATTTATCTGCAGAATTGTAGAATCATCCAAAATATTTTTTTCTTTTTCTTTTTCAGGTCAGTATCCAAACGGACTTGATATCACTCAATCAGAAACAACTCCCAAACCAAAAGTTCAAACCACACGCATTCCATCCGATCTTCATCAAAAAGTGAAACCTTTGAAATCAAAAAATATGCCTTTGTTTGATAATACAGAAATTACCAATGTGACGGCTCAGCTGGGAAGTACGGCATTCTTACCTTGTAGAGTACGAAACTTGGGAGAAAGAACGGTAAGTCATTCCGTTACATTTGATAATACAGAAATTACCAATGTGACGGCTCAGTTGAGACGAAGAATGAACGGTAAGTCATTCCATTACATTCTCCTCCCACATTCACATCCTGGATTCAATAGAGTGGACTGATTTCATTTGTCTACTAATATGTGCTCACTAAACTCACTTGCTCTATATATATGAAAACCCACATAACCGCCCAACTTTACACCCAATTCGTTTTTCAATACTCTCTAACTTCTCTCCTAATCCTTCCCATTCTTTACCCCAATTCATATCTAGAGTTCAACAGTTTTTTTTTCTACAGGGTCGATGAAATGGGCATAACCTTCCGACAGGACCTCCTAGACGGGTGGGAATAGAAACATTGTGTTCACAACAAAAGGTTTGTTTCAGTTGAGTCGATTTTTACAATTTAAGTTTTCGACAAAAAATTCGCAGGCCGTCTGATTTCTCGGCGCTGTGACTTCCTCTAGCCTCTTCGTTGCCCTGACCTATTTCTCTGTTACTTTTTTGTGGAAATACCTTGAAAAGAATGTCTGCAAAGAAAAACCAAGTACCCTGCACGATTTGAAAGAAGTCATTACAACCTCATACTTCAGGGCATGTTGGAGAGTATGACCTTATCGCAGCTTCCACGAAAAGCTGAATAAGAATTGAATCGCCAATTGCAAAAACGGGTTATAACCACAAAATTATTCTGTCCAACCTTTAAATTAATCGTTTGGAAAACAAAGAAAAGCCTTCTAATTAAAAATGGAAAAAATATAGAAAAAAAAGTTAAGCCAAAAAAAGGTACTTCAATATTTCCTAAAACCTATGGAGCCCCTCAATTTCATAGTACTAACATTTTACATTGGATTTTCTTGAAAAAAAAACGCATTTCCAAAATTTATGGACATGATCTGTTTCTGAAATCAAAGGTTCAATTGCATTTCAGCAGATGGTCGCCACATGTTTGATGTAATCTTCAAAAATTGAACATAAATTAAAAATTCCCATTCTCATGAAGAATTTGAGACAAATAAGAAATCTGTAAATAACCGAGTTATGATTTTTTGAATTTCATCCACAATTCTGTTGAATAACCCTGTGCGTACATCTTTGCATAACATAAAATATTAGTAAACTTTTGTTCTCGCATTTTTTAAGAATACCCCTTTGGCAAATACTTCGGCAGATGTATTTTCTTTCGAAATATGAATTCCAAATATGATACCCTTAAGGATATAATGTATCCATTCGAACGAAAACTTCCTCCTCCTCCCTCCCCTGAAATAGAAGTTCCTATAATAATATCTTTCAATATGACCAGAATGATGAATGTCCTGTGGTTTGCCAGTCAACTCTTCATTGTCGAAACATTCTGTCCAGTACGTACACCAATTTATTGGATTGTAGATCTTGAAGACTCCAAGACTATCTCAAATTTTGCACTAAATTTGGACACCTGAAACACTCATTTTTTTTGGCAATACTATAACTGCACCAATTTTTGCAGGTCCTAAAAACATATATTTTGCACTAATTCTTGGCACTACCTCCAGAAACTGTACATTCAGTGGCAGGCCTAGGTTCGCTGACCTGTAATTCATTTTTTCCACAAGGGTTTCGTCCAAAGGTTCCCAGCTTGCCTTTATGTGTATTCTAGAGATTAATTGTAGCTTCTGCCACTACTGATTGCCACTGTTAGAAGATAGGAATGTCTTTAAGTCAATTTATCTATCATCACCGTTTCCCCCTCCACGTGATGTTCGTGTTACTGATACCTCCATGTTCCTCTTCATGTTACGCACAGCATTCCCCCTCCACGTGATGTTAGTGTTACTGATACCTCCATGTTCCTCTTCATGTTACGCACAGCATTCCCCCTCCACGTGATGTTCGTGTTACTGATACCTCCATGTTCCTCTTCACCTTACGCACAGCATTCCCTCTCCACGTGATGTTCGTGTTACTGATACCTCCATGTTCCTCTTCACGTTACGCACAGCATTCCCCCTCCACGTGATGTTCGTGTTACTGATACCTCCATGTTCCTCTTCATGTTACGCACAGCATTCCCCCTCCACGTGATGTTAGTGATACTGATACCTCCATGTTCCTCTTCATGTTACGCACAGCATTCCCTCTCCACGAGACGTTAGTGTTACTGATACCTCCATGTTCCTCTTCATGTTACGCACAGCATTCCCTCTCCACGTGATGTTCGTGTTACTGATACCTCCATGTTCCTCTTCATGTTACGCACAGCATTCCCCCTCCACGTTATGTTAGTGTTACTGATACCTCCATGTTCCTTTTCATGTTACGCACAGCATTCCCTCTCCACGTGACGTTAGTGTTACTGATACCTCCATGTTCCTCTTCATGTTACGCACAGCATTCCCTCTCCACGTGACGCTACTGTTACTGATACCTCCATGTTCCTCTTCATATTACGCACAGCATTCCCTCTCCACGTGACGTTAGTGTTACTGATACCTCCATGTTCCTCTTCATGTTACGCACAGCATTCCCTCTCCACGTGACATTAGTGTTACTAAAACCTCCATGTTCCTCTTCATGTTACGCACAGCATTCCCTCTCCACGTGACGTTAGTGTTACTGAAACCTCCATGTTCCCCTTCATGTTACGCACAACATTCCCCCCCACGTGATATTAGTGTTACTGATACCTCCATGTTCCTCTTTATGTTACGCACAGCATTCCCCCTCCGCGTGATGTTAGTGTTACCGATAACTCCATGTTCCCCTTCATATTAATATGCATAGCATTCCCCCTCCACGTGACGTTATTAATGTTAACCTCTTCATGTTACGCACAGCATTCCCCCTCCACGTGATGTTAGTGTTACTGATACCTCCATGATCCTTTTCATGTTACGCACAGCATTCCCCCTCCACGTGATGTTAGTTACCTTCTACCTCTTCATATTACACGCAGCATTACAGTTTTAATAAAATTTATGAGAAAATGTTGGCCTTCCTGACACAAGCTAGAATATTTATGAGACTTCAAAACGTTGTTTATGAGATTTCTGTCTCCCCTCCCTCCCATCTCTCTTAGGGAGGGAGCCCTTTTCCCCTCTTCCTCCCTCCTAGACGATGCTGGTAGTGGTAGGTACAATGTTTAATGGACTATTAAAATTCAAAGTTTTTTTTCTTCTCTTCTCCATTTATTTTATTGTCTCACATTTAAAAGAGGTCCCCCCTCCCTATTACCATCTTCCCCCCTCTCCTTCCAGGGACGTAACTCTGCTAGTCAGCACACGGAGCAACCACACATTTTATCGACCCTTCCCACCGGCCTAAGACAAATATTCAACAAATCAATTTAAAATAACCAACAAACTATCTGTCAATTGAAAAATGGCCCCAAGGGCGGTCGCTTTTAGCGGATTTCACATATCCTGCTTAAAATGAGAACGGTAATAGCTAGAACATTTTTTTTTGTTAATTTGGCTTAACATCTATTGGTCATTCAAGACGGGGGTTTTACCCTCCATTCGCTGGAAACTTGCAAACTAGCCTGGGTTGGGCCGGAAAAAAGAGCCAACGTGGTGTTCCCCAAGCGGTCACCCATCCAAAAACTGACCACGCCCCACGTTGCTTAACTTCAGTGATCTGACGGGAACTGGTGTATTCAACGTGGTATGATCGTTGGCTCAGCTAGAACATTAAACTTTGTGCTATTCATATCAATTTCATAGAAGAAATAGAAAAATTCAACTTAGGTTGAAGTTTGAAGTGTAATATATTGTTGGCCGCTAATTAGAGGTTGAAGGCCGCTTTTTGGCGGTTCTGTCTAAAACCAGAATGGAAAGATCTAAAACTTGAAATTTGGTGCCTATTCATATCAATTTCATACAAGAAATTGAAGAACGCAACTTAGGTTGAAGTGTAATATATTGTTGGCCGCTAATTAGCGGTTGAATCTGCTATTTGGCAGTTCCGCCTAAAACCAGAATGGAGAGAGCTATTAGAACTAGAAATTTGGTGCCAATTCATATCAATTTCATATAAGAAATAAATTTGGGTCCTGGGGACTTCAAAACGTGATTTGGCATTGAAAACTCGACATCGAAAATTTCAGCCCATTACAATACTTTCTTCTTTTTTTATAGATAAGGAATGTCGTGTGATGTTCACACCAGATTTTTATCTTTGGTTTTGAATCCTAACATGATAACGTCTATATTAGCACGGGCTTAGGACCTTCACCCAATGACGATGGGTGGCTACACAAATAGGTAGATTATGACCCTGTATAGATATTTCTAAGATGTAAAAAAAAAATACTTGTAGGTAATCCTTTCAAAGGAAAAGATATGAAAATGAATACTCTTGTGTCAAAAGCGTCAATTAGACATTGTCAGATAAGGAGTTGGGGGGGGGGGNTAGGGGGGGGGGGGGAGAGTTAGAGTGGCAAAAGAACACACTTTTACGAGTTCCTTAGCTTTAAATATAAATTTTTATCTTTTTTTCGAAAAAAAAGGACACTACCCCTCCCCCCCAAACATGGAGGGATCTCCCTCTCGTTTTAATGTTACTTTTTTTTTCTTTTACTTTCATTTTGAACTCTTGACAGTGTTTTTGGAAGGTTTCCCTGATTTTTCCATCACGCAGCATTTTCTCCCTTTGACTGCCCACCTTTTTTGAACATTTTTTTTACTTTTCTCTGCCCCCACGGAGGAACCCTTCTCTTCACCCCAAATTGAGTATTAGAATCACTATAAGGATGCTCTACGTATTTCTTTTCTTTTTCTATGAAAATTTAAAACAGTATAAAGGAGCATTCACTCTAAGCAGTGACAGAGGTAGTGACGGCAATTGACTCCCGCTGATTGTGAGCTCACATTGATGCACTGTCACTGTCACGTGCAGGTCTAGTATGAACATGTTCCTTCAACTGACTGGAAGAATATTTTTAGCGAATCACTTGCCGTTCACGGCTCTGTTACTGTCACGTATCGGTTTAGTATGAACATGTTCTTTCAACTGACTGGAAGAATATTTTTAGCGAATCACTTGCCGTTCACGGCTCTGTCACTGTCACGTGCCGGTCTAGTATGAACATGTTCCTTCAACTGACTGGAAGAATATTTTCAGCGAATCACTTGCCGTTCACGGCTCTGTCACGTGTCGGTCTAGTATGAACATGTTCTTTCTACTGACTGGAAGAATATTAAAGTATGAACATGTTCCTTCAACTGCCTGGAAAAATATTTTTAGCGAGTCACTTGCCGTTCACGGCACTGTCACTGTCACGTGCTGGTCAAGTATGAACATGTTCTTTCAACTGACTGGAAGAATATTTTTAGCGAATCATTTGCCGTTCACGTGGTTGGTTGGTACTTCTCAATTTCAGATCTTTACCTACAAGGTAACCTTTTTGTTTTGTATTCCAGGTGTCCTGGGTTCGACGGAGAGATTGGCATATTTTAACATCCGGAGTATTAACTTACACAAATGACGAAAGATTCCAAGTTATCCACACGGATGGGTCTGACGATTGGAATTTACAAATCAAATTTGTACAAAAAAGAGACAATGGAACGTACGAGTGTCAGGTGAGTGCTTGATTGCAGAATTTGAATGCGACTTTAATTATATCTAATAAGAATTAGGTGATACTATTTGAAAATGAAATAACGAGACCTTTCAATAGATACGTCACACATGAATCTTCGGAGTGGAAATAAGGCAGACACTGCAGGAAAAATAAAATAATAAATATTTCGATAGAATGTAGAATTCAATAGAAAATTCGATTACCTATGTAAAAAAAAAAGTTCGTTCTGTTTAAA
>CM022876.1:14402136-14418161 GCA_012654025.1 Pachypsylla venusta | reverse complement strand
GACCAAAGTTTCGTCGATTTTCAAGCAATAAAATTGTGAATTAAACATTTAAAAGTGAGTTTTCTCGTATTTCCCACCATTTAATCGTGAAAATTAACCTTCTATTTTCAATTAATCATATTTTAAGTTAGGTTAGTTGCTCAGAAAAAAATTAGTAGTATCTGCCTGGTCCTGAAAAACCTAAATTACGAGGGGATGCAACCATAAAAATGATGGTAACCTTGGGAAACGTATTTTCAACATTTTTTATAAAATCCCACTTAATTCGACGTATGTGAATCATAGATAATGTGTTTTTAAGGAACATCATTTTTGTTATACACCGCATAGATAACAATTTTTCCATTAAGGTAGAGCGTAAGCTGAGACACACGAGGCGCAGCACACGCAACACAACACACGTGTCAGAAAACTGTGTCGCCATATTTTTTAATGGTACCGCGTAGGCTGTGACGCATGTGTGTGCGTGTCTGACACACTCGTGTGCCGGCATGTCATAGTTTGTAGTACAGACACAGATTTGACGACACACGCGAAGCAACTAGGGATCGGAGAAGTCTTTAAATGGCATACGTGTGCCGCGTGTGCTACGCATAGCATGCGCTGGTAAAAAATCGTGTGTTGCGTGGCTTACGCCGCAAAACGTGGCGCCGCCTGCGTCTCAGATTACGCCCTACTGAAAACTCGGGCAGAGACTTAGCCTTCTTAACACTTGGTATACATTTTGTCCTGTTCTTAACCGTCTTTCTCCATCCAGCCTTCTAAATCTGGGTCTTCCCCTGCTTCCAGCGTTGTATAATTTGTCTTCCATTATTTTCTCTGACATCCAGCCATCTATGCCTGGGTCTTCAACTGCTTCCAGCGTTGTATAATTTGTCTCCCATTATTTTCTTTGACATCCAGCCATCTATGTCTGGGTCTTCCCCTGCTTCCAGCGTTGTGTAATTTGTTTTCCATTATTTTCTCTGACATCCAGCCATCTAAGTCTGTGTCTTGACCTGCATCCAGCGGTGTATAATTTGTCTTTCATTATTTTCTTTGACATGCAGCCATCTAAGTCTGGGTCTTTCCCTGCTTCCAGCGTTGTATAATTTTTCTGAAGTTATACTTCTTTAGGCGCGTTATGAAAAAAAAATGATGAGAGTGAAATTTTAAGATTCTTAAGATAAGATCAGTGTAACACAAAGTGAGAGTTAATATTGTATTTTCTCATTCTATATCCATAGATCATCGTGGCTCAGTGGAAAGGCCTCTGTTTCATAATTGGTAGGTTCTGAGTTCACTCCCGGGTGGGGTAGTATGTTTTTTTTAAAAATATTACTAAATTTATTTTAACAAAGAAGTATAACTCCTTACGCGCGTACATAAGTACACGCACCCATTTTTTTCCCCCTATTACACCCTGTATGCATAAATAATTTAAAATTCCCATCTTTGTGATTTATAGATTAGATTTGCAAATAGTAATCTATTTTTTTCATAAAAAAATACTTCACCAAACATATTCAGATTAGATATCGTTCTTTCAAATCTTTTTGACAGTTCGCGCTGCAAAACAAGAAATTTTTTAGATTAAAATTAAAATCACTGTACTTTGGTAGAAGAAAATAAATCACAAAAATTTACTCTTGAGGGGAAAAACATTAACTTTTTTTTCGAAAATTAAACAAACTGTAAAACGATATTCCTGATAAAACTGATCACCCTTAATTAAAAAACACAAAATTGAATAGCCAAACTAAAAATGATACCAGTATTTAACATGGGATATCGATCTATACTTGATATTAAATTTATTTTCCTGTTTGCAACAACAATTCTAACTTTAAACAATTTCACAATGGTGATGTGTGTAACAATCGAGCCTGAAGAACCTGATGCTCCTATCCCCGGTGATGTACTTACAACAGTCCAAAAAGATATTATTTGTAAATTAGGTAATGTATATGAAATGTGTACGAACCCCAATACAGTAGATACTACATGCAAGAATTTGGCCAAAGCTGTAAGTGGTATCAAAGGAAAATGTCACCCATCAAATGTTTGCTCGTTTGAAGTCAATACAACCGTTGAATTCATATATGGATCTATTGCACCACCTTCTGAGGATAGCTACATTGATCCAAATCCAATATTTTTAATAGAAAGAGAACCACGCAGAGCCTATGTTACCGTAGAAGATATTGATCAACTCATGGTAACCAGAGAATGTGATTTAAACAATTATATTATGTTCGTACCAGAACTGTTTGTGCCACGTGGAACTACAGTGGCAAAACCCTAGAAACTAAGGTTGATATCATATGTTACCATAGAAGACATTGATGATCTCATGGTAACCAGAGAATGTGACTTAATCAATTATATTATGTTTGTACCAGAACTATTTGTGCCACGTGGAACTACAGTGGCAAAACCCTAGAAACTAAGGTAGATGTCATATGTTACCATAGAAGACATTGATGAGCTCATGGTAACCACAGAATGTGATTTAAACAATTATATTATGTTTGTACCAGAACTGTTTGTGCCACGTGGAACTACATTGGCAAAACNCCCATCTCTCTCCCTCACTTCCCCTCCTCACCTCCGAATGCTAATGAGCCCGGTTCCATTGTTTGTTGTTTCTTTTAATTCTCCCCTCTCTCCCACTTCCTATCCTCCCCTATTCCTCCATATCCCCCTCTCTCTAATTTCCTCCCCTCCACCCCCTCTCTCCCTCACTTCCCTTCCACCCCTCCGAATGCTAATGAGACGGTTCCATTGTTTGTTGTTTCTTTTGATTCTCCCCTCTCTCCCACTTCCTAATTCTTTACAAAAGCAAAGGCTTTTGTAAAGAATTAGGTGTACCCAACCCTGAGGAATACAGGGTGTAACACAAAGGTATGTAACACAAAAATATGTGTTACATATTTTTTACAGGATGTAACACAAAAATACAAAGGTGTACTCAACTCTGAGGAATACAGGGTGTAACACAAAGGTGTACACAACCCTGAGAAATACAGGGTTTAATACAAAGGTGTACTCAACCCTGAGGAATACAGGGTGTAACACAAAGGTGTACTCAACCCTGAGGAACACAGGGTGTAACACAAAGGTGTACCCAACCCTGAGAAATACAGGGTGTAATACAAAGGTGTACTCAACTCTTAAAGGTGTTCCCACCCTGAGAAATACATGGTGTAACACAAAGGTGTACCCAACCCTGAGAAATACAGGGTGTAACACAAAGGTGTACCCAACCCTGAGGAATACAGAGTGTAACACAAAGGTGTACTCAACCCTAAGGAATACAGAGTGTAACACAAAGGTGTACTCAACCCTGAGGAATACAGGGTGTAACACAAAGGTGTATTCAACCCTGAGTAATACAGGGTGTAACACAAAGGTGTACTCAACCCTGAGGAATACAGGGTGTAACACGAAGGTGTACCCAACCCTGAGGAATACAGGGTGTAACACAAAGGTGTATTCAACCCTGAGGAATACAGGGTGTAACACAAAGGTGTACTCAACCCAGAGGAATACAGGGTGTAACACAAAGGTGTACTCAACCCAGAGGAATACAGGGTGTAACACAAAAGTGTACTCAACCCTGAGGAATACAGGGTGTAACACAAAGGTGTACTCAACCCTGAGAAATATAGGGTGTAACACAAAGGTGAACTCAACCATGAGATATACAGGGTGTAAAGGAACACTCACACTAAGTTGTGCAAGTATGATCCGCCCGAAAGAACTAAAAATATTCTTCCAGGCAGATGAAGGAACATGTTCATCACTGTGAGCTCACGATCAGCTGGAATCACTTGCCGAGTGTGAATGCTCCTTTATTGAGAGCTTTTTGCGAACCTGTTGAAAATATTAAAAAAACATATTTTGACCAAATAGCCAAAACTCTAAAAATGTTGGACCATGTTCGTGAGGAAAAGCGAGAAGTGTTCGGTTTTTTCAAAATGTTTTTATACAGAAAGTCTTAGAAAATAATAAATCACTTTTCAATATTTTGTTTTTTTTTAAATTTTAAAAATATAGATATATTCGAAACATTTATAAGTTGCTTGTTGCTACATTTATAANGGACCATGTTCGTGAGGAAAAGCGAGAAGTGTTCGGTTTTTTCAAAATGTTTTTATACAGAAAGTCTTAGAAAATAATAAATCACTTTTCAATATTTTGTTTTTTTTAAATTTTAAAAATATAGATATATTCGAAACATTTATAAGTTGCTTGTTGCTACATTTATAAGTTCCCACATTTATAAGTTGTTTATTTCCTTCAATGAAGCTTTTATGGCAAATCCAACTATGGAAGAAAAAATGAGGGTTCGTATTTGAGGATCGAAAGTTGGCACCGTCTTTCCGTACTTTTGGACCACCCTGTTACCAAAATAGTTACCATTGCAGCCGCATCAAACAGAAAAACACTCGTTTTTTTTTCAAAAATTTAAACTAGTTCCGTGGATAATCGTGTGATCATATATTGGCGACCAACCTGTTCAGACTAGTTCCGTGAAAAATCGACTGATCATACATTGGCGACCACCCTGATCACACTAGTTCCGTGAAAAATCGAGTTATCATAAATTGCCAACCAACCTGTTCAGACTAGTTCCGTGAAAAATCGACTGACAATAATTTGGCGACCACCCTGTTCAGACAAGTTCCGTGAAGAATCGAGTTATCACAAATTGGCGACCACCCTGTTCAAACTAGTTCCGTGAAAAATCGAGTTATCATAAATTGGCGACCATCCATCTTGGTCAGAGATTTTGGTAAATGTCCTATAGCAAACGGGCAGGTTAGATATCAGCAATGACGGATTTACCGTATAAAAGCAACATAGCCCATGGCCCAGGGCGGCAGAATTTAGGGGCGGTAATTGAAAATTTCAAGGCATACTGTAGCGAAAATCGAATTTGGAGACGGAAAATCGAGACGGCAAATTCTAAATTGCCTAAAGGCGGCAAACTTTTTTTTAAAAAAAAAAAAAAAATTTAGCTTAACGTCTCTTTAACATCTATTGGTCATTTAAGACGGTGATTTTACCCTCCATTCGCTCGAAACTTGCTAACCAGCTACCCACACTGACCTTACCCAGCCTGGGTTGGCCTGGAAAAAAGAGCCAACGGTATGTGATGTTCCCAAGCGGTCATCCATCCAAGTACTGACCACGCCCGAACTTGCTTAACTTCAGTGATCTGACGGAAACTGGTGTATTCAACGTGGTGTGATCGTTGGCTCGCGAAAGTTTAAATCCGCCATCGGATATCAGCTAGGTTCTTGTAACAGCTTTTGGTCACATCTTGATTCTAAATCTCACACCGGGAAGAAAATCTGTATGGGGTCGGAAAGAACGATATTCATATTGTACAAAATCATTAGTGAATAGGGGAGGGGTGATGGATGAAGAAAAATGGAGAAGCACTGCCTCCCACCAACACCTCCCCAGAGAGGGGGTCATGGATGAAGAATAGTGGAGTACCGCTGCCTCCTACCAACACCTCCCCAGAGAGGGGGTCATGGATGAAGAATGGTGGAGTAACGCTGCCTCCTACCAACACCTCCCCAGAGAGGGGGTCATGGATGAAGAATGGTGGAGTACCGCTGCCTCCTACCAACACCTCTCCAGAGAGGGGGTCATGGATGAAGAATGGTGCAGTACCGCTGCCTCCTACCAACACCTCCCCAGAGAGGGGGTGATGGATGAAAAATAGTGGAGTATCGCTGCCTCTAACACCTCTCCAGAGAGGGGGTGATGAATGAAGAATAGTGGAATACCGATGCCTCCTACCAACACCTCTCCAGGGAGGGGGTCATGGATGAAGAATAGTGGAGTACCGCTGCCTCCTACCAACACCTCCCCAGAGAGGGGGTCATGGATGAAGAACAGTGGAGTACCGATGCCTCCTACCAGCACCTCTCCAGAGAGGGGGTCATGGATGAAGAATGATTGAGTACCGCTGCCTCCTACCAACACCTCTCCAGAGAGGGGGTGATGGATGAAGAAAAGTGGAGAAGCACTGCCTCCTACCAACACCTCCCCAGAGAGGGGGTGATGAATGAAGAATAGTGGAGTACCGCTGCCTCCTACCAACACCTCCCCAGAAAGGGGGTGATGGATGAAGAATAGTGGAGTACCGCTGCCTCCTACCAACACCTCCCCAGAGAGGGGGTGATGGATGAAGAATGGTGGAGTACCGCTGTCTCCTACCAACACCTCCCCAGAGAGCAATCGAAAGTTTGGAGCTATTATAAAAGAAATAAAAACTTTTTCACTTCTGCCTGTGATCTTGAATTTTACGGTGTTGTCAGAATTAATAAAAATATCATCAAATAGAAGATATTATAATGGGGTGTAACGTTCAGTAGTGATTTGTCTATTCTTATATCAGAACTAGCTGTTTTCCCGTGCTTCGCTACGGTTACGAAATTTGAATTTTTGGTGGAACCGACCTCCAGAGTGAACATTCAATATTTTACTCATGGATATTACTTTTTGCACTGCGGAACGCCTTCGTATTAAATTTCAGTTTTCTCGCTTATCCCGAAGTGGTACTTCTCAATTCCGATCTTTTGGTTTTCCATAAATCGGGAAAAAACCGGTCCTTATATGCTATTTTTGGGGGGGGGTGTCCACTCTTTGTCATTTTTCGCTATCTCCTTTAGTTTGCCCAGAAAAAATAATACAAAAAGACCCGCTAAAAAGCGTCATTTTTGGCGGTAACTTGCTCCCACTTGAACTTTCGATTTTTTCCTTTCTTATTACGCACCTACATATTAAATGGGATCTGTGTGCCATCGTGGAGTTGCGTTGATTATCAGTCAGTACGTCAGTCAGTATACCAACTGGGTTTTGCGTTTTATAACTATAGATAGATTAATAGTGACGTTCAGTAGTGATTTGTCCCTTGAATATAAAACGCAAAAGTTGTTAACTACTGACTGACTCATAAATAATAATCAATGTGGAGCCCAAAATTCGAACATTCGTGATGCTGCCCCAATATTTCTTCGGGCCCAACTCAGACTGGGTGAGATCTGAATTGGGCCGGGTTTATGTAGGTTATAGGGTCGTACCCAAGATTTTTTTCGGGGGGGGGGCGAAGCATTGACAGCCAAGCCAGGACTGAAAATGATGATGGAAGGCAGGGGTTTTTACACAGGATTTTTTTTCGGGGGGGGCAAACCAAGTAGGTACCATAACAGCGTCGTGGTGTTNTTCTAGAGATAAAGGGCGTGGCAAAGCCCTATAGGACCGGCATCCGGGGCGGTTCGCCCTACCGTTCCCACGCCTCTGTCTATTAGTTGATATACTCTATCGCGCCCAATATATAGGCTTTTTTTCGAGAAATGTTTCTCCCTCCATATGTAGTAAACATTTCTAGCTATCTAGGTTAATTTTTTTTTGCCTAAAACCGCAACGCCCCCACCCCCCATCAGACGGTCGTGTTTCATAGTTACCATCAGATCGGTTCAATGAAAACCTGCCTGTTAACTCTCCTGTTAACTTTTAAGTCTCCTGGTGAAACTCACCCAGCTTATTTTAGTTAAACATGTAATTATTAAAAACTCTATTCAACTAGCTAACACATAACACAAACCACAAATAATAATAGGTAACTAAAAATTTGAAAATATGTAGAAAAAAGTTAAATCGCCCTAACTTTGCACTTTGTTATGTAAACCTTTCCCAAAACGTGTTTTCTGCGTGACATTGAAAAAGAAGCACAGGGTTAGATGATATACACTCGCGTTTCACATTTGATGGCTTATCTCGAAAAAAAAATTCTGGGGGGGCTATAGCCGGCCAGCCCCCCCCCCACTTGTGTACGGTCATGATGGAAGGTGATGTTGTTTTTGTTGATGTTGTTGTTCTTGATGTTGTTTGTGTTGTTGATGTTATTTTTTTAAAAAAAAAAAAAAAAAAATGTTATAAGTCACGTGTAAAGTAATGTATTTTCATTAAAAAGAAATCTCGACGGGGTCCAGATCCCCCTGGATCCCTCCTGTGTACGGCCTTATGTAGGTAGCTGCTTTTTTAAGTTTCCAGCGAATGCAGGGTGAAAGCCCCGTCTCTTAGAGACCCAAAAAAGGTATCTCCACAATGCAAGATGGCTAAACGTGAAAATTAAAATTTGCAAACGCAATTATAAAATACTAGCTGTTTTCCCGTGCTTCGCTACGGTTACAAAATTCAACAACTCAATTTTAGATTTTTGGTGGAACCGACCACCAGAGTGAACAAGGCTCCTATTTAGAAAATTCAATATTTTACTCAAAGATATTACTTTTTCTGCCGGGAACTGGTGTATTCAACGTGGTATGATCGTTGGCTATTTTATAAGTATAGAAGATGAAAAAAGAATTTTAAAGTTAAAGCAGAACCGATTTGGACCGCTCAAACGGTAAAAGATATCAAAAAATGGACTCTAAAAAAGCATAACGAAAAGCTTCAGAAAAATATATAGTGCACCCTATCCATCCAGCCTATGGTAGATTTAAAGGCCTTCTGACCTTTCTTCACAAATGGTTTTTTTTGGGATCAAAAGGAATTCTAAATCAAAGGACAAAAACGCATATGGCTTTAAGAGTATCAGCTGTAATTCATAAACCACTCCGAACTTGGATCCTGGCGAAAGCCATCAAGCCCATGCCGGTCGTACAAGACAACTCACGGGCAGACCGTAAATTAAACAAAACCAAAGTCCTCTCTATACGTCGCAGTAGTGGTGGAAGCATTCCACAGACCCCACAGGAATAAAAAAGTAGGTAAATTATCTTTACACGGTATCCTTCATCGGTATTCCACGGTATCCTTCATAAAAGTGAATAATCTTTCCACGGTATCCTTTGATAAAAGTGAATGATCTTTCCACGATATCCTCAGTCGGTATTCCACGGTATCCTTCGATAAAATTGAATAATCTTTCCACGGTATCCTTCGATAAAAGTGAATACTCTTTCCACGATATGCTTCGATAAAAGTGAATGATCTTTCCACGGTATCCTTCGTCAGTATTCCACGGTATCCTTCGATAAAAGTGAATGATCTTTTCACGGTATCCTTCGTCGGTATTCCACGGTATCCTTTGATAAAAGTGAATGATATTTCCACGGTATCCTTCTTCGGTATTTCACGGTATCCTTCGATAAAAGTGAATGATTTTTCCACGGTATCCTTCGATAAAAGTGAATAATCTTTCCACGGTATCCTTTCCTTCGTCGGTATTCCACGGTATCCTTCGATAAAAGTGAATGATCTTTCCACGGTATCCTTCGTCGGTATTGCACGGTCCTTCGATAAAAGTGAATGATCTTTCTACCATATCCTTCGTCGGTGTTCCACGGTATCCTTCGATAAATGTCAATGATCTGTCCACGGTATCCTTCGTCATAAGAAGTCGGGGGTCCTGACGGACTTAAGGTTATGTATTAGTTTAATTTGAGTCCTGATTGATGGGCCAAAGAAAAGTTCCTTTGGCCTTTGGGTCATTGACCTGAATATAGATTGATCACTCGTGAACCACATTACTTTTGCATGAAAGTTCTGAATAGTAAATTTATAAACTTTCAGCATTGAGTGTTCCAATCATAAAAAAATATTTTGCAGAAGTTTTGAAAAGTTCATTCAATATTTTCCTTCCTTCTCGATTTCATTCTATGGTTTAGCGAGAGGGGGGGGGGGGGGGGGGGGGAGAAGGAGGTTTCCTTTCCCAATAAATTTGTGTCAACACTGGATTTGATAGTAAAATCTTTATATATAAAAGGCAATATCCTGAGTGACTGATCAACCTAGAGCCGAAACTATTAATGCTACAGAGTGACTGATCAACCTAGAGCCGAAACTATTAATGCTACAGAGTGACTGATTAACGTAGAGCCGAAACCATTAATGCTACAGAGTGACTGATCAACCTGGAGCCGAAACTATTAATGCTACAGAGTGACTGATTAACGTAGAGCCGAAACTATTAATGCTACAGAGTGACTGATCAACGTAGAGAAGAAACTATTAATGCTACAGAGTGACTGACCAACGTAGAGCCAAAACTATTAATGCTACAGAGTGACTGATCAACGTAGAGCCGAAACTATTAATGCTACAGAGTGACTGATCAACGTAGAGCCGAAACTATTAATGCTACAGAAATTTGGCAGGTACCTTCGTTGCTCCATGTAAGTGTGCAATAAGAAAGGATTTTGCAAAATTTTAATTTTAAGGAGTAGAAATCGCTAAAAATAAACAATCCTCATAATAAATACATTGGAGCGAGAGAGACAGATACATCATTTAAAATATGCGCGGACGAAGCCGCGGGGGGGGGATGCTAGTTTGAATATATTTCCCATTGTAAGATCGGCCGAAGCTATGATGAGTTAAACATTGGAACCTTAAAGAAGAGGGCGTCAAATGATCTGGGACGTCACATGCGTGGACAACTTGCCAACGGCAATATAGGATTTCCTTGTAAGGTGGGGGGGGGGAGGGGATAAAAAAGCAGGCGGAACCATAAGGAAATGCCTGAAGTACAAAGAGTTACAAAATCAGACTCGTAACATTCGAGACTTTTGGACCTTTCAAGTTTTTCAACTCCATCTACAAAACTTTGATCCTTGAGACTAACTTTAGACGCTTGGTGCAGTACTTTTAGGCAATGTTACCTTCGCTCCAAGCACACTGCCTCAGGGGAGAAGCCTTTTAAAGTGTTAAAAATCTATACTTATAAAACGCAAAGCCCAGTTGGTATACTGACTGACTGACTGACTGAATGATAATCAGCGTAGCTCCACGATGGCTAAACGTAGAGACTTGAAATTTGGCACACAGGTTCCTTTTAGTATGCAGGTGCGTAATAAGAAAGGAAAAAAATTAAAGTACAAGTGGGGGCAAGTTACCGCCAAAAATGACGCTATTTAGCGGGTCTTTTTGCAATTTTTTTTTCTGGGCAAGCTAAAAGAGATAACGAAAAATTACCGAGAATAGACCCCCCCCCCAAAATAGTATATAAGGATCCCATAAAAAATATAAAATTTGAAATTTTCCGGTTTCTATCCGATTTATGGACGGTTTTCACCACCAAAAAGTCGGAATTGAGATGTACCACTTCGTGCTGAGCGAGAAAGCTGAAATTTGATACAAAGGTGTTCCGAAGTACAAAAAGTCATATCCTTGAATAAAATATTGAATTTTCTAACTAGGAGCCTCACTCTGTGGTCGGTTCCACCAAAAACCCATGTCCTGGAGGAAGTTGACACGTTGAATGCATCAATTCTCGTTAGATCACCGAAGTTAAACAACGTCCAGCGAGGTTTTTACTAAGTGGTCAGCCACGTAGATTTCGCAGCCTCGTGATGCTGGCTATTAACGGCCCAACCCAGGCTGGTTGAGGACAATATGAGTAACTGGTTTGTTAGTTTCCAGCATATGGACGGTGACGTATTGTGCAATATAGAAAGATACTATTTTATTTATTTTTACTTATTTCTAATCGGGCACGTTGAATACACCAGTTCCCGTCAGATCACTGAAGTTAAGCAACGTCGGGCGTGATCAGTACTTGGAATGGTGACCGCCTGGGAACACCACGAATCGGGTGAGGTCAATGTGGGTAGCTGGTTTGCAAGTTTCCAGCGAATGGAAGGTATATCCCCCGTCTTGAATGACCAATAGATGTTAAAGAGACGTAAAACCAAATTAAAAAAAAAATCTTCATGATTCGCATGAAAGTTAATGCACTGAAAATTGTGATTTGTGATTTTTATGATTGCAGAGCCCTATTCCACCCCAATATGTGTTTTGGTATCACAATGATAAAATGATCAACTACGACACGGCCCGAGGTGGGGTTTCGGTGAGCACGGAGCCGGGTCCCAAGACCCATTCCAGATTAGTTATCAACGGAGCACATCACTCAGATTCCGGAAATTATTCTTGCAGAGCATCCAACACAGAGTCTGACACCATTTACGTGTTTGTTACCAAAGGTAAGTTTTCTTAAGACCGAACGAAATGGAGGGAGGTAACCTGATTCCTCCCCGACCCTGCATTTAGTCTGTCCGTACACAACGAAATGGAGGTAGGTAACCTAATTCCTCCCCAAACCTACGTTTAGTCCGTCCGTACACAACGAAATAGAGCAAGGTAACCTAATTCCTCCCCAAACCTACGTTTAGTCCGTCCGTACACAACGAAATGGAGGAAGGTAACCTAATTCCTCCCCGACCCTACATTTAGTCAGTACACAACGAAATGGAGGTAGGTAACCTAATTCCTCCCCAAACCTACGTTTAGTCCGTCCGTACACAACGAAATAGAGGAAGGTAACCTAATTCCTCCCCAAACCTACGTTTAGTCCGTCCGTACACAACGAAATGGAGGGAGGTAACCTAATTCCTCCCCGACCCTACATTTAGTCTGTCCGTACACAACGAAATGGAGGGAGGTAATTATTCAATAGAAATATTTAATAATTTAATAATATTTAATAATTTAATAATTCATAATTTAATAAAAAGATATTTAATAATTCCTCCCCAAACCTACGTTTAGTCCGTCCGTACACAACGAAATGGAGGGAGGTAACCTAATTCCTCCCCAACCCTACATTTAGTCTGTCCGTACACAACGAAATGGAGGGAGGTAACCTAATTCCTCCCCGACCCTACATTTAGTCTGTCCGTACACAACGAAATGGAGGGAGGTAACCTAATTCCTCCCCGACCCTACATTTAGTCTGTCCGTACACAACGAAATGGAGGGAGGTAACCTAATTCCTCCCCGACCCTACGTTTAGTCATTACTCAACGAAATGGAGGTAGGTAACCTAATTCCTGCCCAAACCTACGTTTAGTCCGTCCGTACACAACGAAATAGAGGAAGGTACACAACGAAATAGAGGAAGGTAACCTAATTCCTCCCCAAACCTACGTTTAGTCCGTCCGTACACAACGAAATGGAGGGAGGTAACCTAATTCCTCCCCGACCCTACATTTAGTCTGTCCGTACACAACGAAATGGAGGGAGGTAATTATTCAATAGAAATATTTAATAATTTAATAATATTTAATAATTTAATAATTCATAATTTAATAAAAAGATATTTAATAATTCCTCCCCAAACCTACGTTTAGTCCGTCCGTACACAACGAAATGGAGGGAGGTAACCTAATTCCTCCCCAAACCTACGTTTAGTCCGTCCGTACACAACGAAATGGAGGGAGGTAACCTTTCAGTTACTATTTTTGTTCCAGAGGGAGACAACACGGCCGCCATTCAACGACAAGAAACATCCTCAAGTCAAAAATATATTCCAAGTATTCTACTCATATCCTACTCATTTCTGTTTAGATAAGCAATGCATACCATAGATATATACAAGTCAGGAGTAGATTTCAAGTATTCTACTCATATCCTACTCATTTCTGTTCAGATAAGCAATGCATACCATAGATATGTACAAGTCAGGAGTAGATTCCAAGTATTCTACTCATAGCCTACTCGTTTCTGTTCAGATAAGCAATGCATACCATAGATATGTACAAGTCAGGAGTAGATTCCAAGTATTCTACTCATATCGTACTCGTTCAGATAAGAAGTGCTTACCGCAGATATGTTCAAGTCAAAAGTACATACCAAGTATTCTAATCATATCATACTGATTTATGTTCGGATAAGCAATGCATACCGTAGATATCTTCAAGTAGAAAGAATTAATATCCCTTTGATCAATCAAGAGTTTGTATATCTTTTGAATTAATTTTTATTGTCCTTTCGAATAAACAGGGGTTAAATTCAAGGGTACAGATATAATTACCACGGTAGTTTTAGACTTAGTGGTTTCGTACCAAGGTTCGTCAGTTCGATTCCACAGTAATGACGTTTTTTTTTTTTTTTTTTTTTTTTTGTTGTTGTTTTTTGTAAAATAAATTTATTCTTATTTTTCCATTGTGAACACAAATACAATTTGTTATTATTATTAACTAATCATGGGTTAATATTCCTTCGACTAATCCAGGGTTAATACACCGTCGACTAATCAAGGGTTATTATCCCTTCGATTAATCCAGGGTTAATACACCGTCGAATAATCAAGGGTTAATATACATTCGCCTTATCAAGGGTTAATATACTTTCAATGTGAACACAAATACAATTTATTATTATTAACTAATCAAGGGTTAATATCCATTCGACTAATCAAGGGTTAATATTCCTTCGGCTAATTAAGGGTTAATATTCCTTGGACTAATCAGGGGCTAATATCCCATCGACTAATCTAGGGTTAATATTCCTTCGGCTAATCAAGGGTTAATATCCCATCGACTAATCTAGGGTTAATATTCCTTCGGCTAATCAAGGGTTAATATCCCTTTGACTAATCAAATGTTAATATTCCTCCGGCTAATCAGGGGTTAATATTCCTTGGACTAATCATCAGTTAATATCCTGTCGACTAATCGAGGGTTAATATTCCTTCGCCTAATCAAGGGTTAATATCCCTTCGACTAATCAAGGGTTAATACTATCTATGACGCCACCCAATTTATTATATTAGCCTAATACAAAGTCTCAAATTTTCAGTACATTATTCTGGTTGAGGAGTATGTTGAAAATTGAAATTTTGTAATAGGTATTCATGAAAAAAGAGAGGTCTCTCAAAAAAGCGACAATATAAAAATACTCAGCCTGGTGGACAAATTTGGAACTAAATTACGGTTCCGGGGAGAAATTCTTTTGGAATCTGTCGGGGGAGAAATATTTCTGGAACCGAAAAATTTTAATTCTTTTAGTAGTATTTTTGCTGCGTTTTGTGATTTGGCATGTTGAAAAATGAAATTTTGTAATAGGAATTTATGAAAAAAAGGAGGTCTCTCAAAAAGCGACACATTAAAAATACTCAGCCTGGTGGACAAATTTGGAACTAAATTATGGTTCCGGGAAGAAATTCTTATGGAATCTGTCGGGGGAGAAATATTTCTGGAACCGAAAAATTTTAATTCTTTTAGTATTTTTGCTGCGTTTTGTGATTTTGGCATGTTGAAAAATGAAATTTTGTAATAGGAATTTATGAAAAAAAGGAGGTCTCTCAAAAAGCGACACATTAAAAATACTCAGCCTGGTGGACAAATTTGGTACTAAAGCACAACATATTATTTTGCTGTGACGTCATTGTTGACGGATTTTATTGTTGAATGACGTCATGAGTGATGTTATCCCTTGGATAGTAGAAGGGATATTAACCCTTGATTGCTTGAAGGATATTAACCCTTGTTTGGTCGATGAGATATTAACCCTTGTTTAGTTGATAAGATATTAACTCTTGATTGCGTGAAGGGATATTAACCCTTGTGTAGTCGATGAGATATGAACCCTTGATATCTCGAAGGGATATTAACCCTTAATTAGTCGAAGGGATATTATTATCCCTTGATTAGTCGAAGGGATATTAACCCTTGATTTGTCAAAGGTATGTTAACCCTTGTTTGGCCGATGAGATATTAACTCTTGATTGCTTGACGGTATATTAACTCTTAATTAGTCAAAGGGAATTGATTAACCCTCGGTTCGACCAAAGAATATTTCAATTGATTGTATATTTAATTCTCAAATATATTTTTTCTACCGAAAAAGAAGAAAAAAAACAACACAAGATATATGAGATGATAAAATCAATTCAATATAATTATTCGGTGTAGTAGCGATCTAAATAACTACCTATTTCATTAATAGTAAGGTTAATAGATAATTGAACTATATACAGGATGCCGCACGAAATATTTCCGCTATTATTTGGTGGATATAAATCGAATTTTATTCATTGGAATAAAGGATTATTCCAACTCACTTCGCATTTTATTTCGTGAAAAATTTGGAAGGAAGATGGCGAAAATGAAGAATTGTGATCCAACTATTTCTTGATTCACAAATCCGCGATTTTGTTCTTCACTTTTCTTCCAATTCTGATTGGCCGTTCGGATTCATGTTTTTTTTTTTTTTTTTTTTTTTTAAAAAAAAAAAAA
>CM022876.1:14376697-14400594 GCA_012654025.1 Pachypsylla venusta | reverse complement strand
AGAGTGAGCACCGCTCCTAGTTAGAAAATTCAATATTTTATTTAAGGATATGACTTTTCGTACTTCGGAACACCTTTGTATCAAATTTTAGCTTTCTCGCTCATCCCTAAGTGGTACTTCTCAATTCCGATTTTTTGGTGGTGAAAACCGTCCATAAATCGGATAGAAACCGGAAATTTTCAAATTTAATATTTTTTATATACTATTTTCGGGGGGGGTCTATTCTCGGTCATTTTTCAATTTTTTTTCCAGAAAAAAATTGCAAAAAGACCCGCTAAATAGCGTCATTTTTGGCGGTAACTTGCTCCCACTTGAACTTTTTTCCTTTCTTATTACGCACCTACATACTAAAAGGAACCACGTGCCAAGTTCCATCGTGGAGCTACGTTGATTATCAGTCAGTCAGTACGTCAGTATATCAACTGGGCTTTGCGTTTTATAAGTATGGATTTACTTGACATGGTATCCCAAATCAACCAATTTTTTTTTTTTTTATCAAAAACGACCCAATAACCTGTGCGAATACTTTTACTAAAGCATATGTAGAGCATTTGCCCAACCCGTAGAGCAAATGCAACCCAAATTAAATAAATAAATAATGCGTCTTTGTGTTATTATGTCACAACTTTGGTGCTCACTGCAGCAATGTAGGAAGCATTGCAGGATTCTCCAATATTTTTTTTTTTTTGGCTTAACGTCTCTTTAACATCTATTGGTCATTCAAGACGGGGGTTTCACTCTCCATTTTTCAAACTAGCTACCCAAATTGACCTCCGTCTGGGTTGGGCCGGAAAAATAGCCAGCATCACGAAGGCGCGAACCCCCAAATGGCACAACCTCGCTGGACGTTGCTTAGCTTCAGCAATCTATCGGGAACTGGTGTATTCAATGTGCCATAGACGCTGGCTATTCTCCAATATCAATCATTATTCAATTACTTTGAAAGTTTCTATTTTACCTACAATACTTGCAAACACTAGGTCGCGGTGCATTTATCTCCATAGCTACTCATTTTCTTGAGGAACCTGAGTGGGCCCCGAGAACATCCAACCACAGTGACAAATTTTTACCCCCGCCAGGATTCTAATGCAGTGACTACTGGGAGCTAGCTCAGTGCAACCCAATTTAAACAAATACAAAAAAAATCGAAGCAATGCTAATATTGCGAATCATTTGCTCAAGTAAAAGCTTTGGTTTTGTTTTATGCATACTCTTCAATGGGCTTATAAAAAAAAATATCACAAAAAAAATTCTTTGTTTAAAATATCAAAAATACACTCACAAACAAAGAAGTCAAAATGTATTATTATTAAACTGGTTGCAAGTCCCTATTGAGACTTCAATATTACTGCCACTTTTATTTAGATCTATTGTGGCCAGCAGTGAGGATGGAGTTAAGATTCGAAACAACAGCCTCCTGGTTACGAATCCATGGAGGATTTAATGTAAAGTCAAGATTTGTTTCTTTTTACCCCTACTGTCTTCATTCACCCCATTTTGTCGTAAATTTGAAAAGAATATATTAAACTATTTATACAGGGCGCGGCAATTAGTATTTCCACATTTGAAATAATGTCGTCCAAATGACGGCCTTGGCGAGTGATGCACTTTTGGAGTCTTTCACGGAAGTTTTCCATGACTCTCGTCAGCATACCCGCATCAATTTGCATGATTTATTCCAGAATTGCCTCCTTTAACTTTTCAAGGGTCCCAGGGCAATGTTTTAAGACCTCAGACTCGAGGTAACTCCACAGGAAGAAGTTACAGGGACTCAAATGCAGCGACCGGGGAACATGTCCTGCGGAATCTCGCGAGAACGATTGGCTGTATGAGCCCCATACAGCCAAAAGCTGATGATGTAGTCCTAAAGTTGTGAACTCAACTCAAAATTGTTTTTCGATCGGGAACTGGATCCGTGGAGTCCAAACCATACCTTGTGCGGAACGCCCTCTGAGTGGCTATAATGGTTCACTTTTTTAAAAAAACAACTTGACAACAAACGCACTATGCACGCTCGACCAAACCATTGCAACAAATAAAAACTAGATGTCATTTCTTGTTGAATATCACAAACCCCTCGCTCCTCCCACTATCACTCCCCCTCCCACGATTTTTTGAAATGTGGAAATACTACTTGCCGCACCCTGTATATGGTATGAACCTAAGCACTAATTGTAAATGGCAAAACAAATCATGTGTGTGTAAAAAATATGTACAAATATAAAAATTAATAAATTGTAAAAAAATATCATTCTTCAAGTTTCAATTTTTTTTTATTTTTTTTTCATGTAAACCCTCCATCCACCCCCAATGGGCGATTGAAAGAGGGCGCCTGTTGGCTTTCGCCTCAATCCCCCATTGATGTTTCAATGGGATCGGTCTATTACTTTAGTTCGAGTATAGAGATACAAACGAATAACGCTATGGGCTGAAGTAGAGGAAACGCTGTCGGTGTGAGATATAAGTCGTGTCAACGTGACCCATGTGTCATGGGTCACATTGACACGAAACGCTGTTGGTGTTATATCTCGTTTTATTTTTCGTGCCAATGTGACCCATGTGTCACATTGACAGAGTTGTGGGAACCTCAAAAACGCTGTCGGTGTTATATCTCGTTTTATTTTTCGTGCCAATGTGACCCATGTGTCACATTGACCGAGTTGTGGGAACCTCAAAACGCTGTCGGTGTTATATCTCGTTTTATTTTTCGTGCCAATGTGAGCCATGTGTCACATTGACAGATTTGTGGGAAACGCTGTCGGTGTTATATCTCGTTTTATTTTTCGTGCCAATGTGACCCATGTGTCACATTGACAGAGTTGTGGGAATCTCAAAAACGCTGTCGGTGTTATATCTCGTTTTATTTTTCGTGCCAATGTGACCCATGTGTCACATTGACAGAGTTGTGGGAACCTCAAAAACGCTGTCGGTGTTATATATCGTTTTATTTTTCGTGTCAATGTGACCCATGTGTCACATTGACAGAGTTGTGGGAACCTCAAAAACGCTGTCGGTGTTATATCTCGTTTTATTTTTCGTGCCAATGTGACCCATGTGTCACATTGACAGAGTTGTGGGAACCTCAAAAACTTGTTTTGGCACTGAAAATTCAACATCGAAAATTTCAGTCTGATACATTTATGTCTTCTTCTTTTTATAAATGTGACCGTCAATGTGTATAATTCTGACATTTTTTTCACACTTTACCTAGTCATTTTATGAAATGACTGGATATTCTATATAAATGTCTAACTTGGTATTAGTCATAGTATAGAATGCGCATCTGTAAACTCGATTGGCATAGGAAAAACTGATTTCATAGTTATTTTCTTGATGCAGAGAAGTTTTCAAGGCGAGGCATGGCCATCAAATGTTTCCTAAACTCTTTGGTTGGGGGGTAGTGAATACAACTGTAAGGAATAGTCCAAATAATATATTGGCACATAGTGATGTAGGGTACCTACTATGACGTTTGTACTATTACCCCCTCCCCAAAACGGAGAGGTTAGGAAACGCCTTTAGGGCCATGCCTCGCCGAAAAAAACCTTATAAATACACTATGACGAAATCGGTCTTAGTCATTCTACAGAATACCTAGTCAATGTACGAAATATTCTTTTTTTATATACATTGACTACTCTTTGTAGGCATTCCATAGAATGACTAGTCATTGTATAGAAAATCGGATTTAACACATTGCCGGCGGTATCATAGATAAAGAAAAGTCGTGTAATGTTCACACCTGATTTTTCTTTCTGGACTTGACGACAAAAATGCGCTCTTTCACTCAGCCATCATCTAAAAAGTTGTTCAAATTGAAATGCAAGTATTTGGTTTCCATAGCTTGTCCAGTTTGGTAACAAATATCTGGCGAATATTTCTACTCAGCCATCATCTGAAAAGTTGTTCAAATTGAAATGCAAGTATTTGGTTTCCAAAGCTTGTCCAGTTTGGTAACAAATATCTGGCGAATATTTCCAAACACGAGGCCTGGTCTGATAGATACAACTTGAGTATATCTGAAAACAACAAGAACAGATTCCATCAGTGTGGAAGGAACCTCCTTTAAGTTCAAGAAAAGGGAGCAGACAGATACTATAATTTTTTTTCTGAGCAACTAACTAACCTAACTTAAAATATGATTAATTGAAAGTAGAAGGTTAATTTTCACGATTATATGGTGGGAAATACGAGAAAACTCAACTTTAAAAATTTAATTCACAATTTTATAGCTTGAAAATCGACGAAACTTTGGAGAAATCAAATGTTAATTCGGATTTTTTTAAAATATGCAGAGATTTTTTTTTTTGTTTTTGTCTATTTAACAGGTTAGGTAAAATGAAAAAAAAAATCACTACGATTTATTTTAGTTTAGTTTTTTTCTGAATGCTGCAAGAGTTTTTAGGGAGCGACTTTATGAGAAGAACACGTTTAATCGAGACATGGCCGATCAAAACGTTTCCTAACCTCTCGGGGGAGTGGAGGCGGCGTTCATCTTAGCACTTTTATTGACAAAATAAAAAAAATGCACTGGACTTTTTTCATGTTGGTACATTCAAATAGGTCAATAAATACGGAAGAAAAAGGTTTTTTTTTTTCAAAATAAATTAAAATGAATTAGAATTACAGCCTGGGTTGGGCCGGTAAATTATATTAAACCACATTTTAAGTTTGTAACTTGCTCCAAAAAAAATTAATAGTATCTGTCTGGAACCCAAAAAAACCCGTGACAGACGATTGTCTTTAAACTTGAATAAAAGGCAAACTAGTTAGGTTAGGCCTAGTCTGCCAAATCTATCTCAATACGCACCTCTTTTTTTTAATTTGGCTTAACGTTAACATCTATTGGTCATTCAAGACGGGGGTTTTACCCTCCATTCGCTGGAAACTTGCAAACCAGTGCGAGCCCACGTGGACACCCACATGGTGCAACCTCGATGGACGTTAATTAACTTCAGTGATCTAACGGGAACTGGTGTATTCAACGTGTCATAGACGCTGGCTCACACGCACCTCTGAATTCTCAATTAAATATTCACATAGAATTCTATGTTCTATGTGTGTCGAAAAGTTCGGCAGGGGGAGGCTTGGCTCCCTCTGCCGAACCTAATAAACCTTAGCAAAACTTGATCCCAAGTATCACTAAAGCAGAGACACCTAGTCACTGCCGAACTAACATAGGGAAGTACTGTACGACGTCATCTCGAACATAACAAGGAACATAAACAAGAGAAATCATATTGCCAGAGATGAAAGTCGATAGCAGTATAAAGTCCTAGGAGATTTCCTAAGCGAGGATCAAATCAGTTTTAGAGTTAGGAAGTGCACAAGCTCCAAACGATAAAGACCAGCGCCTGTTTCACCACAATTATAAGATCTGATCAAGTGTTACATCAAATTTCCTACAACAGTATCCAGCAGACAAGGTCTTTTCAAAGTCATCTAACAAACCTCTCACAATACCAAATTTCACTAAAATAGGTCAAAATGAAGTGCCAACGGGAAACGACAGACGAGTGATTCTTTTTATTTGGATTTTAGGACATATGTATCGGAAGAAACGTTAAATATCAAATATCTCACTCACCTACAAGGGGGTGTTTGTGTGAATGCACACTACTGGGGACCGGAAGAAACGTTAAATATAAAATACCTCACTCACCTACAGGGGGAGTTTTGTGTGAATGCACACTACTGGGTACCGGAAGAAACGTTAAATATCAAACACCTCACTCACCTACAAGGGGAGGTTTGTGTGAATGCACACTACTGGGGACCAGAAGGTACCGGAAGAAACGTTAAATATCAAATACCTCACTAACCTACAAGGGGAGGTTTGTGTGAATGCACACTACTGGGGACCAGAAGGTACCAGAAGAAACGTTAAATATCAAATACCTCACTCACCTACAAGGGGAGGTTTGTGCGAATGCACACTACTGGGGACCGGAAGGTACCGGAAGAACGTTAATTATCAAATACCTCACTCACCTACAAGGGGAGGTTTGTGCGAATGCACACTACTGGGGACACTAACAATGATCATTTTATTCTCGGGAATCAGTTTCAACGTCTGTGCAGGTGGATTTTGGTCCTGGCAGGACTGTTGACTGTTCTGTTTCATTGCAAAAATTATTCTCTCAAATGGCTGTTTGGAGGTTGAGGAGTGCGTTGAAAAGTCAACCACTGGGGTCAAACTTCGAGTCACCTGAAAAGAAAAAAGTATAACCAAAACTAATTATTAGAACCAAATCAACGATTTCAACGTCTGTCAAAGAAGTGACTGAAGTGCAGCTTGCGACGAAAAATGAATTCTGAAGGGAAAGTGATAGTGGGAGGAGCGTGGGGTTTGTGATATTCAACACGAAATGACATTTTTAATGGTTTGGTCGCGCGTGCATCGTGCGTTCGTTGTCAAGGTTTTTTTTCAAAAAAAGTGAATCCATTATAGCCACTCAGAGGGCGTTCCGCACAAGGTATGGTTTGCACTCCGCGGATCCAGTTCTGATCGGAAAACAATTTTGAGTTGAGTTCACAACTTTAGGACCACATCATCAGCTTTAGGCTGTATGGGGCTAACCATGCAGCCAATCGTTCTCGTGAGATTCCGCAGGACATGTTCCCCGGTCGCCGGATTTGAGTCCCTGTGTCTTCTTCCTGTGGGGTTACCTTAAGGCTGAGGTCTTTAAACATCGCCCTGGGACCCTTGAAGAGTTAAAGGAGACAATTCTGGAATAAATCATGCAAATTGATGCGGGTATCCTGCGAGAGTCATGGAAAACTTCCGTGAAAGACTCCAAAAAGTGCATCACTCGCCTATGCCGTCATTTGGACGACATTATTTACAAAACATAGATGGAAAAAAACTAGAATACACAAGCTTAAACAATACCAAATAATTTTTCAAATATCTGATTTCGTTTTTATTTACCAGCTCTTTTAACTGTGGAAATACTAATTGCCGCACCCTGTTTTAGTTTCTTCATAGAAAGATTTTTTATTTTAATTCTCGTCGTTCGACTTTTAATTGAATGCAAAATGCAATATAAAGATAAAGTTTAGCCAGCGTCTATGGCACGTTGAATACACCAGTTCCCGTTCGATCACTGACGTTAAGCAACGTCCAGCGAGGTTGTGCCATGTGGGTGTTCGTCGTGGGTTCGCGTCCTCGTGATGCTGGCTATTTTTCTGGCCCAACCCAGGCTGGGTGAGGTCAATGTGGGTAACTGGTTTGCAAGTTTCCAGCGAATGTAGGGTAAAACCCCCGTCTTGAATGACCAATAGATGTTAAAGAGACGTTAGGCCAAATTAAACAAAGATAAAGTTAAAATTGGCCAAATGTTGGTATGCGAATATCGGGTCCTGTAATATAGTTGTTTCTTAGCGCTTCTTGTATCTGATGTTGCTTAACACGCACACACAGACACTTACATATACCATATTCCAGGTATTGTTTCAACAACCACTGGTTATTGTACACAATACGAGCTTTTGCATATTTATCCGAATACGAAAACCATCCCGAAAACGATGTTTTGTCGAGTTTTCGTCTCTGCGCATGACAAAAATTATCAGAGCTCGGTTTCCGTTTTGGGAGTCCCCATAATTCGAACAGATTATCGGGCTGCTTTTTTCGTAAACGAAAAGGATACTAGTTGAGAAAATCCCCCGTAGTTTCAAAATATATACAAGGCCGGATTAATCCTCAACGGGGCTCTAGGCAACCATCAATTTGGGGGCCCTTTTTTTTCACGTCCGTTCGTTTTTTTTTCGATTAAAATAAAAACTTATAGCTTTCATAAAAATATATACTATATATATAATTATTATGATTTTTAGGAAACTTTTTTTTCTGGCAAGTGTTAATTTTTTTAATTTTTTTTTTTTCGTCCGAGTAAGTATTGGGATGGAAAATGTTAAATGGGGATAGTACGTTAAATGTTTTAAATGTATATGTAGCGAAATATTTAGAACAATTTTGCTAAAACAAAAAGTTAAATTAGTCTCTTTTAATTGTATTACAACACTAGACATACATACGTCTTGCTTTTTGAATATTATGGGATAAGAGTGATACGACTAAAAACTCGATCGTGTTGTTTGTTTTGAAATGTGAAAAAGTTTTCTTTAATTATCCGCTAGAGGCGCTTAAGTTTTCGTTTCCGTGTATTGTGGTGTGGCGAAATGTAAAAAATTCTTCCGCCTATGAGACACGAAACCTATAAACTTATCGTTTTCGTATTGATTATGGGGACCCCATAACAGATTTGCGAAATCTCTCTAATAAGAAAATGATATTAATGAAGAAAGTACTTGTTTTATTGGATTCTTGAAGAAAAAAATGGAGAGGAGAGATTTTTTTAGCCAGTAAAATAAAAACCTATGTAAAATAAAATTGCACTTACCTTGACCCAAAACCACGTGGCCACATGTTTCACACCCCACTTAACAAACACATGACTCAATAATCGTTCAATTTGATTCGAATTATTCGTACACCAAACAGCAACCAGGCCACCGTTGCTCTCTAAAATTGAGTCGATTGGAATTTTATCCAACTCGACACAGTCCAACATTGAGTACCTACAACAGATTTATAATTAAATTATCTAAGCCAACGTTGGAAACAACGCTTCCCGTCAAATCACTAAAATTCAGTAAGGCGGAATACCCAAAAACCTGGCAAAAAATCGAAAAAGTGAATATTGGTTTTAGGTTTAAAAAGTAATTAATTTTCAACGAAACCTTTGGGACACTTTGTGGAACTATTAAATTCAAGAAATGAAAATGATAAAAAAACAATTTACTTTATGTTAAAAATTTTAAAACATAAAATCAAATGGTTTTTATCATTTTATTGTAATTAATTTTATTATTTAAATGTATTGGTACAAGATAATACATCATCAATCAGAAATTTTAACTTTTAAATAAATTAAAACAAAACAATTACCAAAAACACTATTTATAATTATTTATAAAGAAACTAGTTTCGAATCATTCGATTCATCATCAGTCTAGTCGAGTCTAAAGATGAAAGTTGACTGTCAACTTCCATCTTTCGACTTTGTTTTTCAAAGACCCATAAATGATCTTTATAACGATCAGTTACTCGTGAGAATTCGCAGCGAACAGGAGCTCGGCATACAGAGAAATTAACAAAAAGCACTTTTCTTTGTCCCACTCCATCAGTCAAATACTAAGAAGCAACAACACCACACACAAAACCGACATCGCGTGGATCACGCCCGAGCACGAACGAGCATTCGCTTCGAAAATGATCGGCTCGCGGCGACTGTTTTACACCGCCTGAGCCTCGAACGAATGCTCGTTCGTCACCCCGTTCGCGAAGAATGCTCGGGCAGTGTAAACTAGTTGTGTCCGTGGACAAAAACGGGCGGAGCCATCCGTTTCACCTCGAATTTTTGCGTTCCACATACTTTAGCATATTGCTCAATTATTCCTTTAAAACAAGATTTTTTGATTGCATCGTGCCGTTGAGTAGCTCACCGTTTTGGCTAAACAATTAGTATTTCCTAAATTTTATTTTGCCCGATCTCGGATTCGAACTTGTAACTCTGGAATGATTTGTCAAAATTTAGTAAACTATGTCCTAAATTAAGTATTGAGAGGCTACTAAAAACTTTTTCGCTATGAGTTGATATATTGTCGCGACAAAATTTAAGATATCGGACCATGACTCTCTGAATTTAGTAAAAATCGGAAAATCGGTTGAAAAATCGGAAACGGTTCAAGATATCGTTCTGAAAATAGATATATGCACCCTTGGGTATATGCAGAATATGAAGAAGAAAAAAAATTGGTAAAAATCAGTTTAGTAGTTTCGGAGGAGTAGGGTAACAAAAGTTTGCAGTTTGTAGGGAGTATAAGGCTACGCTTCGCTCCGTTCAATGAGGCTTTAGAATTCTCTTACCAACTATCAGAATGAAGTTGTCGCTTTTTCCTTTTCACATGTTTGTTTTGCCATGGCGGATCCAACAGAATGAAATCAAACTTCTGTCCAGAAAGTTTCTCTCCTAAACTTGCCACATTCTGGTTATACATTCTACATTGGGGAGGAATAACAAAACGGTTTTCACCACTGATGGCAGTGTCAATGCGGATTTTCTTGTCAAACCTGAAAAAAAGTAAATGCCACATTAGATTATCTCCATAGGGTGTTCCAGTTTAGTGGTAGTAGTAGCGGTTTTTCTCACGAAATCAACCGTTCTTCCCATTTATTGATGCATGATTATTTAAAAAGGTAGTAACAGATTGATGTGAGAGTACCGAAAAGATTTTGATGGCCCTTGGTTGGAACTGTGATGGTAGACATTCCAGGTCGTCCTGGTGCGTAGAACCGGCCATCGTGAGCTTAGTGGTAACAACGGAATCTATGATGTCGAACCGATAAAAAAAAATCGTGATTATTTTTTGGTTTATTATTTTCAATAATGAACCTATGGACCCGTCACGGAAAAAATACCCCCCTCAAAATTTGAAACTGTTCGTTTCAAGATACGTAGAATCCAAAAATCGAATAAAAAAACCTATTTGTCCGCCACGCTCCGTGATAGTTCTATGCACCAGAATATTCTGGTACGTTCCAGGTCGACCTGGTGCGTAGAAATGGCCATTTTGAGGACGACAATAACTTACTCACTGCTCATCGTTTCGACGTCCTATGTTCTCTATCAAACAATTATCTGTCAGATTCTCCGCGTAGAAAGATCCTGGGTTGGTGCGATAGTAAGAAGTGATCAAGCTGTATATTTCTGTGCTTTTGGTTCGAGCAATCCAATTGTTATTGAGAGCAGATGGGTGTGAGGGAAGTACCTCCAGTGTTTGATTGGTTGTGATAAGATCTTTGGTTGCATTGGATGAGGCAGGAACTTTAGTTGCATTGGTTGAGACAAGATTTTTGGTTGCACTGTTTGAGACAGGATCTTTGATTGCATTGGTTGAGACAAGATTTTTCGTTGCACTGTTTGAGACAGAATCTGTAGTTGCATTGGTTGAGACAGGATTTTCAGTTGCATTGGTTGAGACAGGATCTTCAGTTGCATTGGTTGAGACATGATTTTTGGTTGCACTGTTTGAGACAGGATCTTTAGTTGCATTGGTTGAGACAGGATCTTCAGTTGCATTGGTTGAGACAGGATCTTCAGTTGCATTGGTTGAGACAGGATCTTTAGTTGCATTGGAAGAACTTAATGGATCAGGTTTGTCAATGAGGCAGGTTGTTTCAGTGGATGGAGTTTGAGAGTTGAATGATTGAGAATTGTCATGGACATTACTCTCATATAAGTTTCCATGGCCATTGGTTGAGTTTGTGCGACTGTGGCTGTTGGTCATACGGCTGTTTCTACTGCGGGTGTCTCGTTCAATTGATTTTACTTCTTCTATAATTTCATTGAATTTAGTAATTATCTGTAAAATTATTTCATATCATCTTTTATTATTATTAAACTGGTTGCAGGTCTCTATTGAGACGGATTGTCATTATCACTGCTACCTTTATTATTATTGAACTGGTTGCAGGTCTCTATTGGGACTGATTGCAATTATCACTGCGACCTTTATTATTATTAGACTGATTGCAGGTCTCTATTGAAACTGATTGCAATTATCACTGCGAACTTTATTATTATTAAACTGGTTGCAGGGATCTATTGAGACTGGTTGCAATTATCACTGCTACCTTTATATTTATTAAACTGGTTGCAAGTTTCCAATGAGACTGCAGTTATCACTGCGACCTTTATTCTTAAAAATCTGGTTGTAGGTCTCTTTTGAGACTGATTGCAACTATTACTGCGACCTTTATTATAATTAAACTGGTTGCATGTCTCTATTGAAACTGATTACAATTATCACTGCTACCTTTATATTTATTAAACTGGTTGTAGGTTTCCAACGAGGCAGCAATTATCACTGCGAACTTTATTATTATTAAACTGGTTGCAGGGATTTATTGAGGCTGGCTGCAATTATCACTACTACCTTTATTATTAATAAACTGGTTGCAGGTCTCCAATGAGACTGCAATGCGAACTTTATTATTATTAAACTGGTTGCAGGGATTTATTGGGGCTGGTTGCAATTATCGCTGCTACCTTTATATTTATTAAACTGGTTGTAGGTCTCCAATGAGGCTGCTATTATCACTGCTACCCTTATATTTATTAAACTGGTTGTAGGTCTCCAATGAGTCTGCAATTATCACTGCGACCTTTATTTAGATCTATTGTGACCAGTAGGC
Organism: Pachypsylla venusta; assembly: GCA_012654025.1. Classification (NCBI taxonomy): domain Eukaryota; kingdom Metazoa; phylum Arthropoda; class Insecta; order Hemiptera; family Aphalaridae; genus Pachypsylla; species Pachypsylla venusta. Next base: position 14,388,332 of record CM022876.1, on the reverse strand, counting down.
GGGGATAGAGTTAGATTCGAACTAACAGCCTTATGGTTAAGAATCCGGCTCCTTAACCAACTGTTTTCATGAAGAAAATTAAACCACAGTATTATGAGACCAAATAAATTACCATGGGTACGACAATATTTCCCCGCTAAGGGGTGTAGTCCAGTCAACGATTGGTTTGTAGAGTGCGTTGGCTGGAAACCAAGGAATTTTTTCAGAAGTTTGTTTGGTGTGGTCAGGAGATANCCCCCCAGGTCCCAGGACTTTTAGTATGTTTATCTCCTGACCACACCAAACAAACTTCTGAAAAAATTCCTTGGTTTCCAGCCAACGCACTCTACACCCCTATTTTGATCATTCATTGGTGCCCAATTAAGAGGAAAATTTGTTTTTTTCTTAAAAAAATAATTTCTGCAAAAAATACTTTATTTTACACATAAAGTAGACATTTTATGAAAATTAAATACTTTATTTTATACGTTGCCCAGACTTTTTATGAAGTGACTAGGTATTCTATATAATGTCTAATTTGTTATTAACCATACCTAGTATAAAATGCGTATCTGTAAACTAGATTGGCCTAAGAAAAACTGAGTTCATAGTTATTTTCTTGATGCAGAGAAATTTTTTAAGGTGGGGCATGGCCGTAAAACGTTTCCTAACCACTCTGGTTGGGGGGTAGTAAATACAATCATAAGGAGTAGTACAAAATAACATATTAGCACATAGTGATGTAAAGTACCTACTTTGACGTTTTTACTACCCCCAAAAAACGTTTTTACGGTCATGCCTAAAAATATATATATATTTTTGTTATTAAAAAAAATATATACATATGCATATATTTTTAATAGGCGCCCTCTTCTAAAGATTCTATTTCCAATCTTGTGTCGATGAGGGGGGATGGAGTTGGTTTCGAACCAACAGCCTCGTGGTTACAAATCCACTGCTTCAACCAACTAAGCTACTGAGGCTGTTATATACTTTGCATAAAACGGTCTTAAAAATACTACAGATTGCCTAGTCAATGTATGAAATATTTTTTTCTTCTTCATACATTGACTACTCTTTGTAGGCATTCTATAGAATGACGGTTTTCATACATTAATATACTCACACATTGCCACGTCAACTGATATTAAAATGATATTAGACAGCGAAAAGCTCTGACTCCTAATTACACGCTCTCCTGATTTAACAAATATATCGTAAAAACTAAATGATAATTTTAGGTAGACTAACGAAATCTCCCCCCCCCCNTCTCTCTCTCTCTCTCTCTCTCTCTCTCTCATAAAATGTCAATACCAAACGCACCGTATGACACCTCTCCCAACTCGCTACATCCCCTAGTTCTCATGTACTGGCTGTTCAAAAACCGTCAGTCGGGTGTGTCGCGCCCCGTATAAAAAATAATCAAGTCTTACCTCAGCAATTTCTTCATTAATTTCTCCTGCTTGTGACTGCTTCCTCTTTTTCCTTTTCTTGTCTTGAGTCTGACTGGTAACTCCTTCCTTCAAACAAAATACGTCCGTAAAATTATTTTTTACATTACAACATAAATATGTTCTCAGCGATGATATCCTTAGAGGTAGCCAGATGTATGAGACAGCAGCAGCTCTAAATAAATAGTTAAATATACAGGCATTGCGTTTTATATGTACCTATCTATTAGCGAAAATTTTGTGACTATCAATGGTCGACCGCGATATAAATAATCACCAGAGCTAGTTGGTGATTTACCGAAATGACAGAGACGTTTCGGAAACTTATCTGTGATTTTCATCTCACAGATACGAGCAGTGTGAAAACTCATAGTCATTAGTGGGGGTTGGCGGGTTGGTGACTTCTGATAATATTAAGTTGACAAAATGACTATCAGTAGATATTCACACTGATAGTACCTGTGAGTTCTGACAATTACCGATGAGTTTCCGAAATGTATATCTGTCATTTCGAAATCTCACCAAGTAGCAGTCATAATGAGGTAAATATGTATTTTAGGGTAACTTTTCAAAAATGGTCGAAAAAAAAGAGAGGCATGGTCGTAAAAACCTTTCCTAACCTCTCTAATTGGTTTAAGGGAGCCGTAACAGACTTTGGCTTAAAAAATTGAGAGGTTAGGAAACGTTTTTACGGCCATGCCTCTTTTTTTCGACCATTTTTGAAAAGTTAACCTAAAATACATATTTACCCATAACGACTGCTACTTGGTGAGATTGATAACAGTTATGTCACCTTTTATGGACACAATGCATCTTGAGTTTCTTAAAATTCATTGGATAGTTAAATTTACATTATGTACTTAAAGTTAAAGAAATAACACTACCTCCTGCAAAGATTGTCCCAGGGACAGTTATTCACAAAAGAACACAATTATTTTTGGCTTAACGTCTCTTTAACATATAGTGGTAATTCGAGACGGGGGTTTACCCTCCATTCGCTGTAAAGTTGCAAACCAGCTACCCACATTGACCTCACCCAGCCTGGGTTGGGCCGGTAAAATAGCCAGCATCACGAGGGCGAAAACACTCGTGGTCAACCACATGGTACAATCTCACTGGACGTTGCTCAACTTCAGTGAACTAGTGTATTCAACGTGCCATAGACGCTGGATGCAACTTTATTTGGTACCAGACAGATACTATTAATTTTTTTTGGAGCAAGTTACAAACTTAAAATGTTGTTTAATATAAATTAAAAAGGCTTTTTAAACGATTTAGGGGTGGGAGATTAATTAATTCACTTTAATTTTAATTTATTTTGAAAAAAAACTTTTTCTTTTGTATTTATTGAACTATTTGAATATATTGAACTGAAGCAGACATAGTTGTACCAATATGAAAAAAGTCCAGTGCAAGTTTGTTTATTTTATTAATATAAGCGTTTAGATTAACCTCCCCCCCCCGAGAGGTTAGGAAACGTTTTGATCGGCCATGCCTCGATTAAACTTGTTCTTCTCATAAAGTCGCTTCCTAAAAACTCTTGCGCTTTCTCCAAAGTTTCGTCGATTTTCAAGCAATAAAATTGTGAATTAAATATTTAAAGGTTAGTTTTCTCGTATTTTCCACCATTTAATCGTGAAAATTAACCTTCTACTTTCAATTAATCATATTTTAAGTTAGGTTAGTTGCTCAGAAAAAAAATAATAGTATCTGTCTGGTCCCCTTTGTTTCGCTTCATTAACATGGATAGCCGCTGGCAGAGCTCTCAATTTCTAGATACATATCTGTTTTAAAAAAAGATAAAAACAGGTTGATATGAGGTTAACGAAATAACTTTAACTAACCTTAATAACTCCTGATTGAGAAAACTGATCATCCCTTAAAAATTGACACCTAATATCAAAAAGATCTTGAAACGATGTCAAATTATATTTTAATTTATCGTCTCCATTTTTCTCACACATCCGAACATCACCAGATAGATTATTTGTGACAAGAGCTTCTGGTTTCAACAGTGGCTCGTCAATGCGACAGTTCAATCGTTTTGAATAAAGATTATTAATAAATTCATAATGAGATATGAACCAGCCATGCCTGTTTGTATGTAATATACTCATCGTTTGATCCGGACCTGAAAACAAATTTTACATTAGTGAAATATAAGGACGTCTCCGTGGCAGAGTGCGCATCACACTCGGCTTGCACCACGGAGGTTTCGGGTTCAATTCCCGGACGGGTCGAAAATTTGAAAAAGGATTTTTTCGAATTTTCTACTTGGTCTGGTTGTGTTTGAGGGTAACTCAGCCTCCTGAGGACAATTGAGTAGCTTTGGTAATAGCGCCAAATGGTAGCAATATAAGGAAATTTAGGAAATTGTTAAAGTGTTAGCTTAGGCTTAGTGATATTGGAGTGAAAGTTGAAAATACCTGAATGCTATGATGAATAAATAATGCTATGATGACCACAAACACAAGGAAATATACATTTACATTTTACATTAGTGAAATATTAAAATTGACCCCAGAAATGTCGGTTCTACGCACCGGGACGATCTGGATCTATACAAGGATATCCAGTAAAGGACCATCAAACTACTCAATGCCTTGATTTTACTCTACGTATTAACTTATTTACGTCAATTTAATTGAATAAAATATAAAATACAAACACTAGTACCAGTTACATAGTACCTATCACAAATGCTTACAAGCCACACACGATATGACGAGAATCACCAGAAAGCTTGTCTCTGTTAACATCGGGGAGAAATTTTCAAATAATCCCGGGTACTTGTTGATGGATGGATAAATAGAGCATCTGATTGGTCAATAAATGTGTACATTGTTGCCACTTTAACTTCTTGTCGAGTCCGGAACCGGGGAGGAGTGGCAAACGTTTTCAAGAATTTTTTTTTTAAGAAAAACTCGCTTTTTCATTGGCCGTCCGTCATGGATCCATTTTGGACGGATGTGCATACGCAATAGAGGCATGGCCGTACCTCTCATTGAGTTAAATTTAGTTAAAAACAATCAGAGGATTACCAGACACTCCTCCCCGGTTCCAGAACCTTCTTGTTCGGGTAAAATTTCACTGTTTAATTCGGGGTGTCCTACACCGGGAAGATGTGTTGAGGAAAAGTTTTCAATTTTTTTTTTTTTTAAATTCGCTTTTTATATTTTTTTTTACTAGCTAGGTATGTCGAATCCAAAAATCGAATAAAAAAATTCCATATCCGCCTATCCCCCTGAAGGGAACTTTTGCCACTTAGGTCCGGTCCTACCAAAAGCAGAGTTTTGAAACACTCGGGTCTAGGTATTGTATTAACACAGTGTTAGAATGAAACTCCCTGAAAACTCGTCGTGATAGGATCGGCCCTTAGCGTTCATTAATCTTGATGAAATAAGTATGCAACCCTATATATTATGTGACTGACGGTGACCAAAAGTTTGGGGGCACAATTAGACCCCCCAAAATCCGTCAACGCTAAGTGGTAAAAGTGTCTATCAAGGCGACACCTTGAAATGTAAAGTATTTTAAGGGGGGGGGGGAATTTTTTATTCGTTACGTTTCCAAAGATTCATTATTGAACATATTAAACCAAAACACAAAATCTGTAGATTTTTTTTTATATTTTATTTCCAATACAAATTGTATTAACAAGTAGATATACAATTAGGTAACGAATGATAAAAATATAACCAAACAACGAATATACATAATGAGTACATTAGTTTCCGTCTGATCACAGAAGTTAAGGAACACAAAATGTTTCGAGTGTTGCACTCCGCCTCGAGAGATAAGGAACACGTCATGTTTCGAGTGTTGCACTCCACCTCGAGGGTTAAGGAACACGTCATGTTTCGAGTGTTGCACTCCACCTCGAGAGATAAGGAACACGTCATGTTTCGAGTGTTGCACTCCGCCTCGAGAGATAAGGAACACAACATGTTTCGAGTGTTGCACTCCACCTCGAGAGATAAGGAGCACGTCATGTTTCGAGTGTTGCACTCCACCTCGGGAGATAACTGAAAATATACAAGCTAAGTAAAATCTTTTTTCGTCAGTTCTGTTGTTGTTGTTGTTAACGTTCTCAACGACTCTCACTGTGTCTGCAGACCAAGGAAGGCGGCCACTCCAACAGGTTCTGTCCATAATGCTGACGGCTCTACTAGATTGGTTGGGTTTGATGGGCAGTTGAATCAATGATTTACATCATGAGCAGCTAACATACATAGAAGACAGCGATCAGATACTTCAAGGTTTAGCAAGAATTTATATACCAGCTCTTTGAAGAAGTATCTGGAGCAGCACGGCTGGGATGAACATCTCAAAAGGAAGAAAAGCACAGTGTGTTGTCGTCGGAACGGTGTTGATGGTCTTTGGCCGTGCCCGTGGGCACGGATAGCCCCGGTGCGAAAAACCAACCATCTTGAGGGCCTAGTCTTGCACGCGAAAGACTCGGGTTCGAATCCCAGCAGAGGCAATATTTTGTCACTGTGATTTGGATGTTTCGGAGGCCACTCAGCCTCGTTAGGACAATGAGTAGCTATGGAGATTGATGCAAATAGCGAATATGCAAGACAAAGCAAGGTCCTGCTTCAGGGACCATCCAGTAGCCATACGATGGAGTTCCCGGCGCTCAGTCGGAAAAATATCGGATTAGCCACAGGTCTGATCACTGGGCACTGTGGTCTAAGAAAACACCTACACACTATGGGCATCCACCAGAACCAGAGCATGTGTAGACTCTGTGGGGAAGATGAGAAAACTGCCTCTCACGTCATCTTTGACTGCAACTCTCTACGTACATGGAGACTGAGCATGGGACAGCTACAACCCAGGCTCGACATCCATGAAAAACACCTAGCCAAAGGCTGATCAAGCTCGCGCGGATCTTACACCTTAACTAGGGAAACAGGCTACTCTCCAAGCACAAAAACCCACCAGAGGCTTACATAGCCCCAAAGAGCAGTTTAGCTCACGAATATACGAATGGGGATATGCTGCAGTGCGTACCAAATTTGTGTACCAAATCAATCACAGCATTACAAGGGCCACTAAATTAAACTATCACTGCACTACATTTCTCTTTGCTCTTGTAATGTTACCACTGGTCGCTACTCACATTAAAGTAGATCAACCAAACCAGAGTTCCGAAAAAAAATCGGTTCGCCATGATTCGAACCCAGATCTCCCACTTGCAAAGCCAATGTGATAACCACTATACCAGGGAGCAGGGAGGCCGCTTTGTGTGAAATATTATCAAGTATAGATATTGGATAAGCCTTGAGATATCAAATGAATCGGTATATACTGAAGTGTTATCTATCAAATATTTTCTCTAAATATTATAATATAATTAAATATTTTTTTTTAATTTTCGTCGGATCAGGTTGAAGATGTTTTTGCAGTTCAGCAGTTCCAATTCAAATGGAGTCTCATAGCTACTTTGTAATGTCAAAAAAACAAAAAAAAAAACAAGTGGGCCCCGAGTTCATCGTAGGGCATTATTATAAAAGAAAAATTCATGTAAAATATGTGTGAGAAAAAAATATGAGCCCCGACGGGCCCCTGGCTCATCGGGGGGCAAAAATATGAAAGGAAAAAATACATGTAAAATATCTGCGAGAAAAAATGTGTGGGCCCCGATGGGCCGCCGCGCCGGTTCATCGTGGGACATTATTATGGAAAAAAAAATACGTGTAAAATATGTGTGAGAAAAAATATGTGGGCTCTGGCTCATTGGGGGGAGGGGGCAAAGTATGAAATATGCCCGGTAGGCCTCTGGAGTCCCAGTCCGCCCCTGGCTCTCACGGCTATCAGTTTGGCTGTTAAAATACTTTATAAGGGTTCAGAATCTGGCGTGGGTCCATCATATTCTTGATATTTCTCATAAGATCAATACTTTGTTTATTCTTTGAAAGATGCAACACATGTCTCTTGGCAAGTCCAATACCATGTTCTGCACTCACACTGCCTTTATGTTGCGAAGTCCATTCATAAATAAAAGGCTCCACTAAAGCATACACTTTGTCATCAGGTTCCTTTACACTGATATTCACGTGAAGATTGCCATCACCTGAAAAAAAAAAAAAAAAAAAAAANAAAAAAAAAAAAAAAAAAAAAAAAAAAAAAAAAAAAAAAAAAGATTGTAAAATAAAGTAATAAGACCAGCTTTCAGAAACCAAAGAGACTGTACAATAGAGTAATGAGACAATTTAGTGGAATTCATACGTAGATATTTGTTGCGTTTTTACTTCACCACCCCCCCATTTTGNCCTTCCCCCCCCCCCCATTTTGACAGGACCACATTGGCGATTTTAGGGATAAATATGACTTTGCCAAAAGAAAAAAAAGAGACACGTTTGCTATTAAAAGCATACTTACCTAATTTATGGGATATTGAGACCCCAGAAATTTCCGATAGTCAAAACTATCGATAGTTTGCGATAGTTTTTTTTTTTTCTTTTATTTGAGGCAGAATAATGATATAACCTTGAGATTTTGACATTTGATATCTCTATCGAAATGTAACAAAGCTCTGTTCCAAATAATAATGCTTCTATCCGTTTTTATAGTATTTTTAAACCTTTGGAATCGTCACAAAAAATATCCCTTCCTCAAAATTTGATATTTTACGTTCAAATAGCGTAAGCGGTTGATTTCAACTGGGTTACTCTAAATTAAATCAAATCTTAACCCTAGGATTGCTAAGCTCTATTCAATTACGTGCATTGCCAAGGGGGGGGGGTGATTACAATAAGTCGCTATTTATTTATTAAAAACTAAAAATATAAACTAAATCAATTATTATCTTACATAAAAATACAATTCAATCCCAGGAATAAAATAATGTAAATGAAAATAAAAAAAAATCGCTAGACCCTAGGAAATCTATTCTGAACCAGAACTTTGTCCTTCCTGACATCCCACACAGACAAATGTCTTTTGACAGTGTTTACACACACTTATTTCTTGCATGAGGTACATAATTAGACATTTTAGACAATTTATGGTAGCTTTAGACAATCAATGTATTGGTACATGCATTGCCAAGGGGGGGGGGTACAAAGTACCCGCACCCTTTGCTTCAATATCATCCCTTAGAAGGCTTAGAACATACATATTTTTATATACTATGATGGAAAATATTGTTTGTGACAATTATTAAAGGTCTCATTAAAATAAGTATCATAAATTGATTACTATAAGCTTTTTGCTAAAACGCGGGTACTTTGTACCCTCCCTCCCCCTTGGCAATGCTAGGGTTAATTAACAGTAGAGCTAGATATTGGAAAACAATTGTCCAAAATGCTTTTCAGAAGCAGGATTTTTCTATTTATGTTAAAAAGAAGGAGCTATTCAGGAATTTGACCTCCATGCAATACAAAACTTTGTAACTTGTAGTCATAATCTTACCACTACTGGCCATAGCCATACTTTTCAGAGCTCTGGACTTTTGTCAGGAGGGTTTTTACCTCAGAGTCTTCTGATTTCATTAAATATTTGTTGAATTGTTCACAATCCATCTCACTGAAGTTATACTTCAGAGAGATGGATTGTGTATACTGTATTTGTCTGATTTCATTAAGTATGTGTAGAACTGTTCACAATCCATCTCACTGAAGTTATACTTCAGAGAGATTAATTGTGTATACTGTATTTGCCTGATTTCATTAAGTATGAGTAGAACTGTTCACAATCCATCTCACTGAAGTTATACTTCAGAGAGAAGGATTTTGTATACTGTATTTGTCTGATTTCATTAAGTATGTGTAGAACTGTTCACAATCCATCTAACTGAAGTTATACTTCAGAGAGATGGATTGTGTATACTGTATTTGTCTGATTTCATTAAGTATGTGTAGAACTGTTCACAATCCATCTCAAAGAAGTTATACTTCAGAGAGATGGATTGTGTATACTGTATTTGTCTGATTTCATTAAGTATGTGTAGAACTGTTCACAATCCATCTCACTGAAGTTATACTTCAGAGAGATGGATTGTGTAAACTGTATTTGTCTGATTTCATTAAGTATGTGTAGAACTGTTCACAATCCATCTAACTGAAGTTATAATTCAGAGAGATGGATTGTGTATACTGTATTTGTCTGATTTCATTAAGTATGTGTAGAACTGTACACAATCCATCTCACAGAAGTTATACTTCAGAGAGATGGATTGTGTATACTGTATTTGTCTGATTTCATTAAGTATGTGTAGAACTGTACACAATCCATTTCACAGAAGTTATACTTCAGTGAGATGGATTGTGTATACTGTATTTGTCTGATTTCATTAAGTATGTGAACTGTTCACAATCCATTTAACTGAAGTTATAATTCAGAGAGATGGATTGTGTATACTGTATTTGTCTGATTTCATTAAGTATGTGTAGAACTGTTCACAATCCATCTCACAGAAGTTATACTTCAGAGAGATGGATTGTGCATACTGTATTTGTCTGATTTCATTAAGTATGTGTAGAACTGTTCACAGTATAACTTCAGTGAGATGGATTTTGTATACTGTATTTGTCTGATTTCATTAAGTATGTGTAGAACTGTTCACAATCCATCTCACAGAAGTTATACTTCAGAGAGATGGATTGTGCATACTGTATTTGTCTGATTTCATTAAGTATGTGTAGAACTTTTCACAGTATAACTTCAGTGAGATGGGTTTTGTATACTGTCTTTGTCTGATTTCATTAAGTATGTGTAGAACTGTTCACAGTCCATCTCACAGAAGTTATACTTCAGAGAGATGGATTGTGTATACTGTATTTGTCTGATTTCATTAAGTATGTGTAGAACTGTTCACAATCCATCTCACAGAAGTTATACTTCAGAGAGATGGATTGTGTATACTGCATTTGTCTTATTTCATTAAGTATGTGTAGAACTGTTCACAATCCATCTCACTGAAGATATACTTCAGAGAGATGGATTGTGTATACTGTATTTGTCTGATTTCATTAAGTATGTGTAGAACTGTTCACAATTCATCTAACTGAAGTTATAATTCAGAGTGATGGATTGTGTATACTGTATTTGACTGATTTCATTAAGTATGTGTAGAACTGTTCACAATCCATCTCACTGAAGTTATACTTCAGAGAGATGGATTGTGTGTGTATTTTTGTATACAGGTGATTTAACACTTAAAAAGTGTTTAACAGGATATTGACTTCGTGTCAAGTTGTGATAGTGTTCACATCGTTCTATCATAACTATGGTCTGATGATGACAGTCTGAGTACTGTTGAAAGCTCATCAAGTTAATTTATTAGTTTTAATTTGAATGTTTTAATTTTTAGCTTTTAATTTTCCAATTTAAATTTTTAGTTTTTAATTTAAATTTTCTAATTTTAATTTCTAATTTAATTAATTAAACTCTGAATCGATATTGACAATTATCTATAAAAGGATATTTTCCATTATTATAAAAAGAGGCAGGACAAAAATTCGAAAAACAGAACATGTCCTGCAAGGCACGACGTCTGGTAAATCAAACAGTGTGAATGTCGTTCATAGCGTTAACAACAGTTACCTAAATGACCATATCCACAGCAAGTGATAATGTCATGCTTTTTGAGTCTTTCTCTCATTATTGGAATAATTGAATAGAAGTCCTTGAGGGAAAGCGAAATGTCGTAATTATAAATATAGCCATCTTTCAAACAAGACTCCACAATACGTTCTCGGAGTGGCCAGATTTTCTGAAAAATCAAAGAAAAATAATGTGAGAATATGTTCTTATTTCTGTTTCTTTCAATAGAAAATACCTCTTGCATTAAGAGTCAAAAACTAAGTAAGATCTTCAGTCAAATAATGTCTTTAAAAAAAGATTTTTTTTTTTACAAAAATACCAAAACATTCAAACCATATTGAAAAATGAGTACCCATGACAAGCATCGAAACAGGGTTCAGGGCCAGATTAACAATAGTAGCACTTGTAGCACGTCCTAGAAGCCCCGCGCTTTGAAAACTTACACTAGATCAGAGGTTCCCACACTTTTTGGTACCGCGCCACTTTTTCTTGTAATGAAAGTCTCCCACGCCCCCCTTCCCTTTACATTATAAATTATGAATGGGTATGGGTGTTGCTGAATGCTATCTTCTTCAATTTTCTAAACATAATGTTCAATGAAATTATCTTTCTAAAATAAATGGTACGGAAAACCGTACTAGACTTTCTCTTCC
>CM022876.1:14363288-14375190 GCA_012654025.1 Pachypsylla venusta | reverse complement strand
GGCCCCATGGCTCCAAATATTTTCAAAATTCAAAAATGAAACAATATGGCCGAATATATTTCATCTTTATTTTCGCCTTTGGCTTCCCGTCAAACGATTTTTTGAGCCAAAATATGTCTAAAATTTCTACACGAATACAATACTTTATCTTCTATAGAAGAGAAAGTAAAAATTGTGTACATTTATATTTCAACTAAATGATAATAATAAATCACCTGGACTCGCGCTCCCTTTGGCTTGCCTCCACGCCCCCCAGTTGGGAACCCCTGTACTAGATATTTCGACATTTCTGGGTTGACAATTGAAAAAACATCATATTGACGGGGCCCCCAACTCTTCAAAGTATGTAGTAAAATCTAATTTAGGAAAGTACAAGTAGGTACCTACTACCTAGGAACTTAATAAAGAAACGAGTATTGCAACATAAGCAAANGATGGATTGAAAAGAAAAGTAATGAGCAAGTATTAGATGAAATCAAGGAAAAAAGGCAGTTACTAAGATCAATAACGTCGAGAAAAATCAAGTTGATTGGTCATATCATCAGACACAACAACCTAATAAATAATATATTTGATGGAAAAGTTCTAGGAAAGAAAACCAGAGGAAGACCTAGAAAAAGACATTTTACAGAAATCCAAGACTTATGAACTGCGGATCATTTCATGAGATGAAGAATGTGGCAGGTGATAGAGAGGAATGGCTTCACCGACAAGGCTTTGCCTTTAGAAATTGATGATGATGATGATGTTTCAACTGAACCTTAAAGACATGGTCGTTTTAGGAGATTAGTATTTTCTAAATATTATTTTTCCCGACCCCGGTTCCGAAATCACAACTCTGGAATGCCCGGTCATAATGTTGCAAACTGTCAGGCCTCAAACCATGATGATAGCAGAACAATACCTTCTTTCTAGTCAACCATATCACCTTGACCTCGATCTAGTACATAAACCATTACCAAAGAGATGTATACGACAATCTATTTCAGGGATGCCCAACCCGTCGATCGCGGAGTGATTTTGGGTCGATCACGTCCAGAGAGATGAGATGAAGCTCTAAAAGTCTAAAAGCATACACAATTTTTTTTGTATCAATATAAAGTACAAAATAATTGTGAACGAGGTTTACATCTGACACAAGTTTACATCTCCTTGAGAACTCATGAGAATTAGGAGGAGAAAATAGAAATGAGGGGAAATTGTCCACTGGAAGTAGGGTAGGTGTCTAGTCAGATCAGAGAAAGAATTCTTTGACAAATAAAGATAAAATTTCATGTTCATTCCCAATTGTGTTCAAAACAGCGGGGGGGGGGGGGGGGNGTATAGTAGATCTTCTTCTGTAAAGGTTGGGCACCCCTGATCTATTTAGTTTCTAAAACCAAACTTAGAAGTGTACTTTCCCGTTCGATCACTGAAGTTAAGCAACGTCCAGCGAGGTTGTACCATATGAATGTTCACGTGGGTTCGCGACCTCGTGATGCTGGCTATTTTTCTGGCCCAACCTAGGCTGGGTGAGGTCAATGTGGGTAGCTATATATCTGGTTAAAAAAAATAAAAAAATAAAAATAAAAACAAATTAAAAAAAAAGGTGTACTTACCTTCACCTATCATTGTTCCTGAACAATTAAAAATTAGTCTTCAAGAGATCCTGTCGAAAATGCAATAGCTCCATACGATCCAAACTGAGTTCTTGGTCGCCAACCCCCCACCAATATCGATAGAAGAAAAAGAGCTCCCAAGAAGGATACGCTGTCGACTACCACAACACCGATCCGGCCAGTCCAGGATGCTCATGTTCAACATATACCTGGCTAATCCTAGACACTTAAAATTGAGCACACAGATCCCTTTTTCGTATATTCGTGAGCTAAACTCCTCTTTGGGGCTATGTGAACCCCTGCACCTAAGCCTCTGGTGGGTTTTTTGTGCTTGGAGAGTAGCCTTATCCCTTTTAGTATGTAGGTGCGTAATAAGAAAGGAAAAAAATCAGAAGTTCAAGTGGAAGCAAGTTACCGCCAGTTTTGGTAGAATCGACCCCGAGAGTGAGCATGGCTCCTATTTAAAATAAAAAAAAATTGCTTTTTAGCGGTTTATTTTGCATTTTTTTCTGGTCAAACTAATGAGGATAACGAAAAATGACCGAGAATGGACCCCCCCCCCACCCCAAATAGTAAACTTATAAGGACCTCACAAAAAATATAGGCCCCCAAGATGGCTGGTTCTTCGTACCGGGGATACCCGTGCCCTCGGGCACGGCCAAAGACCATCAACACCGTTCCGATAACTCACTGTGTTTTTCCTCCGTTGGACCCAGGCGTGCTGTTCCAGATACTTCCTCAAAGAGTTTGTATATAGATCCTGGCTAAACCCTGAAGTATCTGATCGTTGTCGTCTATGTATGCTGGCGTCATTTACGTCATGAGCAGCCAATAACTATCCATCAAACCCAACTAATCTAGAGCCGTCAGCATTATGGATAGATCCTGTTGGAGAGTCCGCCTTTCTTGGCCTGGAGAGACAGTGAGAGTCGTTGAGAACGTTAACAACAACAACAACAACAAAAAATATAAAATTTGGAATTTCCCGGTTTCTCCATAATTTATGGCCGGTTTTCACCGCCGAAAAATCGGAATTAAGAAGTACCACATCGGGATGAGCGAGAAAGCTGAAATTGAATTCTAAGGTGTTCCGCAGTACAAAAAGTAATATCCTTGAGTAAAATATTGAATTTTCTAAATAGGAGCTATGCTCACTCTCGGGGTCAATTCTACCAAAAATCTAAAATTGAGAAGCTTTAATTTTGCAATCTCGAAATTGTTGTTGAATTACGTAGCCTTAGCAAAGCACGGAAAACCCACAGCTAGTATATTTATATATTCAGGTGACATTATTGGTACCCACCTGCATTTTTGACAACTCACTGCACATAACTGCATCGATAATGACATTATTTTCAATTCCGTCTTGTAAGAATTTACTAAGTTTGTCAGAGTCGTGTTCTACGTTGCTTCCTGGAAAATTGAAAAATCCACATCGAACATTTTGCATGTAAAATGTAACAAAACACACATAAAAAACTGGGGGTAGGGGAGGCATGGCACCCCTCCTTCTAACCACACATAACGCGCTTTGTAGAAACTCAAGGAAAATTGCGAATGAAGTTCTATTTACTCTAGTCTGGCAGCTTCCGACATGATACTTTTTCAATCAATCAGAGAAAATAATCAAAGTAGTTGATTATTTTCTCCACCCTACCAACATAATGTTTATTGTTATCAACGAATTTTTTTATCGTGTCAGTTCGGAAGCTATCGGAATAGTCTAAATAGTATTTTAATGTAGCTAGTGTAGACTTGCACACTCCGGGGTGCGGCACCCGTTTCCAACTATCAAACAAAACACTATGGCTCGTAGATTTTATAACTATAAATAGGAGACCCCTTTTATGTATAGTTAAAAGGGGTTCATCAGGGAACATCAGGGATTTCGGTTCATCAGGGATACCACAAATGTTTCTGAGGAATATTAAAGTGCTACATGACATAAAAGGCCCCCCCTAAAGGAATTTGCTTTGAGTTCATCAGGGGCCCTGAGAGGTATATACAATATATAAAGGTATATACAATTACATGGACCACAGAGAGGAATTTACTTCTGGTTCGTTCTACGTACCAGGGGCAACCCGAGCATTCAAAAGTTTTTGGTCAAAGACTATCAATACAGCAATGCTCAAAAGAAGACCAGGGACTTAATTAGGCTAGTCAGCACCCGGGACAAACACTTATTTTGGCGTCCTCTTAAAAAGCCCAAAAACCTCGCGCCCGGGGCAGCTACCCCTTTTACCCCCCTCTAGTTACGTCCCTGAAGAAGACCTACATCGCCTCACAGCGGCCAACCTCTTAGGGATGCTTTTCTGTGATGAAAGAAAATTTTAACAATATCATTGATTTTAGTCTTCTTTGACTTATGACTGCTGCTGTTACTACAACCAGGACCGGATTAACCTTCCGCGGGGCCCATAGCACTTTCACAGAGTTTTACTACATACTTTGAAGAGTTGGGGCCTCGTCATATTTCTTCAATTATCAACCCAGAAATGTCGAAATATCTAGTGTAAGTTGTCATAGCGCGGGGCCCGTTGCACATGCTACAAGTGCTACTATTGTTAATTCGGCCCTGACTATACAACAACAAGTTCGGGTCTATCGAGGTTATTCGTGAGCTAAAATCCTGTTTAGGAGTATAAAAGCCACTGGACCTAAGCCTCAACTGGGCTATTCGTGCCTGAATTCTTTCGAGGTTAAATGTTCCTGCGAATTCTTGCTATATGTGGTTTTAAAGGCTGTTAGGGGGTCACCTGACGAAAGTGCCTCGGAAAAAAAGAATTTGCTTTTATCGAGGCTTCGTTGGGCCCTCCTATTTTTTGCTCCGCAGGACCACCTCTCCCGTCACTGTATTCACAGATAGACAAATTAAAGTGGTATATGACATAAAATGCCCCCTAAAGGATATTTGCTTTAAGTTCATCAGGGGCCCTGAGAGATCTTAAAGGTATACACAATTACACAGATAGACAAATGCACCAATGGCTGAAACTCTAGATTTGGGAGCCCCATAGAGCGAGGAAAGTTCGATTACCTGAAGTCTCCAGCAACATATAGAACGGACATTGTTGAATTGGGATCTGAATGTTGAATTTAGTGGACACCGAATTAACTCCCTCACAGTCCATCATTTCACATGAACTCAATATTTCACCTAAACTACGACGAGCTCGTTTAACAATTTCTAAAACAGTCTCAAAACTGTCCACGCCTGAAACATATTAAGTAACAATAATTTATTAATATAAGTGAAAAATTCTTCCAATGTAACGCATGGGTATATTATTTTTAAAATTTTTGAATAACATGTTAATTATAAGTGTTAAAAAATATTAACTATTAAATAAATTAAATTTAAACAAAACAATTGCCAAAAACACTATGTCAACTTTAGACTGATGATGAATCGAATGATTCGAAACTAGTTTCTTCGTAAATTAATATAAATAGTGTTTTGTAAGTGTTTTGTTTAAATTTAATTTATTTAATAGTTAGTATATTATTTTACTGGCTAAAAAAAAATAACCCCCTATTTTTTTAAAAAAAAGTCTTTGTGTTATTATGTCACAAATTTTGGAATCCATAAACACACTTTCAAGTCTCTAAAACTTACCGGATAATGGTAAGTTTTGTTGTTGTTGACGTTCTCAATGACTCTCACTGTGTCTCCAGGCCAAGAAAGGCGGACTCTCCAACAGGATCTATCCATAATGCTGACGGTTCTAGATTGGCTGGGTTTGATGGATAGTTGCTGGTTGCTCATGATTTACATCATGAGCACTTGAGCAGCCAGCATACATAGACGACAACGATCAGATACTTCAGGGTTTAGTAAGGATTTATATACCAACTCTTTGAAGTATCTGGAGCAGCACGGCTGGGTCCAACGAAGGAAAAACGCAGTGAGTTGTCGTCGGAACGGTGTTGATGGTCTTTGGCCGTGCCCGAGGGCACGGGTAGCCCCGGTACGAAGAACCAACCATCTTGGGGGACAAATGGTAAGTTTTAAACAGGATTGATGAAAACCTCTAAAAAACTGGAAAAGCGCCAACGGTACTTTCGACTGCACCTAAAAGTTTCCGCGCACAATAAGACCCCAAAACGGGACATACAAATCGGTCATCGCTACGTGACAAAAAGTGCCCGTCATGGAGGACGACGGACAAATGAATTTTTTTGTTTGATTTTTGGATTCTACGTATCTTGAAACGTAAAATATGCGAGACAGAAAAAAAACCTTCGTTTTTTTTTCTGTCTCGTGCCTCAAATTTAAATGTAGATAAATGTCACACGACAAAAAACATCGTAAAGTGCTAGTGGTGGGACGAGGTGTAAAGCCTGTTCACAATTTTTGTAGGTATCACAGCATTACAATGAGCCAAATATTCTCACTCTGATAATGTCGCCACTGTTGGTACCCCACTTGTAAACTCACTCATAGGTATGCGTGAGTTTGTGTTAAGTGGGGAGTTAAGTTGCAAATAAGAAAAATATTCTGGTAACGAATAAATAATAAATACCTTGTTAAATAAGAAGGATGATTATGAAGAAGAAAATGATGATGGCGAAAATGGGGGGGGGAGGACTTAATTCATAATATTGTCAAGTTCAGATGACAAATCGGTTATAACTCTCTTGATTTCAGTGTTAGATATATGTTTCGAGCATTTACTGTATCCACTCTCAAGTAAATAATTTGGCAGGACGTTGATAAGTTTTGGGACAAGACTGATGTGATGTCTGTCGGTCAATGTCAGGTAGAATTTGTTTACTTAGGCGAGTCGTTTTTGTCGTGTGTTGTTGTTCTGCCTTGGTATTGTCAAGTGTTCTTTTCGTTTTAAAATAAATTGTATGATTTTGTATGTGTAAAGTTGTTGTAATGTGTACTCACGTCTAGGTCGGAGTATGAATGGTCAGTATTGCATAATCTTTGTTTTTTTAATATTATGCGTATGAGTATGTTCTGTGTTGTCTGTATTGTCTTGATGTTAGTTTTCCCTGTCAAACCCCATCCTATGATTCCGTATTGTATTATTGACTGAACTAATCCAAAGTACGCCGTTCTCAGTAGTTTGAGACCCATGATTGATCGTAGTTTGAAAAATGTTCTAATCAGTTTTTATCCCATTTTAAACTACGGTCAAATATCTTGTATGACAACTTAAATGTGAGTTATCACTCCGACTGTAAATTAACGAAGTGGCCACTCGCACTAGTAATTTTTATATTATGGCTAGCATCCCCCGATCGCGGCTTCGCCCGCGCACATTTTAAAAGATGTATCATGCTATCTCTCTTGCTCCAATGTATTTCTTATGGGGATTGTTTACTTTTCGCAATTTATACCCCTTAAAATTAAAATTTTACAAAATCCTTTCTTAGGTGCATCGAAGAACCCTGCCAAATTTCAAGTCTGTAGCATTAATAGTTGATCAGTCACTCAAGACATTGCCTATCTTTATATATAAAGATAGGCAATGTCTTTATATATAAATTTTATCTTTATATATAAAGATAAAATTAGATGTAATTTTTTTGGTCAGAACATTTTTTTTTTTTAAAATACAAATTAGACACTCCTGGAGTGGTCACCACTCCAACTCGCCCTCAAGTGGAGTTTTATAATATGGCCCTAAGTATAAAAATGTTCGATAATACTATGTAATTACCTAAGAAAGTGAGATGAGTTGAGTTAGGTTTGACTGGACACTGAATGACAACTTTGGTTACAAATCCTAAAGTTCCTTCTGCTCCAATAAACATATGGGCCAAATGATAGCCGGTGTTGTCTTTCTTGAGTGTGTTCATAAGGTCCAACACTGTACCGTCTGCCAACACCTAGATCAGAGAAAATGTAGAAATATTAACAAACTATTTTTTTTTTTTTTTCAATACTCTTTATTGAATTAACTTCAAACAGGACTGACCGATATGTCTCCTAAATAGAAAGAAGAGGATAGAAAGTGTGAAAGAAAGAAAGAAAAGAGAGAAAGAGAGAGGGAGAGAGAGAAAATTTCATTTAAAGGGCGGTGTTAATTCCTGAGGAATTCTCTTCCTCCCAACCCTTTGAAATCCCTACCTAATTTATCTAACCTAATTTATACATAACACATGGAAAAAATTGGATAACAGATAATTTAAGAAGGGAGAGAGTGAGAAATAAATGATTTAGTTATCTAACATTCCGAGCAAATGTCTTCCCGTTTGAATTTTAAAACCAATCCGACTCTCCAACAATCTCAAGTCTGACGGCAATTGATTCCACAGTCTTGCAGCGTGAACAGCAAATGAATGGTTCATGAAGTTGGTGCGATTAGTTGGAATGGTGAGGAGATGAGAGCGAGTGTTGTGATGATGAAAATGATGAACGGAGATATGGGGGTGACTCCTCATTCAGAATGCTCCATAATAGACACAATGTCTTTTGCTCCAGCCTTTTTTCGAGGTAGCTATTCCTGCACACCCTTGTTTTTTTTAGAAAAGGCACTTTAATGATTAATATATTAGGATAGAATAATATTGTTGACAATGACTTGGGTGGCTTGGAATGTGGTAAATATCTCATATCCTTGAGGATAAAATTCCATGGGTTGGCTGGGCTTGAACTCATTGCCTACTGTTTACCAGTTAGGACGTCTTACCAACAACCCATTTTGTTCTTTTGTTGAAATCACGAGAGGTGAAGCAGATTAGTTACCAAAATAAACGACGAAAAAAAATTCAAATCACTTTATAACATTTATACATCTTTTACCACCCACTAGACCAAGATTATTGCTTGGAATAATACAAGCTATTAAACTGACCACTTCAAGTCCGAGGACAGTGGCATGAAGACTTCCATATCGAAACAATCTTAGTCCTCCAGCATTTGTAGAAATGTTACCACCAATTTGACATGTTCCCTTAGCGCCTAAATCTAATGGCATTATAAAACCTTTTTCTAGAAGAAATTTTTCAGCAGTTTCTAAAACACATCCACTTTCTGTGACAAGAACGCCTGTAAACAAAGAAGAAAGTCAAACTTAGATTTGGCTGATGGATAGGGGGCGAGACATGACAAAATCCATATGGAAAACACTT
This sequence comes from Pachypsylla venusta, assembly GCA_012654025.1. NCBI lineage: Eukaryota > Metazoa > Arthropoda > Insecta > Hemiptera > Aphalaridae > Pachypsylla > Pachypsylla venusta. Next base: position 14,366,503 of record CM022876.1, on the reverse strand, counting down.
TCACTCTAACACTTGTACATTTTTTATTTTTTTTTAATTTGGCTTAATGTCTCTTTAACATCTATTGGTCAATCAAGACGGGGGTTTTACCCTCCATTCGCTGGAAACTTGCAAACCAGCTACCCACACTGACCTCACCCAGCCTGGGTTTGGCCGGAAAAAGGAGCCAACGATACGAGGTGTTCCCAAGCGGTTACCTATCCAAGTACTGACCACGTCCGACGTTGCTTAATTTCAGTGATCTGACGGGAACTGGTGTATTCAACGTGGTATGATCGTTGGCAAACTTGTACATTAAATGAACGATTTAAATGTAATCAAACACTAAAACTGATTACAAGAAAGATAAAAGATGACTAATTTGAACTGTGTCTGGACCATTAATAAATTAGAACAATGTTGCAATATTTTTTATTGGCTATATCATCGACAGTGTTTATTAAAAAATGCGCATAGCTATTTTTTTTTTTTTTTTTTAANTTTTTTTTTTTTTTCAAACACTCATATAGAAAATTATCTTATTGAAAATGAAACATTCAAATTTCGCGGCAACATTTTATTCAAAATCTATGCTGATGAAGTCATCAGTCTTGATATTTTTTGTTTACATACTTGGTACTACTTAATTATGTTTGTGCCTTGTAGACCCCCCCCAAACAATCTATGTTGATGACGTCATCTGTCTTGATATTTTTTGTTTACATACTTTGTACTACTTATTTATGTTTGTGTCTTGTGGACAGCCGCCCAACAATCTATGCTGATGACGTCATCTGTTTTGATATTTTTTGTTTACATATTTGGTACTACTTATTTATGTTTGTGCCTTATGGACAGCCGCCCAACAACTACTCACTAAAAGTTACTCACCACTGACTTCATCAAAGCTAATAAATTTTATTCATAAGACTGGCGGATATGATGACTTCATCATGAAGAGCGACTACTCCAGTATTTCCTCCTTGTGGACACCCGCCCAACAACTACTCACTAAAAGTTACTCACCACTGAGTTCATGAAAGCTAATGATTTTATTCATAAGACTCGCGGATATGATGACTTCATCATGAAGAGGTACACCTCCAGCGACTTCTCCAGTATTGCCTACTTGTGGACACCCGCCCAATAACTACTCACTAAAAGTTACTCACCACTAAGTTCATCAAAGCTAATGATTTTATTCATAAGACTGGCGGATATGATGACTTCATCATGAAGAGCGACTACTCCAGTATTTCCTTCTTGTGGACACCGCCCAACAACTACTCACTAAAAGTTACTCACCACTAAGTTCATCAAAGCTAATGATTTTATTCATAAGACTCGCAGATATGATGACTTCATCATGAAGAGGTACACCTCTAGTATTTCCTTCTTGTGGACACCCGCCCAACAACTACTCACTAAAAGTTACTCACCACTAAGTTCATCAAAGCTAATGATTTTATTCATAAGACTGGCGGATATGATGACTTCATCATGAAGAGGTACACCTCCAGCGACTACTCCCGTATTGCCTCCTTGTGGACAGACAGCCAAATTTTCTTGATTGCAATATTTTATTAATTTGGAGACTTCATCTGCTGATTTTGGTTTCAAAACGATTTTACTTTTCCCTGAAAAATATTTAAAAATGGAAAAAAAAATCCAAACCTTTCAAGAAATGGTCATGTTCTGCATCATGTCCGATTTATTTACTAGTGGATTAATATGATCAGGTGTTCACGTTAGTGTAGTAGTTATTAATAGAAAAAAATATCTTAATCAAATAAAAAAAAAAAAAAAAAATGGGGACCCTTCACCCCGAGGGGGGAGGGTCCCCAATTATTTTTTTGGTGGTTGCTGAGATTTGAATTTTTTTCATTTAAAAAAATGCATATCTTTTATAACAAAAAGTTTTCAAAAATAATTATCAATAAAATTTTCAAGTGGAAGGCCGGAAAACTGTCGTGAGAACGAGATTACTACTTAAAGCGCCCGGAACGCTATGAAAACACAACATGGAACATTTAACAATTTAATTTCTCAACACTCATCTCGCTCTACCCACATTTTTCGTTAAGGGTGTTCAAAATTGAGGTATCATTTTAATTTTAATAAAAAAGGACTTTTTTAAAAAAAATATTAAATATATTTTTATTTTAATTTATTAGAAATAGGTTCCGGTTAATAATGAAATTAATATGTCGGCCAATTGGCCGCCCCACTGACTTGGCAGGCTCCCAATCTTTTACCAAAATTCTGAATCACGTTGTTGAAAATACTGTTGTCAATAATGTCAATGGTTGAAATCTGCTCGATAATATTGTTTTTAAGCTCTTGAATTGTTGTGGGTTTATTGCTGTGCACTTTCGATTTCAAAAAACCCTACAAAATAATCCCACAACAATTCAAGAGCTTAAAAACAACATTATCGAGTAGATTTGAACCATTGTTGAACCATGTACAAAGTTTTGCAGAACAATGCAAAACTTTGTAATTGTTTTGGTTTATTATTTTCAATAATGAACCTTTGGAATCGTCACCAAAAAATACCTCCCCTCAAAATTTGATATATTACGTTTCAAGGTACGTAGAATCCAAAAATCGAATAAAAAAAAATCCGTTTGTCCGTGGCGATGGGCACTTTTGCCACTTACCACTTTTGTCGTTGACCGATTTGCATAATATTTGGTATATAGGTCCCCTCTGGGCTCTTAATCGTGTCCCGAAACTGTTGGGTGCAATCGAATACACCCTTGGCGCTTTTTTTTTTAAGAACAAATTTACAATAAAAAATATTTTTAATCGAATTATGTTACACCCCGTATATACACACCTGTCACAGTTTTCAGCCAGTCTACATTGTATGGTTGGACTGCATCTTCCTCAGTAAGGACTCTATTACTCTCATTGTTCAAAATGCTTCTAAATTGTTGTATATGGGTATCATTTAGAATTGCATATGCTCCTCGCTCTATGTTTCTAGTTGCCAAACTTATGTGGCGTACAAATTGACGAATCATCTTTTCACTTGAGAGACTCCAGCTTTCAATTCTTAAAAAAGGATAAGTATACACTAGTAAGTACTGATGTATTTTTTAATTAATATATATATAGGGTGTCCCAAAAGTCCGAGACCGCCTGAATATCTTTTGAACGGCTTTATGTGGAGTTTTGAAATTTTGCATGGTATTATATTCCAAATTAAATCACCTAATGGTATGAAAACAAAA
>CM022876.1:14346857-14358231 GCA_012654025.1 Pachypsylla venusta | reverse complement strand
CTTGTTATAAAACTTGTTAAAAAATTGAAAGGAAAAATGATAAGAAAGACGATAACAACAAAGAGAAGAATTTGTGAACTGATAAAAGATCAAAGTGATAAGGAGGGGTATGACTCCAGGGAGAACCGTAGGGTCCCATAGTTGTGGGATTTTTGTCGCGTGTGGCGTGACACATCGCGGGAAAAATCCCTCCATCCATATTTTTATTTTTTCCACTTCCCTTTTGTTCTGTTTTTAACTTTTTATGTTTACTTGTTAGCTTTATTGACATATGTTAACCCCCCTCGACAGGTTAGGACACGTTTTTACGGCCATGCCTTTATTGCTTGAGCAATTTTTTTTCCCCAAACGGGAAAAATATTTTGAACGTGGGATTTTTCCCTTGTTCGAGGACCCTACGGTTCTCCCTAAGGACCCGAAAACTTGTCATCATTCGGGCCGTTGAATCCACCACCAAAGAAAGTTATATTTGAAAGTTAGCTCTCTATTATTTATATTTATTTTGTAAACAAAAAAAATAAAGACTTAGGGGAGAACCGTAGGGTCCTCGAACAAGGGAAAAATCCCAAGTTAAAAATATTTTTCCCGTTTTGATTCACTAACCAAGGATGTATTAGAAGTAGATAGGGGTAATGTACTTGAAATATTTGAAGCTCAAAAATACGTTGTGCACACAAATTGAAGCTCAAATATATAATACGTATTGTACACAAATTGAAGATCAAAAAGGGGTGGAGTGCATGATACCAAGATGACTTGCATGCGGGAGAACCGGGTTCGAATCCTGGCAGAACTGGATTTTTTCGGAACTGTGCTGGTTTTTTTTCGGGGTGCGCTCAGCCTCAATTGTGTAGTTGCTTTATGTGAGTAGCGACGAGTGGCGGCATTAAAAAAGCAAAGAAATAATATGTATAGTGCAGCGGCCCTTGTAATGGTGTGATACCTACAAATCCAAGCTGTGACAATGCAATATTATGCGTTTACACAAATATTAACACATATATTATTTTAAATTTACATTTTACTAAGAAGAGACAATATAATTTTCTTGCGCATTAATTGCGGACGTCACGAGATACTTGCTGCTTATGTATAATTTCTACAATCTTTAAGTAAGCTTATTATAGTCACACTAGCTGTTTTGACCGTGCTACGGCCTATAGCTTGGCGCAGTTTGGAGTAGTTTGCGGTTTTACGCAGAAAAAACTGACCAACTGTAAAGTCTGCATTATGTTAAGATCATTGAGACAGAAGAAAATGCAATAATAAATTTGTGGGATGGTTAAAAAGAAGAAAAAAATTGGCCGCAATAATAGATTTTACTACGTTCATGGGAATTTTTTTTGGAACAGTTTTTGGAACTTGGCTTTTTCTAAATGATTTTTTTTTTCTTGTGATATCTTTTCTTTACAAAATGCAGCATTCCTTAGCGCTACAGAGTACAGAATTTATCTTGCCCACATCACACCACCATTGTATAAAGAACGCAATCGTCCTCACGATGGCCGGTAGATACCACGGCAGGGGCGCATCCAGGGGGGGGGGCGATCACCCCCCCAAGAGGCCAGATTTTTTTCATTGAAACAAAAAAAACACATTCTGGTATAATTTTCCTAATAACTGTAGTATAAAATTGTAGGAAAATGCATAAATATCGTCTACACCACATAAAAATTATTAGCTGAATCGTAGCCGACCGTAATTGCCCCTCCCCTCACCGATCGCTCTGTATCCGCCTCTGTACCAGGACGATCTGGAACGCATACCATCATAGTTCCAAACAAGGGCCATCAAAATCTTTTCGGTAAACTCATATCAATCTGTTTCTAAATTTTTTTAAAACATGAATCTATAAACAGTGTTGCCAGGTCGTTTTCATCAAAATTCCCTACAGAGGTCTTGATTTCTACCTACATTTCCCTACGCTAAAAAACTTTCTCCCCACAGTTTCCCTATTCTCCCTACGCGTAGGGAAATTCCCTACGACCTGGTAACACTACCTATAAATGGGATGAACGATTATTTTGAGAGAAACACTGCGACTACATGAACAAACAATACAAGAAAATGAGTTACAGGATAAAATGTATTATAGGTACATAGGAATAATAAATAATAAACAAATATTTATTGAAATGCAATTTTCTTATCAAACATTCTATCGTTGTTTTAATATTTTACTCAGTAACAAATTTCATTCTAATTATTCTCGTTTCTTATTTATTTAATTCTCAAACAAGACCCTACGACTTTTCCTTTTATTTAGAAAATTAGTACATTTATCAGTAGAATGGGCAAGCAGGAAATTCCCCCAAAAAATATAGGTTTGGAGAATACATAATTTTTATTTTAATTATCTTAGAACGTGAATGACCTTGAAATTTATAATTATCTTAGAACGGGAAATGACCTTGAAATTTTTGTCTTAGAACGTGAATGGCCTTGAAATTTATAATTATCTCAGAATGTGAATGACCTTGAAATTTTTGTCTTAGAACGTGAATGACCTTGAAATTTATAATTATCTCAGAATGTGAATGACCTTGAAATTTTTAATTCTCTTAGAACGTGAATGACATTGAAATTTATAATTATCTTAGAACGTGAATGACCTTGAAATTTATAATTATCTCAGAACGTGAATGACCTTCAAATAACGCTCCATTAAGTGCTGTGTACACTAGTCAGATAGCTTCCAACGCGATAAAAAGTAGATATGATTGGTAAAAAACATGTCGGTAGGATGGAGTACATAATCAACTCTGATTGGTCGAAAAGTATCGGGTCGTGTTAGAGGCTACCGGACTAGTGTTATCAGCACTTTAGCTGAAAATAAAATTAAATTCAGCTCACTTATTCAAGTATTCGTTACTGAGTAGAATAAGAAAACATATTGTTAACACATTGTATAGTATTACTCCGAGGAAAACTGAAATGGAAAATAAATTTCAGAAAGTTTAAGACCCGCCCGAACTTAATCTTACTACATATCTTAAAGACTTTTTTAGCTTTCCTCAGTGCGTAAAGCAAGGGCAGATGCAGGTCTCCGGTTGGGGGGAGGGCGATCGAGGCTCTAAATTATAATTGACATGGAAGTCAGTAGTATTTATTAACACCAAATTTGAGAAAAGTGTTTCGACGTTCAATTTTTTTTCAGATCGGGAGAGGGGGGTCTGGACGCCCCCCCTCTCCCGCCTTGTTACAGCCTACATAAACAGTAATGGAATGATATTTTAGATGTCGAGTTTTCAATGACAAAACACAAGAGTCCAAATCTCAAGTCCACACGGCAATTTTTGGGTATCAAGTAAGATGGTTATTAAGGATAACCAATGCAAAGTAATTTAATAAAGAAACATTATAGCCCCTTCCCCATTAAACTTCTCATTTCTTTTACAGCAGAGTCAGAGAAATGAGAAACTTTCAACACAATAACATAATAAATAATTCAATAATATTGATTTGAATATATATGAATATTTTCTTCAATATATGAATATTTTCTTCGTCAATCAACTTTTTCATTTCAGAGATTTCGATTAACGAAAATTATTTCCTTCAAGAAACTAAAATATAGTGAATAACTCTTATTTTAAAAAGATTCGAACCTAGATCTCACCATTAGCATTCGATTAACCATGGCCCTTTTTCTATCACTAGAGCTTTTCAGAATTCAAAAATTCTTAGACACGCTGTATAAGGCATTTCCTCATAACGTGTAATCCTAGTTTTGGAAATAAGGAAGTTCTTATGTTTGGAATGTAAAATATATATACAAATAAAAATAAAATAATTTATCAACACATCATCTTAAAATGGTCTAAGAACATTTTTTCGTGTATAAAATGCTGTTTGTGTGTTATATTATGTCACAAATTTGGTACTCACTACAGCATTGCACAATTTCCCAAATATCAATCACTATTCAATTCCTTTAAATTTTTAACTTTACCGACAATGCTGGTACCGGGTCGCTATGCGCATTTGCCTCCATAGCTACTCATTGTCCTTACAAAACTGATTGAACCCAGAAAACATCCAAACCACAGTGACATATTATAGCACCTGCCCGCCGCGCCGAGTGCAATGACCACTGAGCCATGGGAGCTGTTTTATGAAGAATTACCTAATTGGTTTCTATAACAAATTGGTCCACCCGAGGCCTCACCATAGCAAACTACACCGTTGAAGAAATTCTGACGAAATATCCGACTAGTCGCACCCCACTGTGGCCACTCACACATGACTAAGACAGACATGCGTCCTCGGAGTCGTGCATAGTCGACCCAAGTGCGACCGAGGCCTAAACCCTCATTATTTAATAATGTGAAACATACACAAAATGAGTTACATGACATAATGACGATATTACAAAGTTGTCGTTTACTTTTGCTCCATTCTTACGAATCTCTGCCATGATAGTGTTGAGGACGGCAAGTACAAGAAATAATGAATGGCAATTTTCAATTATTACTTGTCGTAGTTGATGATTTCAACTGAATGGTTTTTATTTCTGGAATGAATGACTGCCAATATTTAATACTCTGAAATCAAATTATATTTGAAATTGTATTTAAACACTAGTTCTTTCACCTGGGCTTTGCTACGGCTCTTATAGATATAGACTATAGGCCAGAAGCTATTTGGGGGGCGGGGGCATGGATTCCTGTCTACCCTGTATAGTGTAGCATTTAATTATGTGACTTATTTTTTTCCCCAGAAGCCTTAGAGATAATACCGCCGTTCGGGGTGGTTAATTATTTCCTAAATTTGCGATCCCGGTTGGCCCTATTTTGCCAAATATGTCCAAACTAAACAAACGGCCACCTAAAAGCTTTGTTGTTCTGGGTTTATATATGTTGTCGCGACAAAATTTAAGATATCGGACCGTGACTTACCGAATTTGATCTTGGAAATATCTTGGAAATTTGGACGTAACTCGAAAACGCTTTGACATGTCCTAAATAATTAAGGACTCAAAGGCGAACTACAGTTTTCTCGTTTTAAGTTTATATGTTATCGCGACAAAATACAGGGTACGGCAATTAGTATTTCCACATTTGAAAGAGTTGACAAATAAAAACGAAATGATATTTGAAAAAAAAAAAAAAAAAAAAAAAAAAAAAAAAAAAAAAAAAAAAATGAGATATTTGTATTCTGATAGCTTGTGTATTCTAGTTTTTTTCGTCTACGTTTTGTAAATAATGTTGTCCAAATGCCGGCCTTGGCGAGAGATACACATTTGGAGTCTCAATTTGGATGATTTCTTCCAGAATTGCCTCCTTTAACTCTTCAAAGGTCCCAGTGCAATGTTTGAAGACCTCAGCCTTGAGGTAACCCCACAGGAAGGAGTCACAGGGACTCAAATCCGGCGAGCGAGGGGCCCACGAAATGTCATGCTGTAATGAGATACGTGACCGGGGAACATGGGCCGTAGCCCCATACAGCCTAAAGCTGAAGATGTGGTCCTAAAGTTGTGAACCCACCTCAAAATTGTTTTTCGACCAGGAACTGGATCTGTGGATTGCAAACCATACCTTGTGCGGAACGCCCCCTGAGTGGCTATAATGGATTCACTTTTTTTGAAAAACCCTCGACAACGAACGCACAATGCTCACGTGACCAAACCATTGAGACACCTAAAAACTAGATGCCATTTCGAGTTGAATATCACAAACCCTCGCTCCTCCCACTATCACTTCCTCCCCCCCCCGATATTTTGAAATGTTGGAAAACTAATTGCCGCACCCTGCACGAGCATAAGATATCGAACTGTGACTTGCCAAATTTGGTCAATAACATGGAAATTTGGCCATAACTCGGACAATGTTTGAGATTTTTCTGTTCTGATAATTCCCTAAGGTCTTAGACCACAATATTGGGGGGGGGGGGGNTGGTGGTGGAAGGGTTGGGTAGCATATTATGCTACTCTGAGGACGCCGGACTAGATGTTGATAATCCCGACCCCTTCCATGTCCATCACGGAAAGTGATGGTGGTGGAAGGGTTGGGTAGCATATTATGCTACTCTGAGGACGCCGGACTAGATGTTGATAATCCCGACCCCTTCCATGTCCATCACGGAAAGTGATGGTGGTGGAAGGGTTGGGTAGCATATTATGCTACTCTGAGGACGCCGGACTAGATGTTGATAATCCCGTGTCCTTCTATGGCCTCCAATAGTGCTAAATATGTCAAATTTATGAGGATGAATTTCCACGGGTTGGCTGGGTTTTACCTCACGTCCTACTGTTTACCGGTCAGAGCGTCTTACCAATACATCACCATCCCAGCTCATATATCTATACTTATAAAACGCAAAGACCAGTTGGTATACCGACTCACTGATAATCAACGTAGCTCTACGATGGCTAAACCTAGAGACTTGAAATTTGGCACATAGAATCCTTTTAGTAAGTGGCGTTTTTTTCTGGGCAAACTAAAGGAGATAACGAAAAATGACCGAGAATAGTATACCCCACCCCCAAATAGTATATACGGACCCCTAAAAAATAAAAATTAAATTTTCCGGTTTTCCCCCATTTTTTTAGGGAAAACGGAATTGAGAAGCATGCTTCGAGCGAGAAAACTGAAATTTAATACAAAGATGTTCCGCAGTACAAAAAGTAATATCCTTGAGTAAAATATTGAATTTTCTAAAAAGGGGCCGTGCTCACCCTGGGGTAGGTTCCCCCAAAAATATAAACTTTAGAAGCTTTTATGTTGCAATCTTGAAATTGTTCTTGAATTTCGTAACCGTAGCGAAAGCCCGGGAAAACAGCTAGTATTACATATATATAAAGCAGACACTCTGTCTAGTGTGTAGTAACGATACAATTTTAAAAAAAATGTTATATGTAATTGATACTCATTGTGGGAAAAACATTAAAAAATTCATTTAGACAGCGTCTCTGTCACGTTGAACACACGGGAAAAAATGACCCAGAATGCCCCCCTCCCAAAAAAANAAAAAAAAAAAAAAAAAAAAAAAAAAAAAAAAAAAAAAAAAAACACTACATAAGGACCCCATTGAAAATATGAAATTTTTTGGTTTCTCCCAGATTTATGGCCAATTTTCACCACGAAAAAAATCAAAGTTGAGAAATACCACTGTGGGACAAGCGAGAAAGCTGCCGATACAAAAATAATATCCTTTAGTAAAAAATTGATTTTTTTTTTTAAGCCAGCGCAGCGTCTATGGCACGTTAAACACACCAGTTCCCGTTAGATCACTGAAGTTAAGTAACGTCCAGTGAGGTTGTACCATGTGAGTGTACACGTAAGTTCGTGCCCTCATGATGCTGGCAATTTTTTCGGCCAAACCCAGGCTGGATGAGGTCATTGTGGGTTGCTGGTTTACAAGTTTCAGCAAATGGAGTGTACAACCCCTGTCTCAAATGACCAATAGATGTTGCGCTAAAAAAAAGTAGTAATTTTCTGCACTCACCTGCTGCTGAAAGCTCATGAGCTCCTCAATATATTTACTAATAACGCACTTGAACTCCTCAACTCGGTTTACTTCAAACTGTTCATATTCTCGCTTTATCATCGCCGAGATGGTGTTGAAATCTTCTTGACATCTTTCTACTTTATGCTCCCACTCTGTTACTTCACTGGCAGCTACCATAGATTTGTCTGACCGACCTGACAGTTCTAATTTAACTTTCGTCTCTCTTTTCTTATTCAATATGACTTGCCAACTTTGCCATGTTTGATAGATTTTTACCCTTGCGTGAAATGCTTCCTGAAAGATAACAAGATTAGTAAAATTTTGGAATAAAATGATTTTCAAATGCTGCCGGAGAAAAGCACACCCTTAATTCGGTTCAGCATGCTTTGATTCGACCGATCTGTTTCGGGTTTTCTATCTATACTTAGCCTAGTTGGTATTCTGACTGAATTTTGACATAACTACAGTTTTCCTTTTAGTATGAGGGTACGAAATAAGAATGTAAAAAATCTAAAATTCAACTGAAAGCAAGTCACCGCCAAAAATGACGATTTTTGTCCAAATTTTTACAGGAGAAACTTAAAGAGATAACGAAAAAATTACCCAAAATGGCCGCCTCCTCCCTCAAAAAAAAACACTACACAGGGACCCCATTGAAAATTTGAAAGTTTTCGGTTTCCCTCCGATTTATTGCAGATTTTCAACAGCAAAAAATTCAAAGTTGAGAAGTACCACTTTGGGATACGCGAGAAAGCTCAAAGGTTTTCCGCAGTACAAAAATAATATCCTTTAGTACAAAATTGTTATTGTTTTTTAAGCCAGCGTCTATGGCACGTTAAATACATCAGTTCCCGTTAGATCACTGAAGTTAAGCAACATCCAGCGAGGTTGTACCATGTGGGTGTCGAAGTAGGTTTGAGTCCTCGTGATGCTGTTTTTTTCCCGGACCAAACCAGGCTGGGTGAGGTCAATGTGGGCAGCTGGTTTGCAAGTTTCCAGCGAATGGAGGGTATCCCCCCACCTTGGTTTCGAATGACCAATAGATGTTAAAGAGACGTTAAGCCAAATCTATAATAATAAAACTCAATGTAACGATAAATGTGTGTGTGTGTATGTATCACTAATTGTTTGGCCAAAACGGTAAGAGATATCGAAAAATTGATGAGAATGGACCCCCACCCCGCCCCAAAACATTAGGCGTAAACACCTGAAAAAATATCAGAATTCAAAAATGTCGAACCGTTTTCGAGTTACGGCCGATTTTTCGATTTTTGACGGAATTTAGGCAGTCATGGTCCGATATCTTAAATTTTGTCGCGACAAGGTATCAACTCAAAGCGAAAAAGTTTCAGGTTACCTTTTAAACCTTAATTTAGAACATAGTTTGCGAAAAACGGTCCAACAGTTTTCGAGTTATGGCCGTTTTTTTTTTATTTTTGTAAGGGAAATCTTAGAATACTATTAGCTTCCGATTTTTGAAAGGGAAATCATATTAGCACGGGAACGGCCATGCCTCTAAGGCGCGAAGCTATATGTACCTTGACAGAGCCTACAAGCGCAACATAATCCTTGAAGAGTTCACAAAATATATCAAAGTCACAATTGGATTGGTGTAAATACAAACTTTCTAGTTTCTCATAGTGTTCACTAAATTTTGCTAGCACTCTTGATAACGTCACATGTTCTTCAATGTTGGACAGCAATGCAATACTTTTACCAAAATGACCGGAAAGTAACGATAGTTCACGACGATTGACGACTAAATTATCAATACTAAAATGTAAATGAGATAGTTGAGATTCTATATTGTCTAAATGAAGAGTTTTATCGGCGAACCACTGAAACAGAATGAAAAGAATTTCAGTTTGGTGAGGAGGGAGGAAACAGAATCAAAACAATTTCAGTTTGGTGAGGAGGGAGGAAACATAATGAAAACAATTTCAGTTTGGTGTGGAGGGAGGAAACAAAACAATTTTAGTTTGGTGGGGAGGGAGGAAACAGAATCAAAACAATTTCAGTTTGGTGGGGAGGGAGGAAACAGGATCAAAACAATTTCAGTTTGGCGGGGAGGGAGGAAACAGAATCAAAACAATTTCAGTTTGGTGGGGAGGGAGGAAATAGGATCAAAACAATTTCAGTTTGGTGGGGAGGGAGGAAACAGAAACAAAATAATTTCAGTTTGGTGAGGAGGGAGTAGGGCTTCCAATCCCGCACATGCGGGATCCCGCGATTTGCGGGATCCGCAAGCTCCAATCCCGCAAATCCCAAAAAAACATGACCTTAGATATTTATTTTATCATTTTTACTTTCCTTATCCTATAAACAGGAAAGTACTGTAATGGGCTGAAATTTTCGATGTCGAGTTTTCAATACCAAACACGATTTGGGGTCCCCAGAGCAATATTTCCCCAGTTTGAGCCATTGGTCCGTGGGTGTGTCTGTCTGTTCGTCTATCTGTGAACAAAATGTCTCAAGAACGGTTAGTGCTAGAGTTTTATGCCATGAACGGCAAAATAAGCTTTTGGTGGAAATCGAATGTACCGTTGTCGGTTTTATGCCGCTTTTTAGTGATTTTTGCATATCCGGCTTAAAATGAGAACGGTAATAGCTAGAACTTTAAACTTGGTGCCTATTCATATCAATTTCATACAAGAAATCGAAAAATACAACTTAGGTTGAATAGTAATATATTGTTGCCCGCTAATTAGAGTTTGAAGGCCACTTTTTGGCGGTTCCGCTTAAAACCAGAATAGAAGAGCTAAGAAATTGAACTTTTTTGCCAGTTCATATCAATTTCATATAAGAAATTGAAATCTACCACTTAGGTTCAATTTTAATATATCAAGATGTGTAATATATAATTGTACGGACTTCAAAACTTGTTTTGGCAATGAAAACTCGACATCGAAAATTTCAGCCCATTACAATACTTTCTTCTTTTTTTTATATAGATAAGGAAAGTCGTGTGATGTTCACACTAGATTTTTATAAACACTTTGTTGATTATAGTCAAAGTAAGGAAAAAATGATCAGGCAAATATATATAAAAGCAGTTAGCGTAGATGGTGCCACATGTATGAGGATATACCTACCTACCGAGAACTTTTCTCCTTATAATATTAAAAAATGTTCTGACGACAACACCCCCCCGTATGTTTCGACTATCGAGCTGCTGATTTCATCTAAGATTACTTAGAATGCTTCTACTTAGATTTGGCATTGAATTATATCTTTGGTAAAGTAGAGCTAGGATCAATCAAACAATATAAAACTATTAGAAGTCTCCGTGGCAGAGTGCGAATCACACTCGGTTTCACACAAAGGCGGTTCCGGGTTCGATTCCTGGACTGGCCGAAAATTTGATAAAGGTTTTTTCAAATTTTCTACTTGGTCTGGTTGTGATTGGAGGTAACTCAGCCTCCTGAGGACTCCCTCCCCACCAAACTGAAATTGTTTTGTTTCTGTTTCCTCCCTCCTAGGGCTTCCAATCCCGCATGCGGGACTGATTTTGAATCCCGAATGAGGGATTTGAGCTTAATCCCGCGGGATTAACATTTACCTGATCTGATTCGTCCATTTTGAAAGATAGTTTTTGCACTGTTTCGCCAAACCGATTTATAAATCTCAACATTCCAGCACTACTTAATGCTGAAGTATTTGTAGCGCGCGGCAGTTCACCATCTGAAAAGAAAGAAAGAAAAATGTAATCAATATGCAAGGAGTAGGGAGACTACACAATTTGCATATTCACATAGTTTACAATTATGACCTATGGCCTGTTCCTCGAAGCAATTTCTCATTTCGCACTTTAAAAAAAAAATGGAGTGAGGAATATTTGCGTTCCACGAAGCAACTTCCCACTTCGCACTTTTCAAAAAAAAAAAAAAAAAAAAAAAAAAAAAAAAAAAAAAAAAAAAAAAAAACA
>CM022876.1:14311932-14346297 GCA_012654025.1 Pachypsylla venusta | reverse complement strand
GGATGTGCCGCCGTGAATCACTCACCTGATAAGTTACTTACCCGCTTCTAAGAACTCCCTAAAATCAGGATCATCTCTAAGTACGGGATGTGCCGCCGTGAATCACTCACCTGATAAGTTACTTACCCGCTTCTAAAAACTCCCTAAAATCAGGATCATCTCTAAGTACGGGATGTGCCGCCGTTCTTTGTAAATATCTCTCCAACGCTTTTCGTCTTTTCTCAACAAAATCTTGTTCCTGATCAGGTTGTGCTGACATCTTCAATTTGGTTGTACCCATAATATCTTTTCCTGGCGCTGGAGGTACAATTCGGCCAGCTTTCAAATGTTTATCAACCAGTTTTTCATGCAATGCTAGAAAATCACTGAAACGACGCGGTACAATCGATTCTGGACGACGGAAGTCTTTTATATTAGTTCTCGTTTCAACACGATACGCTACGTATGAACTGTACCCTTCTCCTATCTTGTTTGGTTCCGTGATTTGGATAGAAATCTCTTCATCGTTATTGTTATTTTTCTCAATTTTATTCTGAAAATGAGAAAGAAATTCATTCAATCAATAGTGGCATCATCGTATACGATGGTAGCCCGATGTATGAGGCAGCAGCTCTAGATAGGTTGTATTCTACTGCTATCATTCAATAGTGGCATCATCGTATTCGATGGTAGCCCGATGTATGAGACAGCAGCTCTAGATAGGTTGTAGTCTACTGCTATCATTCAATAGTGGCATCATCGTATCCGATGGTAGCCAGATGTATGAGACAGCAGCTCTAGATAGGTTGTAGTCTACTGCTATCATTCAATAGTGGCATCATCGTATCCAATGGTAGCCAGACGTATGAGACAGCAGCTCTAGATAATTTTTAGTATACTGCTTATGTTTTTAATTGTCATCATACAGCCAATCTTGGAGGCTGATAATTGACATGGGCCCCCAAAACCATGACAATCACTGCAATATAATTACGTCTTTAACATAAGAGTTATAAACATAATTACAGAGTTGCTTTTTGCGTTATTTTACACCATCAGCTCAGGAGTACTCGGCCCGTGAGGATGTCACCCTCAAGCAACTTCTTACAATCTCAAGTATGATTTACTTTTCCTCATGGAAAGTTAGCAAGTCATATATTGATTGGAAAAAATTACACCTTCAGTTTATAAGAGAAAAAATAATAGTACTGTGATGATCCCTCGTAATGCTGTGATACCCCTAATAGTAAGTTGTGATAATGCAATATTAGGGTGCTCTCAGGCATGCGCACATACAGCCATACAGCACCGTACTCAAGATTTTTTTTCGGGGGGGGGTCTGAAGGATTGACAGCCAAGCCAGGACTAACACCGAAAAATTATG
This sequence comes from Pachypsylla venusta, assembly GCA_012654025.1. NCBI lineage: Eukaryota > Metazoa > Arthropoda > Insecta > Hemiptera > Aphalaridae > Pachypsylla > Pachypsylla venusta. The sequence continues at coordinate 14,344,934 of CM022876.1, read as the reverse complement.
ATCATAGAAGGTGATGTTGTTGTTATTCTTGTTGCTGTTGATGATGACTTACACCTCACAATATTACATAAGTCATGTGTTCGGTACTCGCGTGTGCACCCTCGTACCTACCTACGCTCCGGTCCTGATTTAGTAGGTACCTATTCGTTTCAAATAGGATGCAAGCTCAACATGAATACCTAACAAGTTATGCTAATGAAGGGGCCGAAATCAGATCATCTCAAAACTTTCAAGTGAGTGTACGCTTCCCTCTCATATCTATTAATTATTATTTTTAAGTGTAATTTTGGTGCCGATATTTTATTCGAACTTTTAATTTTCCAGCAGAACTATATTTATCAAAATCAGTCCACTTTTACTTTTCTACTTTTACAACTACTTTTACCGTACATCATGCATAAAAAAAAATCGGGGGGTGGGGGTCTGGACCCCATGGAGCCCCCTGGGTACGGCCTTGCTTACTTATCTTATAGCATATCACCCTTTCTTTATATGCAAGAAAAAAAAAAAATACACATATTCTTATGGGACACTGGTGCCGGTGTCCCGCGTCTTTAGATGTGCCGCGAGATGTCGAGACGAAGCAAAATAAACAATTGGATAGAAAATCCATTTCTCGCATACCTGGACACGGCGAATGTTGAGCTCCAAGCTGAAAGAATCGATCTAAAAAATGATCGAACTCCCAAATTAAAATATGGAGATATTTCTCTAAATTCTTTTTGGGTATCCCTTCAACGGGAATAGCCACTGCTTTCAAAAAAGGCACTCCGGGAGCTTCTTCAATTTTCATCTTCATGGTTTTGTGAGCACGGGTTTTCTGCTCTGACCAACATAAATTCCAAAAAGTGTCAGAGAATACTTTCTTCTACTCTTGAAGATAATATGAAGATCTGTCTCTCTACTATTGCACCCCGCATACCTGGGCTATGTAAGAAACATCAGGCACAAATCAGCCACTAAGTTCGACTGAAGTCGGGGGTATTACTCATTACTGATTGTGCATTATAAATAAATAAATAAATATGCATAATGTACTCCAACATTTTATTTATTTAGGCCACAATTAAAAATTGAAGTTTTCTCAATCGCTAACAAAATGGACCTAGAGTCAATCAGTCTGGTAAAAGGGCTTGAGGAGTCACGTCAAAATGTCTTTTTACCGAAAAGAAAATCTCAGCACTGGTGGAAAAGTCAACACTAATAGCAGCAAATTTATTAGCAGCAGACAGACAGAAATAGCTCAGGAGGAAAAACATGAGCAAGACAGAAGGTATTTTCAAACAGACGATTTGGATATTGTCTAACCTTCAACATTATATTTGATATGAGAGATAGCGAGGCGATATTATTATGGAGTGCATTAAAAACAAAATTTAACAGCAGTGAATTCACGACGGTCAGACAGTGTATCAATATTAAGAAGAAGAAACATATTGTCATAGGAATAGAACAGACGACCACGCCAAAACCTGTCATAAAATCGACCAAGAAATTCACGTTGAACACTTTCAATGCGACTCGCATTGGTAATGTTCAATCGGCCACCGATGATGGACCCATATTCAAGTTTTGACCGAACAAATATGAAGAAGAACAATATGAATAACTGTTTGGATTTAAAATTTCCACACAATTTAAGTATGAGACCAAAACGGGAAAGTGCCTTTGAAACAAGATTGGAAGTATTAAGGCTGAATAGAAGTTTAGAATCAAGCAGAATACCGAAATCAGTTATGTTATTTACACGTGAAATTTCTGAAGATCCAACATAATAGTGAGCCAAAGTGATTCGTCTTGTAAATGTAAACATTAAAGCTATATAATGTTTTTCTATTATATAGCTTTGTTCTATTTGCAATCTGCAGGAAAAGGAAGACTTGTTCCACTTCCTAATTCGATGTCCTCAATACATCGCGGTTCGGGGAAAATATTTAAATTTGGTGGGAAATGAAAATAATATGAAAGAACTTTTAAAAAATCCTAGCAGGCAAGATATTAAAAATATTTACTTTTAAGTAGTTTCCGCATTAAAAATACGAGCGTTTCTAAGAAACGAGTGAAGTATGTTTAAAAAAAAAAAATTTTCTTAATTTTGCTTTAATATAGGAATGTCTTTGGAGACTAAAAATACTTAGATTTTGGAGGAAAATTTACAAAATGTTTCTTTATAGGTACAGCAGAGATTAAGTAGGTACCTATTCTTGGTGATTAAAATTTGTAATAAAAATACAAATGGAAACAAATAACAAAGGAGGTTAAAATGGAAATAGAGAATCTGAAGAAGAAAATTTAAATAAAAAACTGATGCAAGACTCTTTAAAGATAATAATGTAATTTGTCATTTTATGTAGCTGCAAAATAGGTACCTACGATTTACAATATTAATTTTATAATTTTTGTCAACCATTGTAAATAATTATTTTTAATTTTTAAAAATAAATGTTATCTATCTATTATATAATATTTTTCTTTTGTTTCTATGGGTGTAGTGTGCCGTGATGGTAAAAAAGGTTGAGAATCACTGCCTTAGATTAGAATTTAGCACGCGTTCATCCGTCGTGAGCGGGACTTGGTATTTTATCTGTTTGGGCGTTACCACAAAGAGACTCGAAATTGACTCTTTTGTTTACCTTTTTCTGTGAGCTTGAGGAAGGGATACCATTTTCATCTTCATCCGAGTGAGGGACCGACTCCTCAAGAGGTGAAATTGGGCTCAATATGTTCTTAGTCTGAAATAAAATAAAATGACAAATGAGTGGAAGAGGGTAAATCTGACTTGAAATTTAACAAACACAATGATTAGATTTTATTTTCAGAGCGTCTTGCGAATTTAATTGTCAAAATTGTAATGTGTCAGAGGGCAATAACCTCTGAAACACAATAATTAATTGACCTAGGTACCTACTTGATATGGGAGGGGGAGTGAATTTAACTGCCAAACTTGTAATGTGTCAGAGGGCAATAACCTCTGAAACACAATAAATAATTAACTGACCGAAGTTGACTGAAATTATCATTGAACACTGAGGGTGGAATGACCGAGGTACCTACCTGTGACAACTGTATGATAGGAAGTTGACTGAAATTATCATTGAACACTGAAGGTGGAATGACCGAGGTACCTACCTGTGACAACTGGATGGTAGGAAGTTGACTGAAATTATCATTGAATACTGAGGGTGGAATGACCGAGGTACCTACCTGTGACAACTGGATGGCAGGAAGTTGACTGAAATTATCATTGAACACTGAGGGTGGAATGACCGAGGTACCTACCTGTGACAACTGTATGGTAGGAAGTTGACTGAAATTATCATTGAACACTGAGGGTGGAATGACCGAGGTACCTACCTGTGACAACTGTATGGTAGGAAGTTGACTGAAATTATCATTGAACACTGAGGGTGGAATGACCGAGGTACCTACCTGTGACAACTGTATGGTAGGAAGTTGACTGAAATTATCATTGAACACTGAGGGTGGAATGACCGAGGTACCTACCTGTGACAACTGTATGGTAGGAAGTTGACTGAAATTATCATTGAACACTGAGGGTGGAATGACCGAGGTACCTACCTGTGACAACTGTATGGTAGGAAGTTGACTGAAATTATCATTGAACACTGAGGGTGGAATGACCGAGGTACCTACCTGTGACAACTGTATGGTAGGAAGTTGACTGAAATTATCATTGAACACTGAGGGTGGAATGACCGAGGTACCTACCTGTGACAACTGTATGGTAGGAAGTTGACTGAAATTATCATTGAACACTGAGGGTGGAATGACCGAGGTACCTACCTGTGACAACTGTATGGTAGGAAGTTGACTGAAATTATCATTGAACACTGAGGGTGGAATGACCGAGGTACCTACCTGTGACAACTGTATGGTAGGAAGTTGACTGAAATTATCATTGAACACTGAAGGTGGAATGGGTTTAGAGTCCGACTTTTCATCTGTTGGTTGTGTGTTGACCTCTATGGGCACATCCTTCTCGTCCTTCTTCTTTTTCTCTTGTTCGCCTTCTTTATTTTCATTTTCTATCACACTATCATCTTCCGGAAAGTTCTTTACAGACTGAAAGAAAAATAGAATTGTGACAATTTACAGAAGATACAAGTGGAACCATTTAGTAGCAATGAATCTAAATAATCTATACTTATAAAACGCAAAGCCCAGTTGGTATACTGACTGACTGATAATCAACGTAGCTCTACGATGACTAAACGTAGAGACTTGAAATTTGGCACACAAGTTTCTTTTAGTATGTAGGTGCGTAATAAGAAAGGAAAAATAAATTTCAAGTGGGAGCAAATTACCGCCAAAAATGACGCTATTTAGCGGGTCTTTTTGCAATTTTTTTCTGGACAAACTAAAAGAGATAACGAAAAATGACCGAGAATAGACCCCCCCAAAATAGTATATAAGGACCCCATAAAAAATATATAATTTGAAAATTTCGGGTTTCTCCCCGATTTATGGACGGTTTTCACCACCAAAAAATCGGAATTGAGATGTACCACTTCGGGATGAGCGAGAAAGCTGAAATTTGATACAAAGGTATTCCGAAGTATAAAAGTCATATCCTTGAATAATTTTCTAACTGGGGGCCGTGTACTCTGGGGTCGGTTCCACCAAAAATCTAAAATTGAGAAGATTTAATTTCGTGATCTAGAAATTTTGGTTGAATTTTGTAACCGTAGTGAAGCACGGGAAAACAGGTCTATATGTGGGCTAAATGTTAAAAATATATATACATTACAGAAGCTAAAGTTGTTAACTAACCTCTTCAGGCCTCAGGCCAAGCGTTTACATTTGTATTTTTACAGGGAAAGACGTCTCCGCGACAGACTATGCATCACAATCGGCGGTACCGGCTTCGAATCCTGCTCGAAATTTTTTAAAATTTAAATTTTTTTTTACAGATTTTCTACTTGATCTGGTTGTGTTTGGAGGGTGACTCAACCTCCTTCGGATGACAAAGGATTAGTAATGGTAATAACGACAAGTGATAACATTATGAGGAAAAAATACTTTGTAATGCTAACATGTAATATATAAAATTCTCGTGTCAAGGTGTTTGTTATCATACTCTTCCAAAACGGATTAACCGATTTTAATGAAATTTTGTACGTACACTCGACACATGTACATTTTGTATGAGAGAGAGAGCACTAGAGACTTTAAATTGTCTAAAGAGAGAGAGAGAGCTAGACTTGAAATTTTGTATGCACATATGTCAATTGTATAATTTATTTGGCAGTTTGTCCTCATTTTTGGTGGTTATCACGGATCTCACCGTTTAGGCGGTATATGCTAGAGGCAGCTTGAGAGCTAGAGACTTGAAATTTGGTATATAATAGGTAAAATGTTAAGAATAGGTACGAAACACAGAGTTATTTACATATTTTGTTTTCAGCCTCTTACAATACTTTTTCTTTTAAATAAATGAGGAAACTGGTGTGATGTTCACACCAGACTTTTTCAGTACAATATTATTTTACAGATAAGGTATTTGTGATATACAATGTCAGGGAGTCTGTCTGGTATGAAAAATAAAATGGGAGGAATCAAATACTATTCTAACAAGCATAACCTAGCCTTACCACAATAAATGTTTTCATGTCAGAAAAACATGACCATACACAGTTGCGAAGCAAGCCATATTGCCCCCCCCCCCTGCAAACTTTCGGCTCCTGAGTTGCACTTACACCGAAACTGACGCGAAAGCGAATTGATAAGTCCGAAAAAAATGGAACGCATTATTTGAAAGTACAAAGTTGTTAACATGTATTGCTATGATTTTGTAGCGATATCCCCTTAATATCAACTCATTTCTAGATTCACGTTTTTTTTTTTAAATGTAGAAACAGGTTGTTATGAGGTTAGCAAAAAACTTTTGAAGGCCCTTGACTTGACAGGAACGGTGATGATGTGCGTACCAGGTAAAACCGGCCATCTTGAGGACGCATACATTTGTTATAATTAACCCTTTAAGTAATTAATCAAACCGATGCGAAGACGTAATTTTTTCCAATCCATTAATTTATGACTTGCTAACTTTCCATGAGGAAAGTAAATTTTAAGGAGTTACTCTAAAAAATGTCCTTTGAACTTTTCTCTTCAAATATCCAAAATCACCACGGGACGTAAGGACCTTAATAAAACTATGTATAACGAATTAACGATTGAACTATCGTTTTTTTTTTTACAATAAATTATAGAAATGTTCATGTTTTTTTACGTACGTCGAATGCAGATTTGAATATGTCTTCTTCATCATCATCCGTTTCTCGTTTGATGTCGACTGATTCAAACATTGACTCATCATTTACAATGGACATGATTAAATTAATAGAATTATTATGACAAAATTAAATTCACGTTTCTAATTTAATTAAAAAAAGATTAATTATTTCTATTTCATGAACTTAAAATAGATTGGAATAAAAATAGAAAATAAATTCTCCTCTGATATCACTCCTATCATGTAAACGTAATCACAAATAATTTGCAAATCCGAAGTTCAGAAGTTGACACCTCTTTTTTTCTATTGAATGAACATAGCAATGAGTTGAAAATTGGAAATCAGGGAGGAGTAAATGCTTTGAATATATATTAACAGGAAGGAATGTAAGGTATCAGCTCTATACAAAAATCGTTAGACGCTTTTTGTAAAATTTAGGGTCTTAACACCTCTTTGGAACGGCCGACATATTTTTTTCCTCCTCGATGGATCCATTTTTAAAATTTTAATTTTTTTCGTTTATTCCTTAAATTACGGAAGGCGTAATTTCTTCCAATGCATATATGACTTGCTAAGTTTCCACGAGGAAAATCATCTCAAGATTGTAAGAAGTTACTTGAGGGTGACATCCTCACGGACCGAGTCCACCTGAGCTTATAGTGTTGTCACTTTTTTGAAATGTTTTTATCGACACTTAAAAATGGATTTAAATTTTCAAAAAACTTGAAATTTACCGCCATCAGGCTCCCATCTTTGTTTACACTTTTTATTGAAAATTTCAGTGCTGGGTTCGTGAAAAGATCTTTGAACTCTTCTCCGTGCGTCACTCATTTATTTTGAGTTGAAATATTTTTATTTTTTCATTTCGACGGTTGCAATCAAGAAGAACGTTTGGTTTAGCTAGCCAAATAAGTAATTTATTAACGCTAGGTTGATGTTTCCCCAAAAAGTCTGTAGGATCCAGCACTGTACATTCAAATTTGCGGCGCGAAAGCTAAGACCCTAATTCATTTCAAAAGTGTATAGCGTCTTCATACATTCTTTCCTCGATATATATGTTCTGTGAGTAAATGGCGTTCTTTGCAAAAAAAAAAAAATTTTTTTTAAAAAATCGCTTTTTTTATTGTCCGTCATGGGCCCATGTTGGACGGTTGTACATACGCAATAGAGGTAAGGCCCTATAAACGTTTCCTAACCTCTCTAAATGGGTTAAAATTCCCCTCCCCCAGAGAAGTTTTGATCGCCGATCAAAATCTTAACGCTTATATATATAAAACTAGCTGATTGCCCGTGCTTCGCTACGGTTATGAAATTCCACAACAACCTTCTCAAGTTTGTACTTTTGGTGGAACCAACCCCCAGAGTGAGCACCGCTCCTATTTAAATAATTCAATATTTTATATCGACTTTCAGCTTTCTGGCTCATATCAATTCCGATTTTTAGTGGTGAAAACCATCCATAAATCGGGGAAAAACCGGAAAATTTCAAATTTTATATTTTTTATGGGGTCCTTATATATTATCTTGGGGGGGTCCATTCTGGATCATTTTTCGTTATATCCTTTAGTTTACCCAGAAAAAATACAAAAAGACCCGCTAAGACCGTCATTTTTGGCGGTAACTTGCTCCCACTTGAACTTTATTTTTTTTCCTTTCTTATTACGCACCTAGATGCTAAAAGGGACCTGTGTTTCAAGTTTCTACGTTTAGCCATTGTTGAGCTACCTTGATTATCAGTCAGTATACCAACTAGGCTTTGTGTTTTATAAGTATAGATAAACAAATTTTTTCTTCTTATGAAGTTCGCTGATCGCTAAAAACTATTGCATCAATTCGGCTAAACTGTTGCTCCATTTGGGCCTTGTGCCGAATCCGTTGGCAGGTTGTACTTTTCAACGAATGCTAATTAGCGTATTTTGAACAGACATATTTTATAAAAATCAGTAAAAAAAAATTAGATTTTTTTTTTTAAATAGAAATTTATACATTTTTGTTTGTTTAAAAAGAAAACTGGCAGGTGATTGAAGTCAAAACTTTAAGGGGGAAAAATCAAACCTTTTTATAACTTCGGGGGAGGTTTGGACCCTTAAAACCCTGTCCTGGATATGGGCCAGCAGCCACGTACAGTTCCTCTGATATGAATATAATTTACCGTGAATCGTGATCTAGATACAGGTATAATAATATTCTAGGATATTTAAAAGGAATTACAGTTTGAGGAAAAATAAATTTTGATAAAAGTTATTAGGTAAGTAATACTTACGTATGAAAGGTTATTCCGGAGCCCTTTACAAATCTGTTAGTATACATCCGTTAGCACAACAGGACTTTACCATGATGAATTATAAAGCTTGTTAGCACCATTTTAAAAATTACTTTGAGCACTTTAAAATCACCTTAAAAACATTAAAAATCATCAGTCTATAACAATTAGCAAATAATTATATTCATTAATAATAAAAAATAAAATAAAATTTTGAATTTTTCCATTAGGTAACTTCAATGAGAATTTGGTTAAATTGGGATACTATGTCAAGTAAAACCATAATGAAGGTTGAAAATTACTATATCTTCGCTTGACTAAAAAAATATTAAAGATGTTACAGAGCTAACTAGTTTCGTCCTGAGAACATCATCGGAGCTAGTGTCAGAGAAATTATCTTATGAGGTATTGGACTGTGCCTTGAGTAGAGAGCATGTGTATACACACGTTGAGAGTATGTGTATACACATGCTCTCAACTCAAGGCACAGTCCAATACCTCATAAGATAATTTCTCTGACACTAGCTCCGATGATGTTCTCAGGACGAAACTAGTTAGCTCTTTAACATCTTTAATATTTTTTAGTCAAGCGAAGATATAGTAATTTTCAACCTTCATTCAATGAGAATGTTTTCTTTCTCTTGCCACTATTTGTGATGATCTTGATGGTGTTGCTATGGTAACGCGGTTGGGAGAGTTGCTTCACAACGAACACCAGAGTACAAAATCTTTCTCTTTAATCTATGGAAATAAATAGCGTTTTTTAAAGCGCACATCAAGATTTCCGCATTTTAGAAATCCTTGACTTTGGCTAACTTCATTACTTACATCATTTTTCAAAAATAATACATTTACATTTTCATATTTTACAATTTTTCTTGGAGGAAAGTTTCTAATCTCCTTGATAATTTCAATATTTTCATTTTTCTAATTCAAATAGCTTCTTGCTTGAATTTTGTTATTACCAATACTCACTTAATTCGATCAGTAATTATTTATATTCATTTCCCACTTCCTTTACATTATAATCTAAGTATCAGAAAGTAAACAGTTGTTTCACTCTAGCCAAGCATGTATTTATGGTGTATTTTAAATTACTTCACCCACCTCACATAACTTTACATTCACTTTACACCTTTACAGTATCAGAATGTAAACAATCGAATCACTAACCAAGTAAATATTGGTGGTATATATTTCGATTAGTGCGCCCACGAGATACGTACCTTTACATTATAATCTTAGTATCAGAAAGTAAACAATTGAATCACACTCCAAGCTCCAAGTAAGTATTCATGGTATTTCTTTCATCTGAACAATAGATTCATTTTGTTTTGAGTTTTTATTACCTCTGAATATATATTTTTTTTTATATTCAAAGGTAATAAAAACTAATAAACAATTAATATTAATCGCAGGTTTCATAAATCAGTTTTGTTAACCCTACAGGTTTACTATTTTACCTGTTATCTATTCATATTCTTGTTTGAACATCCGAGGATATATAAAAGTCCTTAGTCCTTAGTGTTAGGTTGAGTGAAATAAGAGATAACTGCTATGCAAAATTGATTCCTATCTGGCGTCTACAGCACGTTGAATACACCAATTACATTATTACACTGAACTTAAGAAATGTCCAGCGAAGTTATAGTAAGTGGGTGATCACGTAGGTTCATGCCTTATTCCTGGTCCAACCCACGCTGGGTGAGGTCGATGTGGGTAGCTGGTTTGAACATACACGCTGGTTTTATTTTTTTGGCCTAGCAAAAATAGCGTTTTGCTTGATCCTGCGAATAGGTATTAACGAAACGTTAAGCCAGACTATTGTTCCGCGCTCGTTTTCAGATAGTTAAAAGTGCGGTTTGTTTTACTTTTTTCAGCAAAGTTTGGTAATCAAGCAAACTATCCTGGCAGTTTTTATGATGGAGGATTCAGTTGTCACTACTATTAAAACAGAAAACATTGATATTAAAACTGAGCTGGAAGATTTTGACCAATCTCTGTCATGCTATGCTATGACACAGTGTCCTTCTGAACAAGATCCTTTACAGACATTGATGATCAAGTCTGACAACTTATCTGACACATCCATCATTGAAAACATAAAGAGTGAAGAAGATACAGAAATGAGATTACAGCCCTGCTTTATTGTAAAGGAAGAAAAAATTCAGTTTTCAAATGACATTGCAAATAATGATAGTTCTACTTCAAACGAGAAATTCAAATGTAACCAAAGTGAAGATGATTTCTTGGAAAAAAGTGATTTGACGACACACAGATTATCACAAAACATTGTTAAATTCATGTGTAATCAATGTGATAAATCTTTTTCTCGAAAAAGTAACTTGTCTTCCCATATGCTAACACAACATGAAGGTTTCACATTCAAGTGTAATCAATGTGATAAATCTTTTTCTCAAAAAAGTAACTTATCTGTACATATGCTAACACATGAAGGTATCACATTCAAGTGTGACCAATGTGATAAATATTTTTCTCAAAAAAGAAACTTATCTGTACATATGCTAACACATGAAGGTATCACATTCAAGTGTAATCAATGTGATAAATCTTTTTCTCAAAAAAATAACTTATCTGTACATATGCTAACACATGAAGGTATCACATTCAAGTGTAATCAATGTGATAAATCTTTTCCTCTAAAATGTAACTTGTCTACTCATATGTTAACACACGAAGGATTTAGATTTAATTGTAATCAATGTGATAAATCTTTTTCTCACAAACGTACCTTGTGTACTCATATGCTAATACATAAAGGCATCACATTCAAGTGTAATCAATGTGATAAATCTTTTTCTCAAAAATGTAATTTATCTAGGCATATGATAACACATAAAGGTATCACATTCAAGTGTAATCAATGCGATAAATCTTTTTCTCAAAAAAGTAACTTATCTGTACATATGCTAACACATGAAGGTATCACATTAAAGTGTAATCAGTGTGATAAATCTTTTTCATGTAAAGACCATTTGTCTAGACATATGCTAACAGATGAAGGTATTAGATTCAATTGTAATCTATGTAATAAATCTTTTTCTCATAAATGTACTTTGTCTGCACATATGCGAACACATGAAGGTATTAGATTTAACTGCAATCAATGTAATAAATCTTTTTCTTTTAAAAGTCATTTATCTAAACACAAGCTAACACATAAAGGTATCACTTTCTAGTGTAATCATTGTGATAAATCTTATCCTCAAAAATGTAACTTGTCTGTTCACGTGGTAACACATGAAGATATTGGCTATGAGGCCCGCTTTAAGCAAAAATAAGTAAACATAGTGTGGGTGAATGTGGGTGGCGAATTCCCACGATCAAAGGATGGTAGAGTTGAATTTGGCTTTTACCAAAAATATTCGGGGTTCAGTTGGTTTTTTGATAAATTACATTGACAACATCGTAAACCTCTTTTGTATTTTAGGAATCACAGATGTGTCCTTCATTCTAGATTCGAACTAGCAATACAAAAGTGAAGTAAAATAAATTGACAAGAGATAAAATAAATTACTTCTATAGGATTTTTTTTTTTTGCTGTTTTTCGCGAGGATAGTTTCGAAATTTCTCATATAATTTATTTTTCACGGATGTTAAAAAAATATTACATTAACATCTCAAATTGTGTAGGTATCTAAAATACGTCACCAAAAAATGATGGGTTTTGCAGTCGAAAAGACAAATATATACCTTATGGCGGAAATGTACCGTCTTCAAAATGGCGGCATTTTGGTGTTATTTTTAAAATGTATGACCTTGTGGTACTTCTTGAGGAATAACTTTTTTTTTGCACATCGTATCAAAAAAATCTTTTGTCATGTAAAAGGTCACAAAATTTGCCATAGAAATGATATGTTATAAGTGGCTAAACACAAAGTTGTAACCACTTTCCAATTTTAAACAAAAAAAGTTCTAAATTTTTATCGGAATCGCCAAATTCTTTGTGAAAAAGGCCCGAAAAAAAATCTGCAAACCCGACGGCACTCTTTAGGAATAACATGCCCGTTTCCCGTTTTCTTGGCTTTTCAAAAATAAGAAAATTATTTAAATAACATGCATATTTGGAAAGTTATGAATTGATTACCTGAGAATCGTGGGTTGCTTTGAACTGATAGAATTGGAAAAAAAGTGTTTACAATTTTTTGTTTAGCCACATATAACATATCATTTCTATGGCAAATTTTGTGAAATTTCACATGGCTAAAGAATTTTCTTGATACAATGTGCAAAAAAAAGTTATTCCTCAAGAAGTTCCGCAAGGTCATGCATTTTGAAAATAACACTAAAAAGCCGATATTTTGAAAAAGGTACATTTTCGCCATAGGGTATATTGGTATTTTGGACTGCTAATGATGTGTTCTACAACCCATAATTTTTTGGCGACTTAATTTAGATACACCCTGTATAAACAATTTATTGGACTTCATTCTTTTCCCTATATTATTGTTTATAATAGTATCGATACTTTTCTTTTTCATTGATCTGTTCGGAAAATCTGCATGGCTGGGATACGAATTAAGATAGATTTGGGAAAATCTATTTTTCGCCTTGATGTTTTCATATCTCTTATTTCGCCCGATTTTTACTTTCGCTTCCTATAGAAGATAAAGTCAGCCTTGCTGACAAGAATAGTTCACGCTGTAAGACTGTGGAATCAATTGCCGTCAAACTTGAGATTGGCGGAGAGTCGGATTGGTTTTAAAATTCAGACAAGAAGACATTTGCTCAGAATAGTAGATAACTGAATCATTAATCTTAAATTATCTATTATTAAATTTCTCTTCCTGAGTTAGGTATAAATTAGGTAAGATTGTTTGGTGTTTTTTTTTTTTTTTTTTTTTTTTTTTTTTTTTTTTTTTTAGACAAAGGCACTCTTCGTAAGACAGAGGGTCAATTTGGCATAACTTTTTTATACTTACTACCTGTGGATAAGTGGACAATTTACCGAAAGATATGACGGATTTATTTTACCTTGGAAGCCCATAACTCGAAATCCGTTCGTTCATTTATCGAAAACATTACTTCTTTACAAGGAAGATTTCTGACAATATGATGAATCTATCCTCAAAATTTCACGTCGATACGATAAAACATTAATGTACTTATGCGTATTAGGGTAGCAAAAAAACTCTTTAAAAAATCGATAAACTCGAAAACACTTAAATATAAATCTTTTTTTGACATGTTATTTTCTTAAACGGAACATACCTACAAAATTTCAGCTTTCTGGGACCAACACTCGAGATATTGAAGGTAGTATTCTGAAGTTTATTTCATTTTTTTCTTCTTTGGCAGCCCATAACTCGAAAACCGTACATTTGTCTAAAACATTACTTCTAACTTGGAAAAATTCTGGCTATATGATGAATTAGTTCTGCAAATTTCACATCGTTACGATAAAGCGTTAATATACTTACGCCGTATAGAGTTGCCAAAATTATATGTAAAAATTTAAAAAAGTCGAAAATCTCGGAAACGGTTAATGTTATATATATATATTTTTTTTATAGAATATAAAAGATTGATATTGTAATAAGTAATACATTTCAGCTTTGTAGGACAATCGAGAGAAGAAATATAGAGGGTACCGCTAAAGCGACACAAGGTGTCCCCAGGGATTTATGAAAATCTCGAGTTAAGGCCAGAAGGACCCCAAATATGAAATCCCGCTTCCTAAAGTTCAACACAGTGGCCGTGGTCAGCGAGAGGTGGAAAAAAATATGAATTTTTGACACTTTTTCGGGTGCCGATAAAAGGCATTCCCATTGACGGACTAAAGTAAGATAAAAGTTAAACTTCATCCATTGCTTGTGCCAACGACGAATATGAAAAGCAAAATTTACAAAATTTAGTTAAAAAGGGTCAGAATTGAAAGTGAAGATACCTACAAACTATGTTCAGCGTACTTATACCACGCTCGTTTTGTTTTTCTTGGCGTTGGAAAAATAACGTTTTGCTTAATAGAAGGAAGATAAGAAGGGGAAAAATATTAAGGATATCATGGGATTAAAAGTGGTGGGATTTTTCTTGTCCAGGATTCTCTGTGATTTGCCGCACTCGAGATTTTCGACTCGTTTAGATGAATCGATCATCAACACGAGTTGAAATGAAAGCGTCACCTGACAGAAAATCCTGGACAAGAAACGAGGGATTTTCGAACACGCGGGATTTTTCCCATTTGCGGCTTGCAATTTGCAATATCTCGCTGGCCGCTTCTTTTGTTTTGTTTTTAACTTTTTATGTTTACTTGTCAGCTTTATTGACATATTTTCATCCCTCCAGACAGGTTAGGAAACGTTTTACGGCCATGCCTATGCCTTGATGAGCAATGTTGTCGACTCTCGATCTCGAACCTTATCGAGTGACAATTTTTTGACTCAATGAGTCGACTCTCGACTCGACTCTTATTGAGTGACAATTTTCAAAAAGACCTTTTTTGATCAGAAAGACATAATAAAACCAATTGACAAAAGGAGCATCTACCAAACAAACGTCCCCAACTTCGGCGAATACATTAAAAAGACATCACAACCAGGATAAAAGAACCTTTTCCTTCAGTAAACAACAAACTCCCGGAAAAATATATCTCCTTTTATTATCTTTGTCAAGAAAAAAAGCTACTCGTAAGTCGACTCTTTGAAGAGTCGACTCATTTCAAAAAGATGTTCGACTCGTGAGTGAGTCGAGTCATGAGTCGACTCGTGGATGACTAGCCCATCCCTAGTGAATAGTAATAGTCTTTCAAAAAAATGATCTTATTTCTTCAGATCGGAAAGTATTATAACCAAATAACCATCAGAGATTTAAATCAGGAAGCAAACAATTGAATCACATCAGGAAGCAAAGAATTGAATCACATCAGGAAGCAAAGAATTGAATCACATCAGGAAGCAAACAATTGAATCACACCCAAGTAAGTATTCACGGTACTTGTTGATACCTATTACTGCGTCCACGAGATACATACCTTTACATTATAATCTAAGTATCAGAAAGTAAACAATTGAGTCACACTAACCAAGTAAGTATTCACGGTATTTATTCAGATTACTGCGTCCACGAGATACATACCTTTACATTATAATCCAAGTATCAGAAAGTAAACAATTGTATCACACTAACCATTAAGAATATATATAATTAACGCTATAGCGCGGAAAAGTTGTGTCTGATCGAGACAAGACTTTTGAACCAAAAGTAAAATCGGACCATGTCTTCCGATCGCGCATCGACCTTGAAATTTCAAATTTTGAAAAAAAAAAAAAAAAAAAAATAGGACCTTTTTCGAAAAAAAAAAAGTTTAAACTCCCTATTAGGCCCTTCGTCAAAAAGACCTTTCCGTTCGCGCAACGAGTCTAAAAGGTACGTTTCAGCTGTCGGAATCGACTTTTTAACTTATTTGACTTTTTGTTAGGAATGGAAGGCAAATTAATAATACTAAAGATTATTTTTAAATGTTTTTGCATGTGCACTATGGAGCTCTTCGCACTTTCTTTCTATTTACAAAGAGAAAGTGACCCACAACTCACCACGAGGTGGCTGCAAGACGAGTACCACCCACACCCTATCTAACCAACGATACTAGTGTATCATTATTATGAACACATTATTAACGGTATTTACACTTCTTTTTTTTATTTTTAAATTAAAACAAAACACTTACCAGAAATTTGTTTTAATTTAATTTAAATATATTTTTTTTTAACATCTACAATTAGCATGTTATTAGATTTTGTTATTGTTATTGAAATGTTATTGAAAAAACAGTAGTTCTAATAAATCCGTCTCTGCATTGGCTCCCTAAACTTTGCCAGATACTTCTGTTACCAATTTCACACATATTTCTACTGCTTGAGCATGACAAGGAGAACCTTTACTTCCCAATTTGGTATAGTGCCGGACACAATGAGAGATTTTATTTCATCATCGGTTATCTAATCTAGCAAGGGAGGTGTTTATAATTGGCAAGTTTGCCAATCAATCATTATAAATATTGTCCTCGCCGAAAATATTCTTGTGGCTATGCTCTTTGATGAAAGAGCCCATGTAAGAGCTTTTTCGGAGAATATTAAAAGCTACATTGGGAGGAGATATAAGAATTTTCAAGATATCCAAAATATTTTTTTCAGCTGAACACTACACACAAATGATTGATTGGCAAACATGCTATTTATATTCACCTCCCTTGCTAGATAATATAACCGATGATGAAATAAAGGCCATCATTGTGTACGGCACTGTACCAAATTGGGAAGTCAAAGTTTCTCTTTGTCATACTCAATGAGTATAAAGATGTGTTAAAAGCATCTGTCATACTTTACGGAAGCGGATTTATTAGAACTGCTCTTGTTTAAAGAAAAATGAGGCCCAAATTTTCACAAAAATCTCATTTCAAGGTACGAAATATGGAAAAGTGTGTTATTCTTTAAATAGCATGCTAATTACCTATAAGTGTTAATTTTTTTTTTTAAATTATTAAATTTAAACAAATTTCTTGTATTTTGTTTTAATTTATTTTAAAAATAAAAAAGATATCGTTAATAATGTGTTCATAATAATGAAACCCTAGTTTGGTTGGTTGGGTGGAACTCGTCTCGCAGCCACCTCGTGGTGAGTTCTGGGTCGTTTTCTCTTTGTAAATAGAAAAAAAGTGCGAAGAGCTGCATAGTACACATGCAAAAAGATTTTTAAAATAATCTTTAGTATTATTAATTTGCTTTCCATTCCTAACAAAAAGTCAATAATAATGTCGATTCCGACAGGTGTTACCTATTAGACTCGTTGCGCGTGCGGAAGTTAAGGTCATAGTTAGACTTTTTTGGGTTTACATATTCCCCTGATTTTGGTAAATGTGTTAATAGCTATAGGAATTTTTTTTTAAAAATATGGGTACTTATATTTTATTTTTGTCAAAAAATGACAATTTTGGGATATGTAGTTGAATTTTCAAAATTTCATGGTGATTGAGCGAACGGAGGTTGACGTCAAAATTTAACTTTTTTTGGTTTTACATGTTCATCTGTTCAAAGATTAAACTTGATATAGGGCGTTTAACAAATTTGACTACCTATTTTTTTATTTCCGTCAAAAAAGGTTCTATTTTTTCAAAATTCGAAATTTTTGAAGGCATATGCGCAATTGGAAGACATGATCCGGTATTAATTTTTTTGGCTCAAAAGTTTCATCACATCAGACATTACTTTTCCGCGCTATAGCGTTAATATCAAAAAATATATTTTTATTTTTTGACCCACTCTTATGTACAGCAAGGTTTTACTATATTGTTTGCGCCCTATTTTCAACCCACGCTGGGTGAGGTCAATGTGGCTAGCAGGTTTGTAAATTTCCTGCAAATGGAATGGAAATCCCCGTCCTTAGTGACTAATAGATATTAACCCTAGCATTGCCAAGGGGGGGTACAAAGTACCCGCGTTTTTAGCAAAAAGCTTGTAGTAATCAATTTATGATACTTATTTTAATGAGACCTTTAATAATTGTCACAAACAATATTTTCCATCATAGTATATAAAAATATGTATGTTCTGAGCCTTCTAAGGGATGCTATTGAAGCCAAACTTTGGGCGCGGGTACTGCGGGTAATGCATGTAACCAATACATTGATTGTCTAAAGCTACCATTAAAAGCTACCATAAATTGTCTAAAGTGTCTAAAATGTCTAATTATGTACCACATGCAAGAAATAAGTGTGTGTAAACACTGTCAAAAGACATTTGTCTGTGTGGGATGTCAGGAAGGACAAAGTTCTGGTTCAGAATAGATTTCCTAGGGTCTAGCGATTTTTTTTTTTTTTTCATTTACATTATTTTATTCCTGGGATTTAATTTTATTTTTATGTAAGATAATAATTGATTTAGTTTATATTTTTTTAGTTTATAATAAAGTAATAGCGACTTATTGTAATAAAAAAAAACATTTTATCCTTTATTTTGTTTGCGGGAACTTTGTACCCACCTCTTGGCAATGTAATTGAATAGAGCTTGGCAATCCTAGGGTTAAGGAAACGCTAAGCCAGACTATAGTTTCGCTCTGGTTTCCTGGATAGTTAAAGATGCAATTTGTTTTATTTTTTTCATCAAATTTTGGCACTCAAAAAGTTTTATGATGGAGAATACAGTGGGCACTACTATTAAAACAGAAAGCATTGATATCAAAACTGAACTGGAAGAATTTGACCAATCTGCGTCATACTATGATATGACACAATGTCAGTCTAACCAAGATCCTTTACAGGCATTTATGATGATGCCTGATACATCCATCATTGAAAACGTAAAGACTGAACAAGATACAGAAATGAGAGTACAACCTTGCTTTATTGTAAAGGAAGAAAAAATTCAGTTTTCAAATGACATTGCAAATAATGACAGTTCTACTTCAAAAAATGAATATATCAGATCCAAATGTGACCAATGTGAAGATGACTTCTTGGACAAAAGTGATTTGAAGACACACAAATTATCACACAACATTGTCAGATTCAAGTGTAATCAATGTGACAAATCTTTTTCACGTAAAGACCATTTGTCTAGGCATATGCTAACACATGAACTTGAAGGTATTAGATTCAAGTGTAATCAATGTGATAAATCATTTTCTCAAAAAAGTTCTTTGTCTACTCATATGCTAGCACATGAAGGTATCAGATTCATCTGTAATCAATGTGATAAATCTTTCTCTTATAAAAATGGTTTGTCTACTCATATGCTAATTCACGAAGGTATCAGATTCATCTGTAATCAATGTGATCAATCTTTTTCTCAGAAAAGTAATTTGTCTTCTCATATGCTAATTCACGAAGGTATCAGATTCATCTGTAATCAATGTGATAAATCTTTTTCTCAGAAACGTAATTTGTCTACCCATATGCTAAAACATAAAAGTATCTCATTCAAGTGTAATCAATGTGATAAATCTTTTTTGCGTAAAGATTATTTGTCTACTCATATGCTAACACATAAAGTCAATACATTCAAGTGTAATAAATGTGATAAATTATTTTCTCAAGAAATTTCTTTGTCTTCTCATATGCTAATTCACGAAGGTATCAGATTCAACTGTAATCAATGTGATAAATCTTTCTCTCATAAAAATGCTTTGTCTACCCATATACTAATACATAAACTTATCACATTCAAGTGTAATCAATGTGATACATCTTTCTTTCATAAAAATGATTTGTCTAAGCACATGCTAGCACACGAAAGCACTTGATTTAAGTGTAATCAATGTGATAAATAATTTTCTCAAAAAAGTTCCTTGTCTACTCATATGCTAAAACATGAAGGTATCAGATTCTAATGTAATCAATGTGATAAATCATTTTCTCAGAAAAATACCTTGTCTGTTCATATGCTAAAACATGAAGGTGTCCGATTCAAGTGTAATTAATGTGCTATAAAATGTGCCCAAAATAGTATATATATATATATATATATATATATCTAAGACAGTCACTGGCGGGAAGCTGAGCCCGCACAGAAATCATTAGATAATAAGAATATAATACATTGAGGAATGTGAATGTGCCAGAAAATGAATCAAAACATGGTGTATGCCGTCCAAATCAAATGGTTCAGTTACCACTGATTTGATTTGCAAAATGAATGAAATAAAAGATACTAGAAAATAATAAGAAATTTAATAGTTATTTTATTTTACATTCCTGATTAAAGAAGAAGGTAAAAGAAAAATAATATTCACATTCTCTGGCAAACAAGAATGTTAATGAAAGCAATTTTATTTGTAACTAGCAGCATACGCCCGCTTCTCTTGGTGCCTTAGAGGCATGGCCGTTCCCGTGTTATATATATTTATATATATCTCTCGCGCTCGTCACGTCGTTTTTGACTGCAATTCCCTACTTGCGTGGAGACTGAGCATGGGACAACTGTAACCCAGGCTCGACATCCACGAAAAATACCTAGCCAAACGCCTGATCAAGCTTGCTAAGATCTTTGGCCTTGGCTAAGAATACAGACTACTTTCCAAGCACAAATAGCCCACCCCATTGAGGCTTTGGTGCAGGGGTTTATACTGCCTTAAGAAGGAATCTAGCTCACGAATGTACGAACCTCTCTCGCTCCAATGTATATCTTATGGGGATTGTTTACTTTTCGCGATTTCTGCGCTTAAAAATTAAAATTTTGCAAAATTCTTTCTTAGTGCACACTTACATGGTGCAACGAAGGTATTCCAAGTCTATAGCATTAATAGTTTCGGCTCTACGTTGATCAGTCACTCAGGACATTGCCTTTTATATACAAAGATGGAGCTTAAAAATCATTACCTATACGTATCAGCATCAGCATGTTCCAGAATGGCCGGTCCCCCACCTTAACTTTTGAACGGCTTTGATTTTTTTCATTTAGAAAATCTCTAGGGATAGGAAATAGGCCAAAGGCCAATCGAATGGTTCTAGTGAGATTTAAGTTCGAACCACCGCGAGTGACTTCTGTTAAAAAAAGGGTCGATTTCTCCAGAAATTTAAATAGAATGTTTATATATATATCCATACTAATATTATAAATGCGAAAGTAACTCTGTCTATCTGTCTGTCTGTCTNTATATATATATATATATGTATATAAAGGAGGGATTATCTTTATAAAAACGCCTACTGAAGGGAGCCTTAGTGAGAAGTGCGGGGATAGTGCTGTATAAGATCTACGCAGTTTCAATTGATACTGTGAGAAGCAAGCGCATAATATTACGTGTCGCGAACGGGTTGCAGCTAAAGAGAGTAGGCACTGAACAAAAGGTTGTGGCATGGTAGAATTAAGGAAAGCAGCGCTGACCCCAAATAGTATTGGAAAAAGGTGAAGTTAAAGAAGAAGATGAAAAGAAAATCATTTATTTCTTGCCTTTGCAGTAGAGAATCTGTATTGGTCGCAACTATATTGTAAAATCAGTGTCCTGCAATAGCCATTGTTCCATATTAGCCCACTATCGCTAAACTTCTGATTTTGTGTGTTTGAAATTTTTTCAAAATTTTTAAGTTGATTTATTTATTACTAGCAGGATACGCCCGCTTCGCTTGGCGCCTTATAGGCATGACCGTTTATAGTTTCAACCCTTTTTCGCGATAAAAAGTAGCCTATNGCTACCTTTTTTATGTATCGGTATTACCACGGCTTCTTTCCAATTTTCTGGTACTTGTTTTAGCTGCCATACTTTATTAAAGAGCTTTAGGAGCATATCTGTTGAAGTATCTTTTCCTGCTTTTATAATGTCTGCTGTTATGTTATCTATGCCAGGACTTTTTTTTTTCTTCATATCGTAACATACATACACACATACATACAGACAGAGTTACTTTCGCATTTATATATTAGTATGTTGTTCCATATTAGCCCACTATCGCTAAACTTCTGATTTTGTGTGTTTGAAAATTTTTAAAAACTTGATTTATTTATTACTAGCAGGATACGCCCGCTTCGCTTGGCGCCTTATAGGCATGGCCCTTTATAGTTTCAACCCTTTTTCGCGATAAAAAGTAGCCTATGTCCTTTCCTAAAGTTTAGTCTACATAAATACAGACAGAGTTACATAAATACAGACAGAGTTACTTTCGCATTTATATATTAGTATGGATATGGACTAGTACGGATTCAGAATAAAAAACATTAAAAATTTCATTATGATAATTTTCTCACCGGGCCTTTTAGGAAATCCCGGGCCTTGGGGGATTCCCCGCCATTCCCCCCTCTCGCCTGGCCTGTGTTGATATCAGGAAGCCAAGTTATTTGTACATGCCTTCTACACTTCTAGGTCATCTGACGAGCCCCGCTCGCATTCTTTTCTTGTTCAACTCATTTCTCTTTCCGTTCAACGATAATGCGATTTTTGGTCGGGAAAAAAATCCGAGTGGATTTAGTATATGTAGCACCAATTGCGTGTCAAGTCCAACCTTTGATGTTCCACCCATGATTGCTTTACTAGGGCAGAGGGCCAATTTTAGCCTTGAAATACCGTTCCCGGCCAAAAAAATCCGCCTTTTTTTTCGAAAATGATCAAAACAATTTTTCAATGCGCATCATAGAAAGAGCATAATTATATTTATTTTTTTTGGCTTAACGTCTCTTTAACATTTATTGATCACTAGCTGTTATGCCCGTGCTTCGCTACGTTATTTATATTGCTATCTTTGTTTTTCAAGGACAATAGAATTCGGGCGGGGGTATTGGTTCGATAGCGAAACCTTTAAAACCCAAGATTTAAACGTTTCGCCAGGCGCTTTAGGGGCACGGTCATTCTGACTTTTTAGTAAATTCGAAATATTATTTTGTCCTTTCCCGGTTTTGAACTCGTAACTCTAGAATGGCTGGCCATACTTTTGCAGAAAATATCCTAAAATAAGGACTAAAGGGCCACGTAAAACTTTCTTGTTTTGAGTTGATATGTTGTCGCGATAAATTTTAAGATATCGGACCGTGACTGTCCGATTTTGGTGAATAAATTAGAAATTTAGCCGTAACTCGAAAACGTCTTGATATATTTTAGTTCTGATAATTTTCCTGGGGTCGTAGTCCATGATTTTTTTTTTTTCCATTCCCATCAATTTTTCGCTTTCTTCTATCGTTTGGGCTGTGGTATTGTAACAGACAACCCCTCATACATAGGTACACACAAATTTCTGATTTATGTTTTAAGATTCGAGGGCTGTCAATTTTTACATGGATAATATTGAATATGGATGTTAAGGTTTCGATATAACTGATATGTTATATCAATAACACAATGTTCTTTCGAAATGGCAACGCTATTGGATACAGATATTTGGAATGGATATCTTTCAGGACAGTGTTGCGACTATCATTTTCTGCCCTGGGTAAATGGCCAAATGGGATATCGAATGCAAATATCGGTATCGAAAGAATCGATAAAAAAATTGACCGATATTATCGAATCAAGATATCGATATGAAAATATAGGTATTAGACTTCATACATAGTAGATACATAGGTACTACCTACTTAAGAAATTCAAGAATGACATCATTAAATGGAAAAATGCTACAAATTAAAAACTTTTTCAACATAACATGTATTTTAAGATAAATGTAGGTATGAATTAAGAGGTTCTATATATATTTATTTTTACTGTGAGCCTTCAGGTTGCTTGTGTTATCTGATGTTTTCAATATTCTCTGACATAGTCAGCTGTTTTTCCATCAATTTTGGTTTATTATTTTAAATAATGAACCTTTGGATTCGTCATGAAAAAAAATAAAAAAATACCCCCCACCCCTCAAAATTTGATATTTTTTTGAAATAGTTCCATACATCACTCTTATTACTTTATTATTTTTCTTTTTCATATAATGTATTATCAGTAGACTCTTTTTCAAAATAATTTTTACTAAAAAATATCAAAAACCGATATATCGAATGAAAATATCGATATTTTTGATATTATCGAAAACATAAAATATCGATATTTAATATCGAACATTTTCCGATATATGGCAGAGTGTGTTCGATTCCTGGACTGGTCGACATTTGATAATGGATTTTTCAAATTTTCTACTTGGTCTGGTTGTGTTTGGGGGTAAATCAGCCTCCTGGGGACAATTGAGTAGCTATGGTAATAGCGACAAGTGGTAGCATTTTAAGGAAATTTTTAAAGTGTACCTTAGGCTTAGTGATATTGGAATGATTGTTGAGAATACCTCGTAAAAAGAGAATACCTTGTAAAACCACTACGATGTCCACTAAAGTTTTGACATAATAACACAAAGAAATATACATTTTTACAAAACTTAATTTTTATACATATCACAAATCAATTTCTCCATGGAATTACTGCTTCCAATTGTATTTGGGAAAAATATATGTTGAATATTTTTTGAAGCAGTATTCCTTAACTGGGATGACATTAATAAGAGACGTCCAAATCGGGCGGGTTGTGAAAGATGATGGTTTCGGATATGAGTAGACAGCATTACTTGAGCTTGATCTTGAAGATTTTCAACTTGGATGGAATCTTTCAAACCACGAGTTTCTAGAAAAACAACAACAAAGAAACGAAATTAAGATTTATTAAAAAAAAATGGTTTGTCCAAGCACATGCTAACACACGAACATGCGCGGATATAGGTGAGGGCCCGAGGGGCACGTGCCCCTCCCCCCAAGTTTTTTTAAGCGGGCGGTGTTTCTCAAAATTTATTATACTTAATAACGTAAAAAATTAAAAAAACAAAAAATCAAATATGGTTGGTGATCCGCTGTGTCTTTTATCCCATTGAAAGAGGGGGGCACGGGCCCCTAAATAATTCCCAATCCTGAGACTAAATAGAAATACGTAAATAAGAAATCGTCAAAAATTCTGTCATCCGCCATGGCACTCTTTTTCGTCATCATGCTTATAAAATCGTTTATCACCCTTATGAAAGGTATTTGTGGTAAGCTCTACAAATCGTACCTCGATAAGCATTGTATTAAAAAGTACTGCCCAGGACTCAAACCCCCGGTCTCTAGGTTACGAGTCCCCCCCCCTCCAAATTTTCTATCAGGTATATTGTGCGAATGTGCCCCCCCCCCAAAAAAAAACAAAGAGGGCTATATCCGCGCATGCACACAAAGGCATTAGATTCAAGTCCAAATTTTCTGCACGATTACAATACTTTATCTTCTATAGGAAGAGAAAGTAAAAATATTTAGGTGTTAAAGAATTCTTTTTTTTAAATTTGGCTTAACGTCTCTTTAACATCTATTGGTCATTCAAGACGGAGGTTTCACCCTCCATTCGCTGGAAACTTGCAAACCAGCCGCCCACATTAAGCTTACTCAGTCTGGGTTGGATCGGAAAAATAGCCAGCATCACGACGGTTGTACCACGTGGACAACCACATGGTACAACCTCGCTGGACGTTGCTTAACTTCAGTGATCTAACGGGAACTGGTGTATTCAACGTGCCATAGATGCTAACATAAAGAATTCTAATGTGGCCACTGAGGCGAGCAAACCATCTTCATTAGGTAACGGTCCTAAGACTGTGTAAATACAGAAGGTTTGGTGTTAGGAAGTGCATCCAGCCTTTTAAAAATTCTCGGCTTCAAACCTACGATGAGAGATTATCAGCAAAAAGCTAGTTTCTAAGCAGTTTCAATTGATAGTGTGAGAAGCAAAGGTTACAGAGCGGGGTGGTACAATTAAGGAAAGTAACGCCAACCCCAAATAGAAATAAGAAAGGATGAAGTTAAAGAAAAAGAAGAAGAAAGTATTCTAAAGGGCTGTTTTATTTAACTTGTTCAAAAAATGTGAATAATTCTGCTGGATCTACGACCCAGCCTAATATTGTGCAGACTTCAACACGCATTTTTTTTTTGTTTAACCCAACCCAACAAACGTCCTACCCAACAAACTTGGTGTTCAATTCTATTAAATTATAGATAAAAACCTATTCGCAGACCTACCGAATGTACATACAAAATTTCATTAAAATCGGTTAAGCCGTTTTGGAGGAGTATGGTAACAAACACCGTGACACGAGACTTTTATATATTAGATTTATATGTATATACAGGGTGCGGCAATTAGTTTTCCCACTTTTCAAAAAATCATGGGAGGGGGAGTGATAGTGGGAGGAGCGAGGGGTTTGTGATATTCAACACGACATGACATCTAGTTCTTAGTTGTAGCAATGTTTTTTCTTACATCGTGCGTTCGTTGTCAAGTTTTTTTTTAAAAAAAAGTGAACCATTATAGCCACTCAGAGGGCGTTCGGCACAAAGTATGTTTTGCACTCCACGGATCCATTTCCTGATCGAAAAACCAAGGCTGAGGTCTTCAAACATCGGCCTGGGACCCTTGAGGAGTTAAAGGAGGCAATTCTGGAAGAGATCATCCAAAATTGATGCGGATATGCTGACGAGAGTCATGGAAAACTTCCGTGAAAGACTCCAAAAGTGCATCACTCGCCAAGGCCTTCATTTGGACGACATTATTTACAAACCATAGATGGAAAAAAAACTAGAATACACGAGCTTACAGAATACAAAATAAGTTTTCAAATATCTCATTTCGTTTTTATTTACCAGCTCTTTCAAATGTGGAAATACTAATTGCCGCACCCTGTATAATCTTACCAAATTAAACAATACAAGGTGTCCCATTTTAAACGGCCATCTCTTTTTATTCCGAAACCGTTGGAGTGACAAAAAAAATATTCTGACCGAATGTTCATAAAAAAAGGGGGGACGCATTATGATGACCTTGGTTGACTTGTCAAGGTTGTCCTTTAAGGTCAGATGAAGGTCAACTTAATTTTCTTAAATGAGTCGACCTGAATTTTGTTACATCTTCGGATTCCCCATTTAATTCTACGGTCATTTGACTATTCACTTCATGTTTTTGTTAAACTTTTTTGCGCCAAATTTTGTGAATGTTTTTTGGTCTGACATACCCGTGTGGCATATTGAATGAAAACTCTCGCCATTTCTTATACGATGGTTTCCTTTTTTCACTTTGTTCATTTTATAAAAAATCAGTCTTGCAGTGCATTTCAATATGCCACACGGGTATGTCAGACCAAAAAACATTCCCAAAATTGGCGCAAAAAAGTTCAACGAAATCATGAAGCGAATACACAAATGTACGTAGAATTAAATGGAGAATCCGAAAATGTAATAAAATTCAGGTCGACTCATTTAAGAAAATGAAGTTGACCTTCATCTGACCTTGAAGGACAACTTTGACTAGTCAGCCAAGGTCATCATAATACGTCCCCCTCTTTTTTATGAACATTCGGCCAGAATATTTTTTTTGTCACTCCAACGGTTTCAGAATAAATTGAGATGGCCGTTTAAAATGGGACACCCTGTATGTAAATTTATATTTACCAGATTTGAACAAAACAACTGCTTTTAGACAGGCAAACTCTGCAGGATCTACACCGACTAAACGAAATCTTTGAAGTAAATTATTTAATTGACGCACGTCAGCGGCTGTTTCAGATGCTTTTCCATTGGGAACTGCGGCAATATGTTCAGAAGCTTTAAATAAAGGTGATGATTCTAGGGGTAGAGACCATTGAATGGCATTTAACAGGAATAATTCAGACCAACTTTCCTCGAGAAGGATTACCTGTGGGGAGAAAATTGAAAAATTAATGTTGGTTTGTTTTAATTAAGTGGAAAGTGGAAATCATGAATAAAGATCTCAACATCTTTCAACACTCGTCACAAGAACCAACAAAGAAGTTCAAAGACAATTCGTATGAGTGGTGAAAGATTAAAATTAATGTTTACAAGTTATGAGTGATCATAACACAAACAACGACAAATATAAGGGACTGCTTAGCATCCCAAGAGTTAGTCAAGTCAGAGAGAGGTGTCATGAGATCACAAGCCTCTCAAATTTAGTTGTGCTTTATACCATAGCAACCAGATATTTATCTGGAATAAATATAATTTTAATATTTTATCAATTCGATTTCTGATCGAAATTTAATTTACTTTTCCTTCATTTGTATATTTTCGATAATTGAAGACTTGGGCGTCTGCAGACGTCTCAGAAATATTTTTTAAAGATAAGATTAATGAAATAGTTTTCAAAAACGATCAAACATGACAAAGGTATAAATCCTATCAGACTTTTGTGTTTGATATGAAAGCAATCAAATAGCAAATTAAATCAAATATATTTGCCGAACACACTGTTTGCTACTGTTTGAAGTCGAAAAAAAATGACAAATAATGTGATAGCACCCTTATTATGAGTATTACCTGATCTCTAAATGGTAGTGAAGCAAAACTTGGTAAATTTTTTGCCCATTTCACAGCCATATATAACAGTCTTGCAGATGTTTCGTATACAGACTCATGGAGAGGAAGGTAAATTGGGGGTGTTGTATGATGTTCAAAGATGCCTCTATGTTGCACAGGTGTCAAATGATTAGGAGACGTTAGCTGAGATGGAGGAGGAGAAGGATCTTCATTGGTTACATCAATACTGTCTTCTGAAAATAAAATCATATAACGATAATAGTAGAAAAAACTCGGCCAATGTGACATTTGGGTTTATTATTTTACTGGCTAAAAAAAATATCTCCCTCCCAAAAGTTCTGGGATATAATTAGAACCTAAATTGAGCTAGCGTCAATGGCACGTTGAATACACCAGGTCCCGTTCGATCACTGAAGGTAAGCAATGTCCAGCGAGGTTGTACCATGTGGGTGTCCACGCGGGGGTTCGCGTTCTCGTGATGCTGGTTTTTTCCGACCCAACCCAGGCCGGGTGAGGTCAATGTGGGTAGCTGGTTTGCAAGTTTCCAGCGAATGGAGGATGAAACCCACGTCTTGATTGACCAATAGATGTTAAAGAGGCGTTAAGCCAAATTAAAAAAAAAACCTATATTTGACAAACATACCAAAATTTCAAGTCTCTAGCTCTTAGCATTCTCCTTTTAGACAGCAATACTGAAAACCGCTAAAAAGTGGCAAAAATCGCCAAATGTGTATTTGATTGCACCCAAAAGTTTCGGGGCACAATTAGAACCTAGAGGGACCTATATAAGAAATTTAATCCAAATCGGTCAACGCTAAGTGGCAAAAGTGCCCATCACACGTACGGCGGACAAACGGATTTTTTTATTCGATTTTTGGATTCTACGTACCTTGAAACGTATAACATCAAATTTTGAGGGGGGGGGGTATTTTTGTGTGTGTAACGATTCCAAAGGTTCATTATTGAAAATAATAAACCAAAAACTCCGGCAATGTGACATTTGGGTTTGTTAAAAAAATACCCCCCCCCCCCCNACCCCCCCCCCCCCCCCCTAATAGTTCTAGGGTATAATTAGAACCTAAATTTGACATTCCAAATTTCAAGTCTCTGGCTCTTACCATTCTCTTTTAGACAGGGTTAATGAAAATCGCTAAAATGGGGTAAAAACCGCCAGCGGTATATTTGATTGCACCCAAAAGTTTCGAAGCTTATGGAATTCTTATTCGATTTTTGGATTTTACATAACTTGCTTGAAATGTTAAAATATAAAATTTTGAGGGGAGGGGNTATAATATCAAATTTTGAGGGGGGGGGGGGGGTATTTTTTTTCATGACAATTCCAAAGGTGAATCATTGAAAATAATAAATCAAAAGGCCTTTGCTAACTTGGGACCCTCATGCTTCGAAGATATGAAGAGCAAAGCCCCCGAATGAGACCATTGGACAAAGGCATCATCTTACGTTTTGAGTCGTGTTAGCTAGTGTGACAATGAGCGGAAAATCTTGGGGGGGGGCTTGATTTTTTTATGTGTCTGAACAAACGTGGCTGTATATAACCCATATTTTTTTCCCTAATTTATATAGTGTAAGACCCGAAAAATTCTGGGGTTGCTTAAACCCCCGAATCTCCCCCCCAGAAATCTGCTTTGCCCTCGTAAATCGATATTTAATTTATAAAACTGACATTAACGTACTAACCGTCATCATCCTGGCCTTGAGGACTGTGCTCATATCGAATTGGCGGGGAAAATTGCAAAACAGGAGGCCTGTGAAACAAAAGAAGAGTAATGATGAGTTGTGATGCTATACGTCAAACAATTGCAAAACAGGAGGCCTGTGAAACAAAAGAAGAGTAATGATGAGTTGTGATGCTATACGTCAAACAATTGACAACAGGTCTAATAGGAAAGTTAATTCATTCATTCATTAGTGCAACACCGTGTCCAATGGTTGCAGTTCCAAATAAGTAATTGTCGGGTCCGTAACCGGGGAGGAGTGTCTGGTAACAAAAACTTGTGTTTGTCAAAAAAAAAATAATAATAAACCAGCTTTTTTATTGGCCCTTATGGGTCCATGTTGGACGGTTATAAATACGCATTAGAGGCATGGCCCTATGAACGTTTCCTAATCTCTCTAATGTGGTTAAAAAAAATCGTCCAGCGAGGTTTTACCAAGTGGGTATCCACGTAGGGTCGCGCTCTTCTCATGCGCGGATATAGGGGAGAGCACGGGGGGCACGTGCCCCCCTAGTTTTTTTAAGCGGGCGGTGTTTCTCACATTTCATTATACCTAATCACGTAAAAAATTAAAAAAAAAAATCAAATGAATGGTGATCCGCTGCGTTTTTTCATTGAGAGGGGCACGGGCCCCTAAATAATTCCCAACCCTGAGACTAAGTAGAAATACGTAAATAAAAAAATCATTAACGCTTATAAAATTGCTTATCACCTTTATGAAAGGTGTTTGTGGTAAGGTCTACAGCTTTTAACAAATTAGGTATCGTACCTCGATAAACATTGCATTAAAAAGTACTGCCCAGGTCTCAAATCCCCGGTCTCTAGGCTACGAGTCTCTCCCCCCTCCAAATTTTCTATTAGGTATATTGTGCGATTGTGCCCTCCAAAACAAGAGGGTTATATCCGCGCATGGCTCTTCTGATGTTGGCTATATTTCCGGATCAACTCTGGCTGGGTGAGGTCAATGTGGGGTTACACACACACACATCATACTAATATTATTTACACAGTCCCAATCAGTACGATCAATAGTTCAATAGTTGATTATTTACAATCAACCGTCAGAAATTATTAAAATTATTTGTTTAATAATTATTATAATTCTGTTTGAAGCTCTGATGATATAAATATTCCAATGACACGCACGACGTGAAGCAGAGGTGGATTTACCAGTTGGCTGGAGTTCTAAGGCGGCAGATTTTTGCTGAACGACTCTGTAACATCTACTGGTCATACAAAACGATAAGAAAAAAAAAAATAGTAATATTTATATAACTGAATGCTGTTTTTTTTTTTTTTCCTGGGTTGGGTCGGAAAAAAGAGCCAACGATACGTGGTGTTCCCAAGCGGTCATTCATCCAAGTACTGGTGTATTCAACGTGGTAAGATCGTTGGCTTAAATAACCATTTTTACATGGATCAAGACATGGGCTTGAAATTACGATCTCGGAAGCTATTTATTATACTTACCCAAAAACACTAACAGCCACGGTTGCTTCTCTTAAGGCCCTTTCATCCATTAAACTTTCAGGCCTTATTGTGGCCGTATTGCGGGGTTGACGTTCATTTTGGACAGCTGAAAACATAAAACAGAGGTCAATTATTAACCCTAGGATTGCCAAGGGGGGGGGGGGACAAAGTACCCGCGTTTTAGCAAAAAGCTTATAGTAATCAATTTATGATATTTATTTTCATGAGACCTTTAATAATTGTCACAAACAATATTTTCCATCATAGTATATAAAAATATGTATGTTCTAAGCCTTCTAAGGGATGATATTGAAGCCAAAATTTGGGCGCGGGTACTTTATACCCTACCTTTGGCAATGCATGGTACCAATACATTGATTGTCTAAAGCTACCGTTAAAAGCTACCATAAATTGTCTAAAGAGTCTAAAATGACAAAAGACATTTGTCTGTGTGGGATGTCAGGAAGGACAAAGTTCTGGTTCAGAATAGATTTCCTAGGGTCTAGCGATTTTTTTTTTATTTTCATTTACATTATTTTATTCCTGGGATTTAATTTTATCTTTATGTAAGTTAATAATTGATTTAGTTTATATTTTTTAGTTTATAATAAAGTAATAGCGACTTATTGCAATAAAAAAAAAAACATTTTATCCTTTATTTTGTTTGCGGGTACTTTGTACCCTTGGCAATGCACGTAATTGAATAGAGCTTGGCAATCCTAGGGTTAATATTAAGAATTTTATGACGGAAATATGTCAGCTCCCAATAGACCACTTCTGAAAGAGTACAGCAAAATTTTTAGAATTTTCAATTTTTGGAGTACAATGTTAGTTTCCAGTGGTGAATACAGACAGCGGCGGATTTTGAACTCTGGCGAAGGGGTGATCGCCTCCCCCCCCCGGAAGCCAGATTTTTTTTTCTTTCAATGAAACAAAAAAAAAACACATTCTGGTATGATTTTCCTAATAATTCGTGTATATAATTGTAAGCATGCATAAATATCGTCTATACCACATAAAAATTCTAAGGCGTCTGGCAAAACGTTTAAATGTTGGGTTTTAAAGGTTGCAATATACAGGCTGGGCACAAACCAATACCCCCCCCTCCCACCCCCAATTTCCATTGTCCTTGAAAAACAAAACTAGCAATAAAAGAATCGTAGCGAAGCACGGGCGAAACAGCTGGTTAGAGCTAAGTCATTACCAATATCACGCAAAAGAAAATATGTGTCACATTTGCAGAGTTATTTTTAAAGGCTAGATGCCCTTCCTAACGCCAAACCTTCTGTATCAACCCTAGGTTTGCCAACCTCTATTCAATCGCATTGCCAAGGGTGGGGGGCAAAAAGTACCCGCCAACAAAATAAAGGATAAAATGATTTTTTTATTACAATAAGTCGCTATTGCTTTATTAAAAACTATAAAAATATAAACTAAATCAATTATTATCTTACATAAAAATAAAATTAAATCCCAGGAATAAAATAATGTAAATGAAAATAAAAAAAAAA
>CM022876.1:14291473-14310961 GCA_012654025.1 Pachypsylla venusta | reverse complement strand
GCACAATATAATATGAATATTATAATTGTAGCACTCATTATCCCCTGCTATGTACAGGGTCATTGGTTCATACATTGCACAATATAATATGAATATTATAATTGTAGCACTCATTATCTCCTGCTATATACAGGGTCATTGGTTCGATGATTTCTCATAACCACACAGAGCGGCAAAAGTATGAAGAATATTTTTGCCCTTTGTCAATTCTATTAATTGTAGTCCAGTCAAATTAGATTTTCGCCTAGAATAAATTAGTAAAAAGCGGGAAATGATTTCATTTCACGTTGGGCATCCTGAATATTAGTAATCTAAGTTTGCGACGGTTTCTAAGGTGATCTAAATTTTTTAGCGGCCAAAAACCGCTTAATTTTGCCGCTAAGTTTAGTTTTTGGCGTATAACATTCGAACGATGCATTTTATGAAAAAAAAATAAAAAAATGATCTATTCAAACTTAATGAGAATTGAATTTGACGTCGAATAACATATTTAAACGTTAAATTCGGTTCAGCGGTTTGGTCAGAATGGAAGTCGAAAATACGCTATTTTTTACACTTTTTCAGAAAATTGTATTATTCTCCAATTTAAACGCCCGTAACTCAAAATCGGTTTTTCCAAATAAAAAATGATATTTGTAAAACTTGTGGGAAATCAAATTTTACGGTCAGAACATACCCACATTCAAAAATATCGCTCATTAAATTTTAGTATAGGACCTAGTGTCACAATGTTTACAGCTCCAGCCTAACGCACTACCAACGCACATATTACGACAAAAAGCTTCTAAATACTTTCTTGTAACCAAGTGAGACCTTACCAAAAATAAAAGATTTTGACGTCGGGAGCATGAAAATTGAAAATTCCTACATTGTGGCAAATCAGCCCTACGACATTTAAATACAAACTAAAGATCAAATTAGAAAAAAATAGAGGTGCTCTGAGAGCATAAATGCTTTATATCTTTATATTAGTATCATTTTTCATCCGAATAACCCTTTTGTGTGGAGGTGCTAGGGAGGGGATTAACAAAAACCTCCCCCTGCTGCCCCATCACCCCCAAATACAACGCAGAGCTTCTGCTTGGACGATAAAATTACTTAACAATTAAATCTCCCGATATAAAATTAATAATTTTGAGGTTAGCCACAAGTTTTATATAATATCATTTTTTATTTGGAATAACCGATTTTGAGTTACAGGCGTTTAAATTGAAGTATAATACAATTTTCTAAAAAAAATGTAAAAAATAGCCTATTTTCGACTTCCCATTCTGACCAAACCGCTGAACCGAATATGACGTCGTGAATTTAACGTTTATATATGTTATACGACGTCAAATTCAATTGTCATTAAGTTTGAATAGAGCAATTTTTTTCATAAAATGCATCGTTTGAATGTTATACGCCAAAAACTAAAATTAAGCGGCTTTTGGCTGATAAAAATTTAGCTCACCTCAGAAACCTATTATTCAGATTACTATTATTCAGGATAATTGAAAAAAAAAATGTATGTATCAACTACAATGAATTTGATGAGCCACGAGCGCTTTCGTCAGTTACGACATTCTCAAGTGAACTGAGGCTAGGTATGATGTATGATAGAGGATGCATGGTACAATATGAGATTATATCAAGATGGTGGGTGGGGGTGTATTATGGTTGTTCATATTATTTGTTACCTATGGATATATGCCTGTATATTTATATATTTAGCTATTTACATTCTTTTTTTTATATATATAGATATATAATAATGCTTATTAGGAGGAGTATAACTATTTACATACATATTACTAACTATTCAATGTACTGACTATTCGGTGCCTACTCTACTTAGCTGAACTATTTCCTGGCACGGTAATCCTAGCTTGCTTCTCACAGTATCCATAGAAACTGAGTAGAGACTCGCTTTTTGCTGATGATCTCTCATCATTGATTTGAAGCAGAATTTATTTTAAAGGCTGGAAGGCCTTCCTAACACTAAACCTTCTCTATTTACACGGGCTTAGGATCGTCACCTAATGAAGCTGGCTTGCTGAGGGGTGGCTACATTTGTAAAGCTCTATTATTATGCGTCATATAATGTGTGGACCCCGAGGGAACTGAGGTGAACAATGTAGCCACCGAGAGGGGCAAGAAAGCTGAAGCTTGTCACATTTTATTCGGGAGGTCACATTTTAAGCCCGTGTAAATACAGAAGGTTTGGTGTTAGAAAATGTAGCCAGCGAGAGGGGCAAGCCAGCTTCATTAGGTGACGGTTCCAAGCCCGTGTAAATACAGAGGTTTTGGTGTTAGGAAATGTAGCTAGCGAGAGGGGCAAGCCAGCTTCATTAGGTGACGGTTCTAAGCCCGTGTAAATACAGAAGGTTTGTTGTTAGGAAGGGCATCCAACCTTTAAATGAAACTTTGCTCCAAAACAAAATTGGAACGCCATCAGTAAAATAGTTGATTGAAAAAGGCTGCCCAGAAAGAGATGCACAGATTTCATAAAAAATGGGGTAAGGCGCTCGAGAGTCTTCGTGGTAAAAAAAGACAAACAAATAAAAAAACTTTGCCAATGTCAAATTATTTTACTGGTTGAAAAATATACCCCCCACCCTCAAAATTTGATATCTTTGAAAGGTAAATGCAAAAATGGAATAAAGAAAATCCGTATGTCCGCTGCACTCCGCATACCCTCTACATCGCAAACCGTCCGCTTTGATGGGCACTTTTGCCACTCAGCGATTTTTGTAAAAAAAAAAAAATATGACTGACGCTGACCAAAAAAGACGGGACATATTTAGACCCCGAAAGGATTTTTTTTATTCGATTTTTGGATTCTACGTACCTTGAAACGTAAAAGATCAAATCTTGAGGGGGGGGGGTAATTTTTTTTTTCGTGACGATTCCAAAGGTTCATTATTGAAAATAATAAACCAAAAGGGAACATTGTTGTGTTCAAAATAGATAGAACAACATTGTGAACAAAATGTCGACAATGTGACGAGATAAAAATCATCTTTTCCATCGATCTTCCCATCGCCACCGACGGCATGTGGCATGTCATTAACATACAAATAAAATATAACCTTAAGGTGTTATATCACACCGGGGGATGACACACGCTCCGCCCTTTGCAAAGGCACACGTGTGTCATTTTAACAAAACGCATTACCCAGAATCAAAGGAAAATATTATTTTTATTTTATCTGTTAAATTTAAGGAGGGGGGGGGGATGTTTGAAGATATACAAAGTGAATGAAATTTGTATAACATGGTTTGCTTGGAGCTCATTTGAAAATGAAATGCCTAACACATCATCAGGTGAACAGTTATATAAATAACTGCTAGTTTTTTACCAACTTTGTTCATGCCTTGATTAGTTTCTAATCAAAATATAGTCAATAAATGCTGAGAGCTGAGAAGGTGGAGATCTCACTGAGAGCGCCAGAATCTCACTTACCGTCTTTGTTCA
Source organism: Pachypsylla venusta (assembly GCA_012654025.1). Taxonomy (NCBI): domain Eukaryota; kingdom Metazoa; phylum Arthropoda; class Insecta; order Hemiptera; family Aphalaridae; genus Pachypsylla; species Pachypsylla venusta. The sequence continues at coordinate 14,307,504 of CM022876.1, read as the reverse complement.
TGCCTTGATTAGTTCCTAATAGAAATAGTCAATCAATACTGGGAAGGTGGAGATCTCACTGAGAGCGCCAGAATCTCACTTACCGTCTTTATTCATGCCTTGATTAAGACATTTCTGCAGTCGACACGCCTGGCATTGATTTCGATGGGCCTTATCTACCACACACATGCCTGTATTTGCCTGACATCTGAAAACAAAAAAAATATAGAATCAATCAATACTGGCCTTTGAATATATATTAGCAGTAAGGAATATGTTTTTGTAAGGGTCTTAACATCTTTTTGGAATGGCCGACATTATTTTTTTTCCTCGATGGACCCATTTAATTTTTTTTTTTTCGTTTATTACTTACTTAAATAATAATTTTTCGTATGCAATTGATGGTTATCTAATTATGGTGTTTTATAGTGTTTTCATTTCTTAAAAATATTATCGCCACTTAAAAATCGATTTATTTAATCGATTTTCAAAAAATTTGATATTTGCCGCCATCAGGCTAACCACTTTGTTTACATTTTTAATTAAAAATTTCAGTGCTGGGTTCATGAAAAGATCTTTGAACTCTTTTCCGTGCGTCGCTCATTTATTTTGACCTTTGAGTTGAAATATTTTTATTGTTTCATTTATTGTTTCAGCTAGCCAAATAATTATTATTAACGCTAGTTTTTATTAACTATTATTAACTATATTTTTTATTAACTGTTATAAATAATTATTATTAACGCTAGTTTTTATTAATAATTATTATTAACGATGTTTTCCCCTAATTCATTTCAAAAGTGTCTAGCGATTGCAACTCATACATTATTTCCTTGTTATGTATGTTCTGTGATAGTGGCATTATGGTATGGTAGGATTTGTGAAATTTATGTTTCACAATGACTACAAACATCCTTAAATATTATATCTAAATTGTTCTCTGTTTAGGTAGGATTTGTGAAAACCGCTAAAAGGTGGTAAAAATCTGCCAACGGTAGATTCGATTTCTACAAAAGTTTCGTGGTATGTCCTTTATAAAAAAGTGATATGATATCTTGTTTACAGACCTATGGCTGAAACTCGAGATTTGGGCTCTACGCTCTGGGAACCTTAAAACGTTTTGGCATTGAAAATTGGACATGTAAATTTCAGCCCATTGCAATACTTTCCTTTTTATAGGATAAGGAATGTAAATAAAAATTAAATCCAAAAAAATGTTAGATTGTTCCAGACACCTATTCAATTATTGAGCCGATTCAAACAACCCTCGTCATTTTCAAATCTAATTTAACTGTTGACGGAGTTTCAAGTAGAATGTTAATTGTTTACAATCTGAATGCAAATTAATGAACAGAAGATGTTTTGACTATATTGCACGCACATGTTGCTGGGCAATGAGGGTGAGCAACGATCAGTATACGAGCACGAGGATCAACTTGAGATGTAATTCCGATTGTTCTGAAGATGTCTCTAGAGACAAGATAGGAGATCATGATGGAAACAGATTTCTTCTTTTTTAATACTAGAAATACTCAAGGGCGCTCTCGTAAGGCATAGAATTCCTCGAGGGCGCTCTCGTGAGGCATAGAATTCCTCAAGGGCGCTCTCGTGAGACATAGAATTCCTCAAGGCGCTCTTGTGAGGCATAGAATTCCTCAAGGGCGCTCTCGTGAGGTATAGAATTCCTCAAGAGCGCTCTCGTGAGGAATAGAATTTCTCAAGAGCGCTCTCGTGAGGCATAGAATTCCTCAAGGGCGCTCTCGTGAGCATAGAATTACTCAAGGACGCTCTCGTGAGGCATAGAATTACTCAAGGGCGCTCTCGTGAGGCATAGAATTACTCAAGGGCGCTCTCGTGACGAATAGAATTCCTCAAAGGTGCTCTCATGAGGCAGCTCGCCCTCATAAAAGCCTTTGGACTCTGGAGATCTCAATTCGTCTTTTGGCGAATTGGGAAAATACACAATTTGGAGTAGAATTCAACCAGGAGATCAAAGGGGTGCACCACATTGAAGGCAAACTATTATGGTAGCTATTACCTTTTTCATAATCCTTTGCAGCCCTATTTTCACCTCTCGCTTTCTCTCTGTCTCTCTGTCTCTCTCTCTGTCTCTCTCTCTCTCTCTCTCTCTCTCTCTCTCTCTCTCTCTATCTATCTATCTCTCCCACTCTCTCTCTCTTCTCAATTCCATTGATTCACTTAATTACAAATTGTTATACATTGATGAAGGGAAGAAATAAAACCAGATTACAAAAAAAAAAAAACTGAAAAAGGGGAAAATTAAAAAGGAAAGTTTGAAAATTGAATTATAAGTCCAACTAGAGAGATTTGTGGAGGGGAGGAGGAATGGGGTACTCAAGAGATCTTCAAGTATGGAGGTTGAGGTCAGATTGAGATGATTGGGAGCGAGTTGAATGAATTGATTCATTTTAGTGAGCGAATCAATCTGTCATTCTTGGAAATATGTGTTGATAATTGAATTATAAGTCTAACTAGAGAAATTTGTGGTCGAAAACCGTACTGTCAGTACGGCTTTCGACCCAGTCGCTCTACTTCAGATGCAATATCCGCATTCTTTTTCAATTCAGAAAGCACTGGACTTGAAATTCCACGCCCTTGGAATATTTTGCGATCTTACAAAAGCTTTTGACTGTGTTGATCACTCTATTCTTCTATCCAAGCTAGAAAATTAGGGTATTCTCGACTCTGCCCTCTCCTGGTTTAGGTCGTATCTTCATAATAGAACTCAAGCAGTGAAAATTCAAAGTATTACGAGTAACGTCTCATCATCTGTTTATTCCTCTCTTTTGAATGTTCAAAGTGGCGTTCCCCAGGGATCCATTCTTGGTCCACTTCTTTTCACATTAGTCATCAATGACATCGCAAATTCTGCCCCTGGTGCAAATTTTGTGCTTTATGCTGATGACACCAATGTACTCGTCATTGGGAAAAACAAAGAAGATCTCATCAAAAACGCCACACAGACATTATCCGCATTGTACTCCTGGTTTACCACCAACAATCTCTGCCTCAACGCTTCCAAAACATCATATATATACTTCAATAACAAATCAGTCACATCTCTCCCCCGAATTCCAATTCAAAATAGGTTTATCGAACCTTCATCTTCTGTTAAATTCCTCGGTATTCATCTTTGCCATAACTTAAAATGGAAAAATCATATTGACAGTTTAGTACCTCGTCTAGGATCTTCTCTGTTTGCCATCAAAACCATAAGAAGTCATCTTGGTGAAGATTCCGCTCGTACTACTTATTTCTCGTACTTTCACTCGCTCATGAGCTATGGTATCGCTTTCTGGGACTTTTGAAAGAGGTCTTCATTCTTCAAAAAGGAGCTCTTCGCGCTGTGTATGGTCTGAATGACATAGCGTCATGCCGAGAATTATCTAAAGAAAAAAGAATTCTGACCTTCTATGGACAACTGGTATTGGACACATGTGTTGCTTAATACACAAACTAAAAACACAACTGCCAACTATTCAGCACGGGTACAACACTAGAGATATCCATTCGTTGGTCCCATAGTCACTTCCACTGTTTGGACAATCTTTCTTGGATGGGGGTATCCGAATTTACAAAAATATCAACATGGCCGTGAGGGAGGGAAATTTGAGGGAATTTAAAATTCGGCTAAAAAATGATCTGTTGGATTCAGTCCCGTACTGTATACAAGACGCCCTTTTGAATTAATTTACGTTTTTTTAAATTTATTTATTATTATCATTATTATTTTTTTTTTTACAGCTATTCTAATCTTTATACTATTTTTTCCAGGTTTAAATATTATTTATCTAGGTATTCTAATCATTTTTTACTATTTTTCAGGTATATTTTTCAGGTATAATGTGTCAACAACCACCGGTTGTTCTACACAATAAAACAATAATAATAATTTGTGGAGGGAAGGAATGGGGTACTCAGAAGGTCTTCATGTATGGAGGTTGAAGTCAGATTGAGATGAGTTGGGAGCGAGTTGAATGAAATAATTCATTTTAGTGAGCGAATCAATTTGTCCTTCTTAGAAGTAGGTATGTGTAGATAATTGAATTATAAGTCTAACTAGGGAAATTTGTGGAGGGGAGGAATGGGGTACTCAAAAGGTCTTCAAGTATGGAGGTTGAGGTAGAATTGAGATGAGTTGGGAGCGAGTTGAATGAATTGATTCATTTTAGTGAGCGAATCAATGTGTCCTTCTTGGAAGTATGTGTTGATAATTGAATTATAAGTCTAAGTAAAGAGGTTTGTGGAGGAATGAGGTACTCAAAAGGTCTTCAAGTATGGAGGTTGAGGTCAGATTGAGATGAGTTGGGGGCGAGTTGAATGAATTGATTCATTTTTGAGAGCGAATCAATTCCTAACGCGCTCTCTTTACACTTCGGATTTTTTGGAGTAGTATCGGTAATCAAATCAAACCTTCTAAAAAAATCAAAATAAAAATGAATCCTCTGTATTTACTGTTTGATTTTGATAAAGCTTGGTATGACATTCATAGCGTCTCACCCAGCCCGGGTTGGGCCAGAAAAATTGGCAGCATCACTAGGGCACGAACCCAGGTGGATACCCACATGGTACAACCTCGCTGGACGTTGCTTATCTTAAGTGATCTACCGGGAACTGGCGTATTTCACATGCCATTAGACGCTGGCTAGATCGATTCACTGAAAAGAACGATAGTTCTCATAATTAAGGTCAGATTAGTGGTGGTGGCGGGGGAGTCCTTTTCAGGAAAGTATATTATATTTTAAGGATTATCAAGGAGCTGGAAACTTTTAATTCTAATGTGGCAGAGTTTTCCTGGTATTGATTTGATTGAATCCTTAATTCCTTAAAGAGAAGCCCGTTTGTTAGGTTGGTTTGAACGAATGAGGAATTCATTGGAAGAGTTCGAGATATGGCGAGATTTAGGTTCGTCCGTTTGAGAAAAGGGAAGCCTAATAAGAGAACGGTAAGTGCTAGAGCAGGAAATTTGGTGTCTATTCATATCAAGTTTTTGATTGAATTCTAAATGCCGATTTTGAACTTTTGGCCGATTTTCGGCTGTTTTCACAAATTGCTTTAAAAAAAACTTCTTCTAATGCCTAACTGTTCTAAGAATATATGCTATCTTACAGAGGCGAATACAGAGGGATCGGTTGTGGGAGGGGGCGATTAGGGTCGGCCACGATCGAGCTATAAATTTTTATGTGCTGTAGACGATATTTATGCATTTTCCTACAATTTTATACACAAATTATTAGGAAAATGATACCAGAATATGCCTTTTTTGTTTCATTGAAAAAACAAAAAAATCTGGCCTCTGGGGGGGGGGGCTATAGCCCCTTCGCCCCCCCTGGTTCCGCCTCTGCAATCATACTGTCAATTTTAACTTTGTTGGCTGCAACTTTGGAAATCCCTGTTGTAGAGTGGGCGAAACATGTTCTGAGATTTTACAGCCAAGAGATTCTTCGTCTTGTCGCTGATTTTTCTTTGCAGGACGATTTTCATTTCTAAATATGTGACTCAAATATTCCAACTTCAAAAAAAAAATTCAATTAAACACGCCATGAATTAATTAGCCAAAGTGAATTCTACTCTCAAACCTCACGCGCTCCTGTTTTGAAAACCTAAAAACTTGTTGAGCGTGTCTGCGCATGTTCGTCTTCGATGCTCTCAGTTATTCGTCGCTGCATAGCCAAAGTAGCTTATTCCTCAATTCTGTCCCTATTCATCCCCTTATCCCTAGTCTTCGATGCTCTCAGTTATTCGTCGCTGCATAGGCAAAGTAGCTTATTCCTCAATTCTGTCCTTATTCATCCCCTTATCCCTACTCACCCCAATTTACGGTACATAGACCATGACAAACCCTACTGCGAAACATTTTGTTCACAACACACGGGCCGATGGCTGAAACTTGAGATTTGAGCTCTGGGGACCCCAAAACGTGTTTTGGCATTGAAAACTCGACATCGAATATTTCAGCCCATTACAATACTTTCTTCTTCTTTTCTAATAAGGAAAGTCGTGTGATGTTCACACCAGATTTTGTATAACAGATTTTCTATTTTTTTTTTAAAGCGAAATCTTCGTCACAATCATTCTTACCAATTGAGCTACTGAGTTTTGTAGATTTTGTACTATTTGGAAAAAAACAAAACAATTTAGTACAAAAGAATTCTACTGGATCCGGAAAAGATGCGTTCGATAAAATCGGTTTTGACTATTGTCAGACACTAAAGAATTCTGATTTATATCGAAATCGAAAAATGCGAATCATTTAAATCTTTCAAAGCCCCAATATTATTATGAACTCGCTTTTTCGCTCGTGCTTCGCTACGATTCTTATATTGCTACTTTTGAATTTGAAAGACGATGGAAGTTCGGGGGGGGGGGGTTGGNAGCTATTGAGGGGGGGTTTGGTTTGTGTCCACCCCGTATGTTGCAACCTTTAAAAATCAAGATTTAAACGTTTCGCCAGGCGCTTTAGAGGCACGCCCATTGTGACTTTTTAGTATTTTCTAAATTTTATTTTACCCGTTCCCGGTGTCGAACTCGTAACTCTGGAATGGCTGGCCATACCTTTGCAGAAACTGTCCTAAAATAAGGACTAAAGGGCCACCTAAAACTTTCTCGCTTTGAGTTGATATGTTGTCGCGACAAAATTTAAGATATCGGACCGTGACTGTCCGATTTTGGAGAAGAAATTAGAAATTTGGCCGTAACTCGAAAACGGTTTGACATATATTATATTAGTTCTGATAATTTTTCTGGGGTCGTAGACCATGATTTTTTTTTTTGGGGGGGNATGATTTTTTTGGGGGGGGGGTTATTTCCATCAATTTTTCGTTATCTACCGTTTGGGCTGTGGTATTGTAACAGGCAACCTATTCTGATTTATATATTAGGATAAAGTTTTATATGTAGATATATTCTCAGCTTTCGTCTTCCCCTAAACGTGATCGACACACGAGCTTCGTACTTACAATTATATTACTATTAAGTTAAGTGGTCACAAAGTTAGATTAGAATGACTCCCCCTCGTAATTCAAACTTTTCAGATTGAAAGTGCAACAAAATGCAAGTTTCTTCCCCTTTTGAAAATGTGGAAGCATTGCTACATAATCTACGGCACCCGTACGTCGCGTCGTTTCGAGACAGATATAAAAAATCGCCAAGATAATTTTGCCTGCGGAAATTAACAAAAAATTCGAGATTTGGCTCAGTTTTATATCATCGCCCTTCTACTCAATTTTATATCATCAGTGGTACGTTCAAATCGGCTCTTATTTAGTAAAAGCGATAATCTATACGAGTATTGTAGGTATTTTTTTTTTTTAATTTGGCTTAACATCTCTTTAACATCTATTGGTCATTCAAGACGGGGGCTTTTCCCTCCATTCGCTGGAAACATGCAAACCAGCTACCCACATTGACCTCACCCAGCCTGGGTTGGGCCGGAAAAATGAGCCAACGATACGTGGTGTTCCCAAGCTGTCACCTATCCAAGTACTGACGACGCCCAACGTTGCTTAACTTCAGTGATCTGACGGGAACTGGTGTATTCAACGGGTATGATCTTTGTGTTTTGTGGTACTTCTCATTTTTTTTACCATCGCCAGCAGTGGACTTGAGTCCTAATGTAGAAATCATTATTTTTATCTGCGTTCTTCTTTGTATTGTAGAACAATGTTGAATCGTGTAACTAATTCTATAAAAGTCAACGATCATACCACGTTGAATACACCAGTTCCCGTCAGATCACTGAAGTTAAGCAACGTCGGGCGTTGTCAGTACTTGGATGGGTGACCGATTGGGAACACCGGGTATCGTTGGCTCATTTTTCCGGCCAAACCCAGGCTGGGTGAAGTCAATGTGGGTAGCTGGTTTGCGTGTTTTCAGCGAATGGAGGGTAAAACTCCCGTCTTGAATGACCAATAGATGTTAAAGAGACGTTAAGCCAAACTAAAAAAAAAATTTATAAACACCTAATATAATTAATTTCCAATACCATTGGTTTGTACGTTTCGTTTAACGGCGTTCGAGAGTTAAAAAGACAAAATAAATTTTGTTCCCGCCCTTCGTCGAGATGGCGTCATACAAAAATTTCTTATTTTATTTTGGCAGATATTTTATTTTTTAAAAAATTTCTTATTATTTTTTTTTTTATTATTAGGTTTGGCAGAGGGAGCCAAACATCCCTCTATCTATTTACATTAGGGTGGATCGAAAAAAAAATCGATTTTTCGAAACCGAATTCATAATATCTAGCAAAATAACCTGTGGAGTGGAAAGACGTTTCCAAAAATGTGTCACTCGTCAAAATTGGACACAATATATATTTGCCGCAAAGTGGTTGAAGTTTCCAGACAAAATAGAAAATGTGCAATGTTTTATGATTACATGATGATTAAATCAAAAAAATCAAATTAAAATAAAAAAAAAATATTTAATCAAACGATGAAATCAAAGAAGAATAAAGGCCTAAAATTTGATTTTTTTTTGGAAAGTAGTGGTCTTTTTCATTCATTCCCTTTCGATTTCAAAAGCCTTACTACTACTTTTAACTATTTTTCAAATATGGGTCCAAATTGTAAATTTTCGACTTTTTTTCGGAGTGACACATTCTTGGAAACGTCCACTCGAATTAGATGTCACTTTGTTCGATCAAAAATCCCTAAAAAAAGCAATGTGCTATATCTTTATAATAAACCTTTTAATAGGAAAACAAATTTGTAAGACGATTTATATTTTGCTTTAATTTAATTTTGATGATTGAAAAGAAGTAGCATTGTAAAGTTTTAAGAGATTTCACATCATGTAAATTTTATTGAGGGGGCATGATGAAAATCAAATTTATCATATTCAAAGATGGAGGGGAGGGGGGGGAAGAATAAGAATTTGGAATGGGGTGGGGTCAGATTGATGATGAAACATTGAGGGGGGACGTAATGTATCAAAAATTCAAAACACGAAGTTGCTGCCTTTTTTCGAAATAAAATCCCGGGGATATGATGATGAATGTGAACATGTACTCTCTAATCGATTTACTTAAGTTTATTATTTAAATTATGTGTTAGATTTTAGGGTACAATACCCTAAATTATAAGAGGTTTTTTTTTTTATTAACATCCCTTTAATATCTATTAATCATTGGAGGCCAATCTAACGGGAAATGTTATATTCATCGTGCTTTGGACAATGTCTGAACGGTCTATTAGACGATGTCTGAGCGGTCCATTAGACGATGTCTGAGCGGTCCATTAGACGATGTCTGAGCGGTCTATTAGACGATGTCTGAGCGGTCTATTAGACGATGTCTGAGCGGTCTATTAGACGATATCTGAGCGGTCTATAAGACGATGTCTAAGCGGTCTATTAGACGATGTCTAAGCGGTCTATTAGACGATGTCTAAGCGGTCTATTAGACGATGTCTAAGCGGTCTATTAGACGATGTCTGAGCGGTCCATTAAAATTATTTAGAACATTAGATAATATGTTTTGTTTTAATATCTTTGATGACTTTATAAAGTCTTTTGTTTGAACAATTATTTTAAATATTTAATTTTCGTCTTTTGACTTTTTCAAATTTTCGTTTGGCTTTCTTTTTGCATAAGCACTTAACTCTTGTCTGAGCAATGTTTTTCCACTTGGAGCCCATTTTGATGGATTTACTGTTCCTGTGTTATTTCACTGTTGTCAACTGTTTTTTATAAACGAAGAACATTTTTTTTTTTCATGGTTAGTACCTGAAAATTTAAATCGAAGGAATAGGTCGGAGGAATAGAATTTCCAAATTTGGGGACCCTAAAATAGTAGGTGTGTCCGTGGACAAAAACGGACGGAGCCATCCGTTTCACTTCGAATTTTTGCACACCACATAAACTTTAGATTATTGCTCCATTATTACGTTAAAACAAGATTTTTTGAGAATACCGCACCTTTCTTGATTGCATCGTGCCGTTGAGTAGTAGGTCCTATTTAAAGTGCAAAATAATCGGCCGAAAAATCGGAAACGGTTCAAGATATCGTTCTGAAAATAGATATATGCACCCTTGGGTATATGCAGAATATGAAGAAAAAAATTTGGTAAAAATCAGTTGAGTAGTTTCGGAGGAGTAGGGTAACAAAAGTTTGCAGTTTGTAGGGAGTATAAGGCTACGCTTCGCTCCGCCCAATTATCGAAGGAATGGGACACCGGACCAAAGTGATATTCATTAAATCAAAGGAATAGGATGCTGCCCGCTTTAGAACATAGCGCGGGTGGTTTAAATCTAAGTTCTTACCCATCAAGAAACCCCTCTCTTGGCGTTGTTCAAACTCTATGACGTCTTTTTAGCACGGAACGCTATATTAACATGAATTTCAAGTCTCATCACTTCTCTCTGCACTTCTGTTTCTGACCTCTCCCCCCACCCCCCATAGAATCCTCACTGTTATTTGCAGTTCATTTTCACTTGACTGCTGATTAGACACTGTTAAGTGGTTCGGCTTCACTGAACTGATCAGAAAGTGTCAAATTTAATTATTTCTTATTATCATAATAATCAACTCATCGTCAGATATGTCAAAACAACAGGGGTGCCCCCTCACCACCACCCCGCGCCCTTTTAGTTGAACCCTCTTCTTCATCCAAAAAAGATTTTTTTTTTGTAAAAAAAATTAAGGGGTAGTTAGAACTTTAAGATACTATTTTATAGCACATTGTATACTATAGCACATTTACATTGTATACTATTTTATAGCAGATGTGGGGAGGGGGTCCTACACCTGGGAGATCTGTTGAGGTAAGTTTTTTTTTAAAAAAAATAATTGTTTAACCTGTTTTTTTATTGGCCGTCATGGGTCCATGTTGAACGGTTGTACATACGCACAGAGGCATGGCCGTAAAAACCTTTCCTAACCTCTCTAATTGGGTTTTGTAACCAAGCCTCAAGTGGGCTCCTCGGTTACAAATCCTTGTGGGAGGGGGCTACATTTCTGAAGAAAAAAAATTAGATAAATTTTTTAGGATGTTTGTAGTCATTGTGAAATATAGATTTCAAAAATCATTTTTGTATCAAACAATAAATATGAGTCACGAGCGCTTTGTATCAGACGAAAGCGCTCGTGACTCTTTTATTTGTAGTTTGATATATATTTTTTTTTTTTTGAAATTATGTCTTCACTAAATTTGGCATGCACATAATTATATTGTACTGATGCCATGCAGTAGCGTACAATATACTAATAACACATGTATCGTCAGATACTAACGTACAGTACTGACCAATCATGTACCGGCATGCACTAACGTACAATATACTAATAACTCATGTACCGTCAGATACTAACGTACAATACTGACCAATCATGTACCGGCATGCACTAACGTACAATACACTAATAACTCATGTACCGTCAGATACTAACGTACAGTACTGACCAATCATGTACCGGCATGCATTAACGTACAATACTGATTCTATTTTTACCTGTAATAAAGTTTCCTTCGAACACTTCTTTTGAAGAACCCGGAACAGCCATTGCAAGCAAGTATCCCATAATGTTTTCCACTGCTGGTGTCACCACATACTTTGCAGATAAGACCCGTCATTTTGTTTCTTTGCTGGTTTGAATAAGGATGAGTTGGGGATCTGTAACGGGAAATATATGGAAACATGTGTTTCTCATTGTATTATATATGGAAATATGGGTTCCTCATTATATTATGGAAACATGGGTTCCTCATTATGTTATAGAAACATGGGTTCCTCATTATGTTATGGAAACATGGGTTCCTCAATATATTATGGAAACATGGATTCCTCATTATATTATGGAAACATGGATTCCTCATTATATTATGGAAACATGGGTTCCTCATTATATTATGGAAACATGGGTCCCTCATTATATTATGGAAACATGGGTTCATCATTATATTATATATGAAAACATGGATTCCTTATTATTTATATATGAAAACATGGGTTCCTCATTATATTATATATGGAAACATGGGTTCCTCGTTACATTATATATGGAAACATGGATTCCTCATTATATTATTGAAACATGGATTCCTCATTATATTATGGAAACATGGATTCCTCATTATATTATGGAAACATGGGTTCCTCATTATATTATGGAAACATGGGTTCATCATTATATTATATATGAAAACATGGATTCCTTATTATTTATATATGGAAACATGGGTTCCTCATTATATTATATATGGAAACATTGGTTCCTCATTACATTATATATGGAAACATGGATTCCTCATTATATTATGGAAACATGGATTCCTCATTATTTATATATGGAAAAATGGGTTCCTCATTATATTATATATGGAAACATTGGTTCCTCATTACATTATATTTGGAAACATGGATTCCTCATTATATTATGGAAACATGGATTCCTCATTATATTATGGAAACATGAATTCCTCATTATATTATGGAAACATGGATTCCTCATTATATTATGAAAACTTGGGCTCCTCATTATATTTTTATTGATGTTGCTTATAAAATGGAGTTTTCCGGCCAGATCGGAATGTATGTAGGTCGCTTTCTGAACAATCTGAACACACACCGATCAATCGAATCGCAATAAAATCGTCGATTATTTTTTCAACATAATGAAATTGATTTAAACTAATCGATTATTTTCTAGAAATGTTGATTATTCGATTAATTTAACATAAAGAAATTGATTAAAACTAATCGATTATTTTCCAGAAACGTCGATTATTCAACATAATGAAATTGATTAAAACTAATCGATTATTTTCTAGAAACGTCGATTATTCGATTATAATCTAACTTAATGAAATTGATTAAAACTAATCGATTATTTTCTAGAAACGTCGATTATTCGATTAATCTAACATAATGAAATTGATTAAAACCAGTCGATTATTTTTCAGAAACGTCGATTATTCTAACATAATGAAATTGGTTTAAACTAATCGATTATTTTCCAGAAACGTCGATTATTCTAACATAATGAAATTGATTAAAACTAAATCGATTATTTTCCAGAAACGTCGATAATTCTAATATAGTGAAATTGATTAAAACTAATCGATTATTTTCTAGAAACGTCGATTATTCTAACATAATGAAATTCATTAAAATTATATCAGTTATTTTCCAGAAACGTCGATAGTTGGATTAATCTGCTAATCGTTGTTGCTGTAGAATCATTGTAATTATGGCCTTCACTGCCAGAGGATCGTCCCTAACGCCCCCCCCCCGCGTTCATGCGCTTCTGTTCCAATTGATCTACTCTTGTTGCTTGCGCAATCAATGCTGGCTTATTATTATTGATCATAGAATTGCTATATGATATTGCTATATGATTGAGTGAGACACACAGGATTGGGTGAGCATGATGAGGGAGATGATATGAAATTATTGTTGTTGTTATTATTATTACAGGATTTGTTTAAACAGAGTGACAGGGGGTGCTGCGGTGAGGAAGAACAGCGAGATACGTTATCTGGTGTATCGATAAGATTGATTTCTGAAACAGAAGAAGAAGAAGAAAAAAATGAGTGAGCACTGTGCTGTGGATATTATGTTCGTTTGCTTCCACGAATTTAAGAAGAAAAAAATGAGTGAGCATTGTGTTGTGGATATCATGTTCGTTTGCTTCCACAAATTGAAGAAGAAAAAAAATGAGTGAGCATTGTGTTGTGGATATCATGTTCGTTTGCTTCCACGAATTCAAGAAGAAAAAAAATGAGTGAGCATTGTGTTGTGGATATCATGTTCGTTTGCTTCCACAAATTCAAGAAGAAGAAAAATGACTGAGCATTGTGTTGTGGATATCATGTTCGTTTGCTTTTACGAATTCAAGAAGAAAAAAATGAGTGAGCATTGTGTTGTGGATATCATTTTCGTTTGCTTCCACGAATTCAAGAAGAAAAAATGAGTGAGCATTGTGTTGTGGGTATCATTTTCGTTTGCTTCCACGAATTCAAGAAGAAAAAATGAGTGAGCATTGTGTTGTGGATATCATGTTCGTTTGCTTCCACAAATTCAAGAAGAAAAAATGAGTGAGCATTGTGTTGTGGATATCATGTTTGTTTGCTTCCACAAATTCAAGAAGAAAAAATGAGTGAGCATTGTGTTGTGGATATCACGTTCGTTTGCTTCCACGAATTCTCAAGGCTTTTTTTAAAAATTGAATTAACGTCTCTTTAACAACTATTGGTCATTTAAGGCGGGGGTTTCACCCTCCATTCGCTGGAAACTTGCAAACCAGCTACACACATTGACCTCACCCAGCCTGAGTTGGGCTGGAAAAATGAGCCAACGATACGTGGTGATCCCAAGCGGTCACTAATCCAAGTACTGACCACGCCCGACGTTGCTTAACTTCAGTGATCTGACGGGAACTGGTGTATTCAACGCGGTATGATCGTTGGCTATTCTCAAGGCTAATTCATATCGAAATTGACTTCAGTGATTTGTTTCAGTTAGTATGATTGCAGGCCCGACAAGAGAGGGGGAATCCATCCAGGCCCGGAATTTCCTAAGAGGCCTGGTAAGAAAATTGTCAGACTTAAAATTTTTAAGTTTTTTTTTCTGAATAATAAATAAATCAACTTAAATTTTTTAAAAAAATTTCAAACACATAAAATCAGAAGTTTAGCGATAGTGGGCTAATATGTAGGGATGGGATTTTCGACTCACTTACATGAGTCGACTCCATGAGTGACTCATTTCAAAAAGATGAGACTCATGAGTGAGTCGAGTCATGAGTCGACTCATGAATCGACTCGTGGATGACTAACCCATCCCTACTAATATGGGACAATGATGGCTATTGCAGGACACTGATTTTCAAATAGAGTGCGACCTTTCAGGTTGTACAGCAATCATAAATATTGGTATATTTCGTAAACATTAACAACTGATAATCGAATTATTTGTTGTCAAGAAGAAGCGTACAGCGTACACGCTTTTTCACATCAACTAAGTGAATTGCTTATTTTTACTTTTATTACTGCCCATACGGTGATTTTAGATGAAAGAATAATAGAGGGGTCCGTAAATTTTTCCGCCTGGCCCGGATTTTCTACGGCCCTGGTGAGCGTTGTGTTGTGGATATCATGTTCGTTTGCTTCCACGAATTCTCAAGGCAGATTCGCATCCAAATTGACTTAGTGATTTGGTTCAGTTGGTATGATTGTCAGCAATTGAGACCAAATCTCGTTGAATGTTTCTCTCCAGTGTGCGTTGCTGAAAAGGTGTATTCAATGTGGGTGAAGCCGATGGCTGCGCGTTTGAGGGTTAAATTTGTTGAGTAGAGTTAAAAGCTCAAAGACAGAAATACCAATACGGAAGCAAGAAAAAGAAAATCCATTTAAAGAAATTAAATACTGATCGGAGAAGAGAAAATAAAAAAGATGGGAAGCAGGCACGGACTTACAAATGTTGGGCCGGCCCTGGGACAAAATGGATGATAGCGGCTACACTATTAGGAGCCTTTTGGGTCGAAATAATATGTCTTGGCTTTTAATTTATTTATTACTAGCAGGATACGCCCGCTTCGCTTGGCGCCTTAGAGGCATGGCCGTTTATAGTTTCAACCCCTTTTTTCGCGATAAAAAGGAGCCTGTGTCCTTTCCTAAAGTTTAGTCTATCTCCATACCAAATTTCATCAAAATCGGTTTAGTAGTTTAAGCGTGAAAGCGTAACATACATACATACATACACACTGACAGAGTTACTTTCGCATTTATATATTAGTATGGATATGGATATGGATTAGTATGGATTGTTGATAGTTAGTACTAAACATAGCCACGAAGGGGAGTAAACTAGCTTCATTAGGTGACGGTACTAAGCCCGAGTATATACAATATTCTTTCGACCAAAACAATTTTTTTGTGGGCCCCAAATCTTTGGATACCCCTTGGCAATTTCCCCAAGTGTCCAAACTATATATCCAGCTCTGAAGATCTCTAACTCTAACTTTCTGAGTGAGTAAAATCTCACAAAAAAATTATAATTGAAAAAAGCCCATGTTCTTTCCACTTTCCCAAAAA
>CM022876.1:14209928-14248021 GCA_012654025.1 Pachypsylla venusta | reverse complement strand
TGTACACAATGGGTTTTCCCTAAAATATAGGAATGAAATTAGTAAAATCTTTGTAGGTATGAATGAGTGGAAGGTAACCAACCACTAGGCGAGGTTAATGCCAGAGGCATTTTCTACCACCTAACCCTTAGAGCTCTATTTTTATGTGGTCAAATACTCAAATTAATGAAGAAAAAATCCTGCCTCTGCTGGGGATGCTATCACTAAAGAGCAGTGTCTAAAGCGGAAGGCTGCTAAATCTTTTTTAAATGATACTATCACTACAGAGCAAAGTCCGCAGCCGAATCGACAGATTCGAATTCTGCGGTGTTTTAAGAGCAAAAATTTTTCAACGATTTCATGGACGTTAATTTCGTCAACCTTATCATTCGAAGAATATACATCATCAATGCATTCAAACCATCATCTCCCATTGTTATTCGCAAATTATTTAATACTAATTTGAATTTACTGAATGACCGTTCACAAGATGCTGACGTTACAGGAACTGAACATTGTTGACGTGTTAAACAAACGCACTGGGCTTGCGTGAAATTTGAATTTCTTACTTTGACCAAGCACCTCTGGCCATTGTATACAATGACCGGTCAAAGTAGGAAATAAATGATTTTTAGAGATTATTTCCTACTTCGACCAAAGACTCTGGGAATTGTATACAATAACCGGTCATTGTATAAAATTACCGCATTATCTACTTGGACCGTAACATATATATAATATTTTTTTTTTCGCTTATATAAACTATGTGATATATATATATATATATATTTTTAATTTCGCTTAACGTCTTTTTAACATCTTTTGGTCATTCAAGACGAGGGTTTCACCCTCCATTCGCTGGAAACTTGCAAAGCAGCTACATGCATTGACCTCACCCAGCCTGGGTTGTGCCGGAAAAATAGCCAGCATCACGAGGGCGCGAACTCACGTCTCACGCAGAAACCCACACGGTACAACCTCGTTGGACGTTGCTTAACTTCAGTGATCGAACGAAAACTGGTGTATTCAACGTGCCTTCAAAATGCGCTTAGTAGCACGCATTATTTTACGACAACTAAGTAAGTATTGCCCGATATCACACCCATAAGAACATATGTACGAGTGTTTGTTTTTTCCTTGCTTATAAAAAACTCTGCCAATGTGAATACATTTTTTGGGGGTACCCCCCTCAAAAAAATTGAGGGGGGTTATCGCGATGATTCCAAATCTGGGGCGTAACTAGACCCCAAATTTGACATCCCACCAAATTTGAAGTCTCTGGCTCTTACCATTCTCTTTTTAGACAGGTTAATGAAAACCACTTTAAAGCGGTAACAACCGCCAGCGGTATATTTGATTGAACCCAAAAATTATGGAGCTAGCTGAGACCCTAAATATGACATACATACAAAATTTTAAATCTCCAGCTCTTACCATTCTCCTTTTAGACAGCAATACTGAAAATCGCTAAAAATCGGCAAAGGTTGAATTCGATTGCTTCCAAAAATTTCGGGGCAATTGGAGCCCAGAAAGTACCTATATACCAAATTTCATCCAAATAGGTCAACGCTAAGTGGCAAAAGTGCCCATCAGGGCATACGGCGGACAAACGGATTTTTTTTTTTATTCGATTTTTGGATTGAAACGTAAACGTACCTTGAAACGTATAATATCAAATTTTGAGACTCAAGGAGCTCTGCTTGATATTCCGGTGTATTGGCTGATTGTATAGATGGATAGGTAAGCTAAGTGCTCTCTGGCAAGGCCGTATCCAGAGGGGGATCCGGGGGGGTTCAGACCTACCCCCGAAATTTCAATCGTTGTTTTTTGTTAATGAAAATACCCTACTTTGCAGGTGACCTATAGGTAATATTAAAAAAAAAAAAAACAACAGCAGCAGCAGTAGAGGTAACAGCAACAACAACAACAACAACAGCAACAACAAAAACAACATCACCTTCCATGATAATAAGTTTTAGGTGTTAGTCCCGACTTGGCTCTCAATGCTTCGGAATCCCCCCCCACCCCGAAAAAAATCTTGGGTACGGCCCTGACTAACAGGAACTCGTGTATTCAACGTGGACGTTGCCTAACTTCAGTAATCTTACGAGATTTGATATATTCAACGTGCAATAGATGCCTGTAGAAGAAAATTTTATTTAAACTTCTGCCTTCACTCTTTAGGAAGGAAAATAATTATCAAATTGTTTGCACGCGGTATTATCATTAATTGTGGCGGCCTTTCCTTTCGGAATTCCAAGTGCTACGTCCACTAGTTAGGACTATTGCACACCAGTTTTTCCACGTCTTAATATCTCTCATTTCATTAAGCTTTAAGCCCTTAGGTTTGGGATCCCTACACCTCAGCCTCCTGGGCTTTTTGTGTATTGGGTTAAGCTTATTTCTCTAGTTAATGTTCAACTGCCCAGTAAGTTTGAGCAGTCTTCTTACCAGATTATTTTGGACGAGTTCCTCTCTGGGGTTTAGTGACCCGATGATACTCACTCTCCAATTGAGCGGGGCATTGCAATCAAAGATTACATGAGAGGCTGTTTCCTCTTCCTCCCCACGCAGTGTACACAATGGGTTTTCCCTAAAGATTCCTATATTGTGTAGGTGTTTTCTGAGACCACAATGTCCCGTTATTAGTCCAATGACAAGTCTCATTTGTTTCCGACTTAAGCGAAGGAGATCTCTAATATCTCCCACCCAGCCCTGAAATTGCCGAACCCCTAATGATGTTCAGCAACGATTCTACTGGGTTAGACTGTATCTCTATGAGTTCACAATCCGGGAACCCTAGCGTCCTGAAGCATTGTAGCGCCATATATGGGCAGTCAAATATTGATGTATGAAGCCGTCTCTTCTTCCCGAAAAAAATCCTCGGTACGGCACTGGTTTCCGGTAAATGTGTTACTTGGAAACAGCAACTGAAACCTTATTTTTCAGATACGAATATTTCTTTTGCAAACGGTTGGAGAGAGTTTAAACATTTCCTTACAAGCCGCTCCAAAATCAAATCAAGAACTCATAATCTTTTTGGAAGGCTACGTTTTATCACTCCAAAAGAAACGAGAATGTAAAAAAGAACATGAAAAAGAGATATGAAAAAGAGAAATAATGATAAAGTGAGAATGAGAAGAGAGGAAAAGTGAGAAGACAGAATATTTTGGTATGTTAACCTCTATTCTGTGTGTGTGAGTGGGGCAACAGAAATAAGAATTTCTCGACACGTTTTTCACATTCTGATGATGAAGTTTTTCCAAGAGAGTTTTTTTTTTTCGTCTTCCTCCCCTCAGCTAAAACATTACTTCCACATTGTGTTGTCTCAGTAAGCGATGGTTTTTGAGGGAGTTATGAACAATTTTCCAAGAGAGTTTTTTTCGTCTTCCTCCTCTCAGCTAAAACATTATTTCCACATTTTGTTGTCTCAGTAAGCGATGGTTTTTGAGGGAGTTATGAAAAATTTTCCAAGAGAGTTTTTTTTCCGTCTTCCTCCCCTCAGCTAAAACATTACTTCCACATTGTGTTGTCTCAGTAAGCGATGGTTTGTGAGGGAGTTATGAACAATTTTCCAAGAGAGTTTTTTTCGTCTTCCTCCTCTCAGCTAAAACATTACTTCCACATTGTGTTGTCTCAGTAAGCGATGGTTTTTGAGGAAGTTATGAACAATTTTCCAAGAGAGTTTTTTTCCGTCTTCCTCCCCTCAGCTAAAACATTACTTCCACATTGTGTTGCTTTGCTAAGCGATGGTATTTGAGGGAGTTATGAACAAAACCCGATCGGTAATGATAAGGAAAATACCAAGGACGTTCAGCCACACATGACCGGATTAACCTTCCACGGGGCCCGTAGCAATTTCACAGAGCGGGGTCCCCTCCACCCCAGCCGGCTCTGTCTAAGGGGTCTACTTTTTGGAGCCAGTACTAAAATTGATTATCTTTTGGCCTTTTGGCCTAGTACCTACAGATGGTAAAGAAAAGTGAAATTAAATTTTGAGTATTCCGACATGGTTACCGCTTATGCTAAAAAAACAATTTGCCTATCTTGCAATACTCGTTCCTTTATTAAGTTCCTAGGTAGTAGGTACCTACTTGTACTTCCCTAAAATAAATTTTACTATACCTACATAATTTGAAGAGTTGGGGGCCCCGTCAAAATGATATGTTTTTCAATTGTCAAACCAGAAATGTCGAAATATCTAGTGTAAATTGTCAAATCGCGGGGCCCGTAGCATGTGCTACAAGTGGTACCTTTGTTAATCCGGCCCTGCAGCCACACCTAATCATGGTAAATCGATAACTAAGCTAAACCTTATATTTGGTAGATACCATTAGACTTCTAAGTTCAACGGCTTCAATGTAACTTAGGCAGTAACGGGAACACCTGAAATCATAATGCGAGTGCTAGGACAGCAATATCTTTAACCCTACCATTGCCAAAAGGGGGGGGNATTCACTTATATGAGGGTAGATGAAATGGAATCTGATGTTAAGTGTGAAGATGCTAAATCTTACTTTCACACAATTCAGTAAAGACTATCTCTTTAAGTGGAAAGCATTCACTTATATGAGGGTAGATGAAATGGAATCTGATGTTAAGTGTGAAGATGCTAAATCTTACTTTCACACAATTCAGTAAAGACTATCTCTTTAAGTGGAAAGCATTCACTTATATGAGGGTAGATGAAATGGAATCTGATGTTAAGTGTGAAGATGCTAAATCTTACTTTCACACAATTCAGTAAAGACTATCTCTTTAAGTGGAAAGCATTCACTTATATGAGGGTAGATGAAATGGAATCTGATGTTAAGTGTGAAGATGCTAAATCTTACTTTCACACAATTCAGTAAAGACTATCTCTTTAAGTGGAAAGCATTCACTTATATGAGGGTAGATGAAATGGAATCTGATGTTAAGTGTGAAGATGCTAAATCTTACTTTCACACAATTCAGTAAAGACTATCTCTTTAAGTGGAAAGCATTCACTTATATGAGGGTAGATGAAATGGAATCTGATGTTAAGTGTGAAGATGCTAAATCTTACTTTCACACAATTCAGTAAAGACTATCTCTTTAAGTGGAAAGCATTCACTTATATGAGGGTAGATGAAATGGAATCTGATGTTAAGTGTGAAGATGCTAAATCTTACTTTCACACAATTCAGTAAAGACTATCTCTTTAAGTGGAAAGCATTCACTTATATGAGGGTAGATGAAATGGAATCTGATGTTAAGTGTGAAGATGCTAAATCTTACTTTCACACAATTCAGTAAAGACTATCTCTTTAAGTGGAAAGCATTCACTTATATGAGGGTAGATGAAATGGAATCTGATGTTAAGTGTGAAGATGCTAAATCTTACTTTCACACAATTCAGTAAAGACTATCTCTTTAAGTGGAAAGCATTCACTTATATGAGGGTAGATGAAATGGAATCTGATGTTAAGTGTGAAGATGCTAAATCTTACTTTCACACAATTCAGTAAAGACTATCTCTTTAAGTGGAAAGCATTCACTTATATGAGGGTAGATGAAATGGAATCTGATGTTAAGTGTGAAGATGCTAAATCTTACTTTCACACAATTCAGTAAAGACTATCTCTTTAAGTGGAAAGCATTCACTTATATGAGGGTAGATGAAATGGAATCTGATGTTAAGTGTGAAGATGCTAAATCTTACTTTCACACAATTCAGTAAAGACTATCTCTTTAAGTGGAAAGCATTCACTTATATGAGGGTAGATGAAATGGAATCTGATGTTAAGTGTGAAGATGCTAAATCTTACTTTCACACAATTCAGTAAAGACTATCTCTTTAAGTGGAAAGCATTCACTTATATGAGGGTAGATGAAATGGAATCTGATGTTAAGTGTGAAGATGCTAAATCTTACTTTCACACAATTCAGTAAAGACTATCTCTTTAAGTGGAAAGCATTCACTTATATGAGGGTAGATGAAATGGAATCTGATGTTAAGTGTGAAGATGCTAAATCTTACTTTCACACAATTCAGTAAAGACTATCTCTTTAAGTGGAAAGCATTCACTTATATGAGGGTAGATGAAATGGAATCTGATGTTAAGTGTGAAGATGCTAAATCTTACTTTCACACAATTCAGTAAAGACTATCTCTTTAAGTGGAAAGCATTCACTTATATGAGGGTAGATGAAATGGAATCTGATGTTAAGTGTGAAGATGCTAAATCTTACTTTCACACAATTCAGTAAAGACTATCTCTTTAAGTGGAAAGCATTCACTTATATGAGGGTAGATGAAATGGAATCTGATGTTAAGTGTGAAGATGCTAAATCTTACTTTCACACAATTCAGTAAAGACTATCTCTTTAAGTGGAAAGCATTCACTTATATGAGGGTAGATGAAATGGAATCTGATGTTAAGTGTGAAGATGCTAAATCTTACTTTCACACAATTCAGTAAAGACTATCTCTTTAAGTGGAAAGCATTCACTTATATGAGGGTAGATGAAATGGAATCTGATGTTAAGTGTGAAGATGCTAAATCTTACTTTCACACAATTCAGTAAAGACTATCTCTTTAAGTGGAAAGCATTCACTTATATGAGGGTAGATGAAATGGAATCTGATGTTAAGTGTGAAGATGCTAAATCTTACTTTCACACAATTCAGTAAAGACTATCTCTTTAAGTGGAAAGCATTCACTTATATGAGGGTAGATGAAATGGAATCTGATGTTAAGTGTGAAGATGCTAAATCTTACTTTCACACAATTCAGTAAAGACTATCTCTTTAAGTGGAAAGCATTCACTTATATGAGGGTAGATGAAATGGAATCTGATGTTAAGTGTGAAGATGCTAAATCTTACTTTCACACAATTCAGTAAAGACTATCTCTTTAAGTGGAAAGCATTCACTTATATGAGGGTAGATGAAATGGAATCTGATGTTAAGTGTGAAGATGCTAAATCTTACTTTCACACGATTCAGTAAAGACTCTCTTTAAGTGGAAAGCATTCACTTATACGAGGGTAGATGAAATGGAATCTGATGTTAAGTGTGAAGATGCTAAATCTTACTTTCACACTGGGTGTGTCGCCTGCTAGTTATCGTGTTGTATGTCTATTTAATTTATGCTTGCAACTCATATTACTAGTTATGTCAAAACTAATTGTAAAAGATATGATTTATTTACCTATGGTAATGGTGGCATAACCCCTTCTACTGATAGCTCGTGGAAAAATCAGCTTTTCTGTAGCGCGGGCAAATTTTGCCCCTCCCCCCCTTGGTCTAACTTGGTACTAAAAATTTAAAAACAAAATGTAAACTTTTTGTTTTCGACCTCATTGTATCTCTGGAAAAATATATTGTTAAAGCCATTGTGCCTTTTAAAATGTACTCTGCCGACTTTTTTGGCCATATTGATAGAAAAAAAAGTCAGCAGAATGGACTACTAAAAAATATAGCGAATCCATTGTATTTTGTGTCATTTATATAGAAGTCACAAACTCAGAGAGTTGGGTCTGGGGGGTCAGTCGGGCAAATCAAATGATAGATAATGGTTTCATTTGTTTTGTTTTTTCTTAATTTTTCTTATATTTTTGAGTTCTAAATGAAAATAAATCAATAAATAAATAAAGAAATAAGGTTAGTTATCCTAAAATCAGTAGGCGAACTCAAGTCAAAGGTGATTTTGAAGATCAAGTTTTTTTCTCTTTTTTTTGTTGTTTCAAGTCCAAAATTATAAATGAAGAATTTTTCATTTTATTTAGGTACTTTGAAAAAAAAATGATCAACATAGTTTTTCTTATTTAACACGTTCCATGCGTATGACGCACATCGGCGTCCTATTTGGTTGTTCGCCTGTGCGTATCAATTTTTGAAGGTTTCACCTATGTGCGTTGGACGCCAACCAAAGAGATGTTCATATTTGAGAGCACTTTGTACATTATTTTTTAAAAAATGAAAATAAAACAACCATCTTATAGAGAATGACCTTGGCTACACGTCGGTATAAATCGTTCCCGGATAGCACCACCTCTTGGACGCCTATGAGCGTCTTTGTTAATTAATAGATTTTAATTACTGTGAAGTGTATTTTTTACATACCTGAAGGTGTAAAAATACCTCAAGTATATTTGTATTTTGTACTTTTTAAAATAATACACAGATAGCTATCTAAAAAAAAATGTTCGTCTGATATAAAACATTGTTTTCTTATTTCTTGTGAGAGGACGCGTACGTGGCGTCCATACGCACATGGGAAGCAATTTCCTTCCCATGTGCGTGGGGCGCCAATGTGCGTCATATCTATATTGAGGCGGAAAACTCGAAAATCTGTTATTGTTTAAATATAATTAACATTATTTCAAAGTTTCAACTCAAAAATACCAAAATTTTGGTCTCCGCACAGGGGAAGAACCCAGAAAAGTTGATACGCACAGGAGAACATCTTGAGATAACGCCTATGGGCGTCATACGCATTGGTGAAGAACTCCCAAAAATCCATACGCATGGAACGTGTTAAACTGGTTTTATAGCTAAAAACTACCGCGGGCTCTTTTGGTCTTACTTGTGACAAAAAAATACCTTGATCATTCTAGGGTTAAATCAGCAATATATGAAGTCGATCTGGCACTTTTCAAAAAATAATTAGGCATGTTTTTTAAAAAACCAATTTCTAGTGTAATATTCCATTCCCCAGATCTGTATGAACTATGTATCTGCTATCTTACACACTGATTTGGTGTACCGCATTTCGTCAACTGTTAATTTCACTTTTTAGGTATACAAATCGTTGTAAAATTATTATTATTTAAAGAAAAAACATGAATTCATTTCTCATGATATTTAGTTTTTTCTTGCTTTTTGGAATTTCTGGTGAGTAATTTTTGTGATCATGTAAAGTTATTATTCTTTTTGCAATTTCTGGTAAGTAATATTTGTCACCATGTAACTTTTGATTCTTTTTGGAATTTCTGGTGAGTAATTTTTGTGATCATGTAAATTTATTATTCTTTTTGCAATTTCTGGTGAGTAATATTTGTCATCATGTAACTTTTGATTCTTTTTGGAATTTCTGGTGAGTAATTTTTGTGATCATGTAAAGTTATTATTCTTTTTGCAATTTATGGTGAGTAATATTTGTCATCATGTAACTTTTGATTCTTTTTGGAATTTCTGGTGAGTAATTTTTGTGATCATGTATATTTATTATTCTTTTTGCAATTTCTGGTGAGTAATATTTGTCATCATGTAACTTTTGATTCTTTTTGGAATTTCTGGTGAGTAATTTTTGTCATCATGTAAATTTATTATTCTTTTTGCAATTTCTGGTGAGCAATATTTGTCATCATGTAACTTTTGATTCTTTTTGGAATTTCTGGTGAGTAAATTTTGTCATCATTTAAATTTATTATTCTTTTTGCAATTTCTGGTGAGCAATATTTGTCATCATGTAACTTTTGATTCTTTTTGGAATTTCTGGTGAGTAATTTTTGTGATCATGTAAATTTATTATTCTTTTTGCAATTTCTGGTGAGTAATATTTGTTATCATGTTACTTTTGATTCTTATTGGAATTTCTGGTGAGTAAATTTTGTCACCATTTAAATTTATGATTCTTCTTGCTATTCCTGATGAGTAATATTTTCTATCGTGTAACTTTGGATGCTTCTTGAAATTTCTGGTGAGTAACTTTTGTCATCATGCAAATTTTGTTATTCCTAGAAATTTTTGGTGAGAATTTTTGTCATCATGCAAATTTTGTTATTCCTTGAAATTTCTGGTGAGAATTTTTGTCATCATACAAATTTTGTTATTCCTTGAAATTTCTGGTGAGAATTTTTGTCATCATGCAAATTTTGTTATTCCTTGAAATTTCTGGTGAGAATTTTTGTCATCATGCAAATTTTGTTTCTGGTAATTTTTGTCTTCATGCACCTTTTGTTTCTAATTCAAATTTCTGGTAAGTAATATTTGTCATCATGCAAATTTTGTTTCTGGTAATTTTTGTCTTCATGCACCTTTTGTTTCTAATTCAAATTTCTGGTGAGTAACTTTTGTCATCATGCAAATTTTGTTTCTGGTAATTTTTGTCTTCATGCACCTTTTGTTTCTAATTCAAATTTCTGGTGAGTAACTTTTGTCATCATGCAAATTTTGTTTCTGGTAATTTTTGTCTTCATGCACCTTTTGTTTCTAATTCAAATTTCTGGTGAGTAACTTTTGTCATCATGCAAATTTTGTTTCTGGTAATTTTTGTCTTCATGCACCTTTTGTTTCTAATTCAAATTTCTGGTGAGTAACTTTTGTCATCATGCAAATTTTGTTTCTGGTAATTTTTGTCTTCATGCACCTTTTGTTTCTAATTCAAATTTCTGGTGAGTAACTTTTGTCATCATGCAAATTTTGTTTCTGGTAATTTTTGTCTTCATGCACCTTTTGTTTCTAATTCAAATTTCTGGTGAGTAACTTTTGTCATCATGCAAATTTTGTTTCTGGTAATTTTTGTCTTCATGCACCTTTTGTTTCTAATTCAAATTTCTGGTGAGTAACTTTTGTCATCATGCAAATTTTGTTTCTGGTAATTTTTGTCTTCATGCACCTTTTGTTTCTAATTCAAATTTCTGGTGAGTAACTTTTGTCATCATGCAAATTTTGTTTCTGGTAATTTTTGTCTTCATGCACCTTTTGTTTCTAATTCAAATTTCTGGTGAGTAACTTTTGTCATCATGCAAATTTTGTTTCTGGTAATTTTTGTCTTCATGCACCTTTTGTTTCTAATTCAAATTTCTGGTGAGTAACTTTTGTCATCATGCAAATTTTGTTTCTGGTAATTTTTGTCTTCATGCACCTTTTGTTTCTAATTCAAATTTCTGGTGAGTAACTTTTGTCATCATACAAATTTTTTTTCTGGTAATTTTTGTCTTCATGCACCTTTTGTTTCTAATTCAAATTTCTGGTGAGTAACTTTTGTCATCATGCAATTGTTGTTGTTGTTGTTTTTTTTCTTGAAATATCTGTTGAGCAAATCATTTTCCGCAGCAAATTTCTATCTCTTTTATCAAGTCATTTTATTTCCTATACACCTGACTTCTAACTAATAAAGCTGGTCAAAATTAATACGCGGAGCTGAAATAAATTATACAGAGTGTTCGAAAAATCCCGGAACGTTTTTTTTTTTAACGGCTGAAGATAGAGACTCGTAATTTTATATTAAGTTTTAACACAAACAAATCTATTTTTTGGCGTGCTTAAAATTTCTACAAGATGTCTCAAAAGTGGGTAAACGGACACCAACTTTCGATTTTTAAATTAAAACCCCTATTTTTTATTTCATATTCTTTACGTCAAATTCTACGCACAATCGACTACTCACTTGATACTTTTGATCAAACGGATCTCTGATCAAACCCGCCCAATCATTGATTTTTCTTTGGAATAAAAATAATAAAACCAAAAGTTTAATTCATCAAGTCAGTCAAGTTTTTTATGCTGAATCCCGTGGTACCATTGGTTTTTGATTTTTTACACTTTTTATAGATTAATTTGTGTTAAAACTATATATAAAATTTCAAGTCTCTATCTTGAGCCGTTAAAAATAAAAAAGTCCGTTCCGGGACTTTACGAAAACTGTATAATCGAGACAATTTTCAAATTTCAGATAGATCAGAAGCTGCCTTGCCATCCTTTGGGTGTTGTAATCATAATGGAAACTTTGAAATGGGCCTCAGTGAGGTACCAATTTTTGGCAATCCGGTACGTCCCGGGAGACTGGCATCCAGTAATCAAGTCAATGGACTTTTGAATTCAACTTTCTCTATATGGCAGAATTATATCAGTGAATATGCAGTTTACAATGATGTGGATTTATTTAAGGAGTAAGTCCTTGCTCTCCTTGAATTTGTAAGGAATAAATTATTTCTTACAAATAAATTAATTCCTAGCTATTTAAATGACCCACACCATGTGCAAAGCCAGGCGCGGATACAGATCAGCAGTTGATGGGGCGATTGAGGCTCCCATTTGAAATTTTCTAATTTGATTTTTCTCGGAAACCATTCTATGGATTTTTTTTTTTTTTTTTTTTTTTTTTTTTTTTTNTTTTTTTTTTTTTTTTTTTTTTTTTTTTTCTCATTTTTTTAATTTTTAGTCTCATTTTTGTAGAAATAAAAAGCACTACAATATTGAAATTTTGTCATTTGAAACTGAAAATTTCAAATGTCATTTTAATTTTTGAAAATTTGACCATTTTTAAAGGGGTCATGAGCTCATCAAAGAAAATTACGTTTTTAGTGATAACTCCCAAACTAAGACCTAAACAAAAAAATTCACACCTGTATAAAGTGATTATTTTTTCATGTTCTACAACTCCTATTCCCTTGATATAAACAATCTGAATCACCCTGTATAATGGAAATAAAAACACATAATTTTTCTTATGAGAGTCTGGAAAATGCTCGATCTGCGGACTCCCATAAGAACATGTGTATTAGTTTGTTCTTGCATATATGCGAAGATGTGTGCTATGCAATAAGATTAGTAAGTATGCGGCTGTCTGCGAGCACCCTTAATAAACAATTTGTAATTAATTATTTCTCCTGTGTATAGAGAGGCTTCAAAGAATAATTCCAAGAAAGTCCAGTCCATGCCGATCATAAAAAGCGACTAAGGGCAGGGTCGGAAACGATACCTTATCAATTGCCCGTGCAGAAATCAAGGAGATTCTTTATTATCAACAACTTTTTTGTTTCCAACCAGCCTCACGGCTGTTTACCAATGATGATGAATTATTTTTACAGCTTTTGTCAAAGATATCTTCACCAACATAGACCTTTTGAAGAATTCTTTGAATCCTATGAAGTCAGGGAGACATCATTGCAATCCAGACCACTAGTGTTGAATTTTCTCCAAAAATGCTATGAAAATATTTATGACTATCTAATACAAGATAGTTTGTATTTGGGTGCTGCTTTGTTAGGAGCCAAAGCATCTGTTATAAGAAAATTAAATGATCCAGAATATATTGATGCACATCCAGTGAGAAAATATTTCAATCATGTTGTTGGTACGTTAGCCTCTAAAGGCCCTTGCACACAGAAAGCGAATTGTCCGCGGAAAAATAACCTTTGTCTGCTCTGTCAAATAGAAAGCAACGCAAACGGCGATGGGAAACTAGTGATAGTTTAGCCTTTATGAAGTAACGCCGAACCAGTGATAGTTCAGCCTTTATGAAGTGATGATTATTAAGAATAATCATAAAAATAGTTCTTATTTATACTGCCCGAATAGGAATGAAGAATCCCTTGATACTTCCAGTTTTTTGGGTGATATTATTATGTGTTGAATATCTCAAATTTATAAGGATAAAATTCCATCGGTTGGTTGGGTCTGAAACCACGTCCTACTGTTTACCAGTCAAGGATCTTACCACTGTGTAATCGACCCATATTAAGGAGTGTGGTGGCACTCCGCTCCGTCAGGACACAGAACACATTGCCGATTTCAGATACTTCCGGAAGAAAAACTACACGCGTTGGGATAAAACGGATTATTTCGGTTAAGCCAAACCGGGAGATATAGTCTTCCGAAAGGAACTATTTTCATTTCTTTTTGTTCTGCTGCTTCCTCTCCTTTGATGTTAACGCAAATAAAACCAAAAATACTACACCAATTTCGATCAACCATAGCTCATTTATTTTCTTGTGATGATGTTTGGCTTTATGTGCGTTAACATTGAAGAAGAGGAGGCCGCAGTCAAGAATACTGGACCGATTTTGATGAACGATAGCTCATTTTGCACTTCGTGTTCTGCTTCTTCTTCTTTGATGTTGGCGCACCTACAGTCAAAACTACTGGACCAATTATGATGAACGATAGCTCATTTTGCTCTTCGTGTTCTGCTTCTTCTTCTTTGATGTTGATGCACCTACAGTCAAAACTACTGGACCAATTATGATGAAAGATAGCTCATTTTGCTCTTCGTGTTCTGCTTCTTCTTTTTTGATGTTGACGCACCTACAGTTAAAACTACTTGACCAATTATGATGAACGATAGCTCATTTTGCTCTTCGTGTTCTGCTTCTTCTTTTTTTGATGTTGGCGCACCTACAGTCAAAACTACTTGACCAATTATGATGAATGATAGCTCATTTTGCTCTTCGTGTTCTGCTTCTTTTTCTTTGATGTTGACGCACCTACAGTCAAAACTACTTGACCAATTATGATGAAAGATAGCTCATTTTGCTCTTCGTGTTCTGCTTCTTTTTCTTTGATGTTGACGCACCTACAGTCAAAACTACTTGACCAATTAAGATGAATGATAGCTCATTTTTTCTCCCTCGTGAGTGGCAGTCTTACAAATGCACCGTACATTTTTTTTTATATAAACCGCTAAAACTGAGGAATAGAATGAACCCCATCTTCTAGTTGTTAATTTATAATGAATCCAGGTACCCCATCAAGTCCGCATGTTGGTGACGAGAGTGAGGAAATCAGGCTTTCATTTCAAAAAAATTGAAATCGGTTGAGGTGGGGTCGGAACTTAAACTCACTAGGTTTTCAGAGTAAGTGAGAGTGGATAGCGGGGGCCAAAATAGATTTCCCATGTTTTTTGGGGTGATGACTTGGCGGGGAATTTTTATGGCACGCAGTGGTATAAGACTTCAGAAATAGTTACTTCAGCAATCAAGTCAAGAATGATACTGATACCACCTACTGTACTATCTACTAGACACCTACTGTTTTTAGCAAGTTTCTCAGCAATTTCATCCCAACTCAACTCAGTGGTGTGCAGTTGACAGAACCACTAATTATAAATTCCAGGGGTTATGCGCTTATGTCTGACAGATGGACCATGTGGCTATCTCTTGTTTGATCCAATACAATACCGGCTTCCACTGCTCGTCATGGAAAATGAAGCGGATCCATTTCCAGGTAAAGTCCACGTCTCTTTGGCCGAAAGTATTGAAGTCTTGTTTGATCCAAAATAAGTCTTGAACGACTCAGGGGTTGATATAGGTCTCCAGTTGATGGAGGGCAATCGAGGCTCCAAATTATATTGGACAAGGAAGTTAGCAGTATTTATGAACGTAAAATTTGAGAAAAGTGTTTCCACGTTCATTTTTTTCAGCTCTTGGGAAGATAGAGATCGCACCCTGGCCCAAGGAGAGGGAGGAGATCCCCCCCAGGCCCGGTGAGAAAATTATCATAATAAAATGTTTCATGTTTTTTCTGAATAATGTATGTAATGTATATTTTCCTTGTGTTATTATGTCACAATGTTTGTGGGCATCATAGCATTACAAGGTATTTTCAACATTCAATCCAATATCACTAAGCCTAAGCTACACTTTAACAATTTCCGTATAATGCTACCACTTGGCGCTATTACCATAGCTACTCAATTGTCCTCAGGAGGCTGAGTTACCCCCAAACACAACCAGACCAAGTAGAAAATTCGAAAAAACCCTTTTCAAATTTTCGACCCGTCCAGGAATCGAACCCGAAACCTCCGTGGTGCAAGCCGAGTGTGATGCGCACTCTGCCACGGAGACGTCAATTTTTTTTTCAGAACGAATAAATCTTTCGCCTTTTTCTGAATAATAAATAAATCAACTTAAAAGTTTTGAAAAAAATTCAAACACACAGAATCAGAAGTTTAGCGATAGTGGGCTAATTTTTTTGTGAAAAAAAGGCTCATTATTGAAAATAATAAACCAAAATTAACACTATTTTACGTTTTAATTTAATTTTTTAGTCATTAAAATAAAATGTTATTTTATTTTAATGACTAAAAAAATTTTAAAAAAAACTAAAATAATTTTAAGAAAAACATTAAAATAAAAACATTGTTACATATTACTTTCAGGCTATGAGAGTTACACTAATAGCGAGTTCAAATTTTTAGAAACAAATAAAAATTACATCTACAAAAATGGAAATGATACAAAAACAATTGAGTTCATAGTATTCGTTGGAGCGCCATTTTGTTCTGTTTTGAATTCTGAGGAGAAATTCAAATTGCTGTCTACGTTCAAGTCAATCTATAAATTAACGCTACATGACGGTGATAAAGAAGGTTTTCAGTTTGATATACTTTCGGACCACTTCAACACGGCCTATAACTCCCTCTTACAAAACCGTTTAGTGGAAAACAAAATCAAAATTAAATATTTGTTGAAATATCCAACTGCCGTGTCAATTGAGAGGCGCGTCCCAAAAGTAAGTGTACAATATTTGCTGAAACATCCAACTGCCGTGAGAATTGAGAGGGATGTCCCGAAAATAAGTGTACAATATTTGTTGAAACATCCAACTGCCGTGAGAATTGAGAGGGATGTCCCGAAAGTAAGTGTACAATATTTGTTGAAACATCCAACTGCCGTGAGAATTGAGAGGGGTGTCTCGAAAGTAAGTGTACAATATTTGTTGAAACATCTCTAAGGCTTGTATGCAGAGACGTTTTTCGTTCCCTACAGTGAACACTACAGGAGAAACCTGATTCCTTGTAGGGTGGTCTCGAACTTGCTGTAGGGAATACTTCGACTTTGACAATTCTTTTTTACTTCCACATTACCGTTAAAAATTGGCGGTGAAAAGATTTTTTTAAAAAATAAATACAATGCTGGACGAGCTGAATTATTTATTGTCTGCATTTTTGTTTTACTTATTACCTTTACATCAGTAAACTTTTTGCAAAGTATTAATTTCACGTTATCTGGATTATATCCAGGATTTGGAAGAGCTTACCTATGCTTGTCAGAGAGGAGCAAGATAATAGAATCTAACGAGTTTATTTACGGGACTATGAGAACATGAATTCGCGGGCCCTTGAAACAATCGTCTCTGCATAACAAAATCAGCTGTAGGGACACGTGCCCCTGCAGTGTCTTACATTGAGGACTCTGCATACCACCCTAAGGGTTGGATGGTAGAAAATGCCTCAGACATTAACCTCACCTAGTGGTAAACTTCTACTCAAGAATATCTAGGTATTTTAATTTATGTTTATAGGGTTACCATATGTCTGGATTTGGCGGAATATGTCCTGATTTTTGCATGTTTGTCCTGCCTGTTTTTGCAAATAAATGAAAATGTTCTGCTTTCTCACATACAAAACCCACTTTTTAAAAGTGTGAAATCACCTGTATATAAAAAAAACTTGCACAGAGATGAAGGTAGTGTGGGTTGAGGTGATTTTCAGAGTGTAGAGCTCTGAAAAGTATGGGCAGTGCCCAAACCACTGCAGTCTTCTTTCATGTATTTTCTTTGCCTATTCCTTTACTTTCACTGTATTTCTTATTCATCTCTAGATAAAGCCACACATTCATCTCAACATTCTTATTTCCGTCACGTCAAATATATTTTATTCTATTTTCTTTGCCTATTCCTTTACTTTCACTGTATTTCTTATTCATCTCCTGATAAGGCCACACATTCCTCTCAACATTCTTATTTCAGTCACGTCAAATATTTTTTATTCTATTTTCTTTGCCTATTCCTTTACTTTCGCTGTATTTCTTATTCATCTCCGGATAAGGCCACACATTCCTCTCAACATTCTTATTTCCGTCACGTCAAATATATTTTATTCTATTTTCTTTGCCTATTCCTTTACTTCCGCTGTATTTCCTATTCATCTCTAGATAAAGCCACACATTCATCTCAACATTCTTATTTCCGTCACGTCAAATATATTTTATTCTATTTTCTTTGCCTATTCCTTTACTTTCGCTGTATTTTTTATTCATCTCCAGATAAGGCCACACATTCATCTCAACATTTTCAAATCTATTCTCTTGTGCTTTCTTTATTGGCAATGTTTCGGCTGCATACATCATCGCTGGTCTAACTACACTCTTATATACATGTGTCCCCTTGTACTCGCGCCTATCCTCTTGTAGTATCTCGCATTTTTTCTCCAGTTGAGCCATACCGAATTGATTCTTTGACTGATTTCTGCTTTGACCTCTCCATTCTGGCTCACCGTTGATCTCAAATACTGTCAACTTTATTCTATTAATGTTTATTTTCTTCATTACAGAAATCAGACGATAAAGAAATCGCAATAGAAATGACTGGACATAGCGTACTCTATCACAATTTTAGACAAACGTTGTACGATTTGGCATTGTATTTGACAAATAAAAAACTGAGATCTGTTTTTAAAAAATTTCCAACTTATATTAAAAAATTGGAAAAATCTTTTCCTGTAGAATATATTTAATTTTTCTGTTTGACTTTGGCGGACGAACCACTGCCAAGCTTTCAAGATTTAACAGTTACGTTTGTTTTTCAATATTCATATGTAAGGATTAAAAAAAAAAAAATTAAAATTTATCTTCTATTATATTAAAATTCCTACTTTTTTACAATTAGAAATTGTGATAGTGTTCACATCGTTCTATCATAGCTCTGATCTGATGATGACAATCTGAGTACTGTTGAAATTGACTTCGTGTCAAGTTGTGATAGTGTTCACATTGTTCTATCATAGCTCTGATCTGATGATGACAGTCTGAGTACTGTTCAAAGTGACTTCGTGTCAAGTTGTGATAGTGATCACATCGTTCTATCATAGCTCTGGTGTGATGATGACAGTCTGATACTGTTAAAATATCACCAACTTAAATTATTAATTTGAAATTTTTATTTTTACCCTCCAATTTTAATTATAGATATTAATCTTAATTTCAATTTTTGTTTTTAATTTAATTAATAAAATTCTGAATAATTTTGGTCTTTAAATATTATTTAAATAATTTTAATATATTTTCATATTTTTTTTTTCTTCTTCTTTTTCTTTAAAAATCACATTATCCTAGACACAAATAGCTATTTTGGAAATGAAAAACTAAATAATAATTTAAATGCAGATACAAAGTTGCAGATTGTGAACTAACTGAAAAGTCAATTGTATTATACAGGGTGTCGTGAAAGTCCGAGACCGCCTGAATACCTATTGAACAGCTTTATGTGGAGTTTTGAAATGGTAGTATACCCCAAATTAAACCACCCGTTGGTGTGACCAATTTTTCAGGGGCATGTCCCATGTGGCCCCCAGGTTGTCCAACTTTTGTTTTTTAAATACGAATCCCCATCTTGTGATACATTTTCAGAAAGACAATAAAATTAGAAGTACTTTGCAAAAAAAATTACACCTCTAGCGTGTTTGGTTTCAAAATGGTGGTCATTTGAAATTTCCAAAATATGACTTCCAAGAGAGTCTAAAACTAGGCGAATTTTTCGCAATGGGATATTGAATGATTGCATAGGACACCAATGTTGGGGAACCTGCTTTTTAGACATAATTCGCCTAGTTTTAAACACTCTTGGAAGTCATATCTTGGAAATTTCAAATGGCCGCAATTTGGAAACCGAACACGCTAGACGTGTAAATTTTTCCATTTTGGAAACCAAACACGCTTGACGTGTAATTTTTTTAATTTTTATATGGATTAGTTACCATGCAACCCAGGCATAAACCAAAATGAGAATTTAGTTTCGTGCAGCATGTAACCTAAATTATGAAAATTCTGTATTAGTTATAATTGTCACTTCCAATCAACAGCATCATCAAGCCCCCCCCCTCCCGAAAAAAATCTTGGGTACGGCCCTGACTAACGGGAACTCGTGTATTCAACGTGGACGTTGTCTAACTTCAGTAATCTTACGAGATTTGATATATTCAACGTGCAATAAGATGCCTGCAGAAGAAAATTTTGTTTAAACTTCTGCCTTCACTATGTAAAAAGGAAAATAATTATCAAATTGTTTGCACGCAGTATAGCTTGTAGATTGTCTGAGACGTGTTTTCCTTCCTGAGCTGAAGATTAAGGCTTCAGGCAATATAAACTGAGGGGAACAGAAAGATATATAATTATTTTGTGGAGGGGGTAGAATGGAGGTGAAGATGATGGCTGTAAAATTTATTGGTCCCCAGAGATGTATCTTATTCTCATATAGGAGACATAGAATTTTCTGATGGCGCTCCCTATATCTGTAAGGAGGTTGTGAGGTGTGATCAGATTTAGATTTTTAATTTTGTACTGTCCTTATCGCATAAAAAGGAAAGTATTGTAATGGGCTGAAATTTTCCATGTCGAGTTTTCAATGCCAAAACACGTTTTTGGGATCCCCAGAGCCCAAATCTCGAGTTTCAACCATTGGTCCGTGTGTCTGTCTGTGCTACGGCAAATGCTAGAGACTTGAAATTTGGTATGTATATCAGTTTTATGCCATGAACGGCAAAATAAGCTTTTGGTGAAAATCGAATATACTGTTGGCGCTTTTATGTTTTCGCATATCCTGCTTAAAATGAGAACGGGAATAGCTAGAACTTTAAACTTGGTGCCTATCAATTTCACACAAGAAATTGAAAAATACAACTTAAGTTGAAGTGTTGTTGGCCGCTAATTAGCAGTTGGTGGCCGCTTTTTGGGCAGTTCCACCTAAAACCAGAATGGAAAGAACATGAAATTTGGTGCCAATTCATATCAATTTCATATAAGAAATTGAAAAGTACAATTTAGGTTGATGTGTAATATATCAAGAGGTGTAATATATAATTTTATTTCCGCTCTGGGGACTTCAAAACGTGTTTTGGCATTGAAAATTTGACATCGAAAATTTCAGCCCATTACAATACTTTCTTCTTCTTTTTTATAGATAAGGAAAGTCGTGTGATGTTCACACCAGATTTTTTTTTTTTTACTTTCATACTATCTGGGACTTTCTATCCAGTACTATCTAGCTATCGCAACTTCGTACAGGCTCACCGAGATGGTGAGGTGTGATCTATTAAGCAAAAAGTTCGTTTTGAGACGCCAACAAAAAAAGACTTTCTCCTCCTTTATCTAATACTAGCTGTTTCGCCCGTGCTTCGCTACGATTCTTATATTGCTATTTTTGTTTTCCAAGGACAATGGATTTTTTTTTTGGGGGGGGGGGGGGTTGTGCCCAGCCCGTCTATTGCAACCTTTAAAAAAAAACTGATATTCGGACTGATTTGTATTTTCTAAATTTTATTTTGGACAGAAAATGTTCATAAATAAGGATTAAACGGCAACCAAATCGTTCTTGGTTTGAGTTGATATGTTGTGACTGTCCTATTTTGGTGAATAAATTTAATAAAATTGGCCGATAACTAGAAAATGGCTTGCCATATTTTGGTTCTGATAATTTTGCTGGGGTCGTAGACAATGATTTCGCTATCTGCTACCGTTTGGGCTGTGGTAATGGATACATTTAGATACAATGAAAAGATGAAAAAAAAAACTAATGTAGTTCTCGGGTGACTCAATATACCAAATTTCAACAATATGAGACGGCTCTTATATTTTTACATATGTGGGCCCTATCGGGCCCCAAAATCAGAATTCACCAAAAATAATTGTACACTTTAATATTTGGGTAACTCAGTAGGTATACCAAATTTTATCATTATCAGAGGACTTTTATATTTTGCATTTGTGGGCCTCTGTCAGGGCCCATTTGTGCCAGAGATTCGGTCCAAATGAGACGTACTTGGTCCTGGGGACCACTCTGACTAGATGTCGAATAATCCCTTTAGGCTCCAGACATAAATTGTTTTGAATTTTATGTGAATGAATGGTACCATTTTCTTTTAAAAGCGATAGTCTATTGAAGGAGCTTATTGGCCGCACTCATATGGTCCCATTTTTTTTACATAAAATGATGCCATAGTCACTCAGTTTAAATTTCATCCAAATCGGTTATGTGGTTTTTATTTTAGGGATTTGGTCCAATTCTTGGCTCTGAAGCAAGGGGGGGGGGAATAAAAGGACTCTGAATAAAAAGTTCAAAACAGTGATTAACTAATTTTCAATACCTTGAATGAATCAGCTCTAAACATTGTTTTTTAAAAAATGTGAAATTATTAATGAACTGTTTTATTTTAAAAGGGATTTCCATTTTAAGGAGCTTGTTGGGCCTCTAGCGTGGCCCCTGGCAGAGATGCGCCCACGTGAGACCATTCATTTTATATAAAATTAATCATTTTATGGACATCGAAGAAAAGATAAATATGGGTCGGTCTTTTATCGATAGATGACCTGTGCCAAATTTCAGCAAAATCGGACTAGCGGTTTGGCTCCCAGTGCTCTGCACACGAAACCGTATGTACGTTCCACGTCATACGAGTCAGCAAGGAATGTCGCAAATCTAAATTCGGGTTTGCCAGCGCAAATGGAAAACGTAAAAAAAAAAAAAAAAAAACTCTGCCAATGTGACATATGGGTTTATTATTTTGAGGGTTTTTTCCCTTTTTTCGTGACGATTCCGAATCTGGGGCTTACATACAAAATTTGAAGTCTCTGGCTCTTACCATTATCTTTTTAGACAGGATTAATGAAAACCGACAAAAAGCAGCAAAAACTGCCAGCGGTATATTTGATTACACCTAAATATTTTGAACCTAATTACTGAGACCCCAAATATGATATATATACCAAATCTCAAGTTTCTAGCTCTTACCATTCTCTTTTTAGACAGCAATACTGAAAACCGCTAAAAAGCGGCAAAAACCGCCAAGGGTGTATTCGATTGCATCGAAAAGTTTCGAGGCACAAATAACCTATATTCTAAATATTATCCAAATCGGTCATCACTAAGTGGCAAAAGTGCCCATCACGGCGTACGGCAGACAAAACGGAATTATTTTATTCGAGTTTTGGATTTTACTTACCTTGAAACGTATAATACCAAATTTTGAGGGGGCACTTTTTTGGGGGTAGTCCGTGACAATACCAAAGGTTCATTATTGAAAATAATAAACCAAAGAACACATTTTACAAGTGTTATCTTTTCATTGGTGGTCAGAATATTCGTGTACGTTATGCGTGTTGCATTTCCATTGGCTCTATTTTCATTTTTTGTATGTCTCTGGTTGGTTGCTCCAAACAATTGATTTAGTCCAGGCTTAGTCACACACATCAGCTATGGAAATAACAATTTCAACATCTTGTATCTTTGTGATATCTGTTTTTGCTGACGTTGGTGAGTTTATTAATTATTCATTAGGTAGGTTGGTTACTCCAAACAATTGATTTAGTCTAGGCTTAGTCACAAATCAGCTATGGAAATAACAATTTCAACATCTTGTATCTTTGTGATATCTGTTTTTGCTGATGTTGGTGAGTTTATTAATTATTCATTAGGTAGGTTGGTTGCTCCAAACAATTGATTTAGTCTAGGCTTAGTCACAAATCAGCTATGGAAATAACAATTTCAACATCTTGTATCTTTGTGATATCTGTTTTTGCTGACGTTGGTGAGTTTATTAATTATTAGATAAAATTCATTAAACATTTTTTGATAAAAAAAGAAATCGATTTTTTATTTTCCTTATCCTATAAAAAGGAAAGTATTGTAATGGGCTGAAATTTTCGATGTCGAGTTTTCAATGCCAAAACACGTTTTGGGGTCCCCAGATCCCAAATCTCGAGTTTCAGCCATTGTCTGTCTGTCCGCCTGTCTGTGAACAAGATATCTCAAGAACGGCAAGTGCTAGAGATTTGAAATTTTGTATGTATGTCAGTTTTAGCTTAAGCTTTTGGTGGAAATCGATAATACCGTTGGCGGTTTTATGCCGCTTTTTATCGGTTTTCGTATATCCTGCTTAAATGAGAACGGTAATAGCTAGAACTTCAAACTGGCACCAAGTTTTTTTATTACAAGAAATTGAAAAATACAACTTAGGTTGAAGTGTAATATATTTTGGGCCGCTAAATAGAGGTCGATGGCCGCTTTTAGGTCGGTTTTGCCTAAAACCCGAATAGGAAGAACTACAACTTGATATTTGGTGCCAATTCATATCAATTTCATACAAGAAAATGAAGAATACAAATTTGGTAGAAGTGTAATATATTGTTGACTGCTTATTAGCTGTTGAAGGCCGCTTTTTGTCGGTTCCGCCTATAACCAGAATGGAAAGAGCTAGAACTTGAAATTTGGTGCCTATTCATATCAATTTCATATAAGAAATTGAAAAATATAACTTAGGTTGAAGTGTAATATGTCAAGAAGTGTAATATATAATTGTATTTCCGCTCTGGCTTCAAAACGTGTCGACTCATGACTCGACTCGTGGATGACTAGCACATCCCTAAAAACGTGTTTTGGCATTGTAAACTCGACATCAAAAATTTCAGCCCATTACAATACTTTCTTCTTTTTTTATAGATAAGGAAAGTCGTTTACATTTTTTGTTTTTTCTTTCTAGTATCTTCAGAATACTTTTGGAAACATGGCTGTATGTATCTGAACAACCAATATGCAAAGGAAAAAAGTCCTAGTGGGGGGATGTCTTTTGGTATGCAAATGCCGGCATATAGGTTTCCTAATTACTCAAAATTTATAAAGTTCTTTACTAGAACAGCTGCACCAATCAACAATATTGTTATTGAACAATACTTGCACAATAGCATTGACAATTTCATTCAGTAAGTTTTCATTTCATTTTTTGATATTCTCGCATTGCTTTGCGTCTTGGATTAGGTGCAATTTTCAAAACTATACAGTATACAGGGTGTTTCAGAAGGTTATACAACAAAAGAAACCACGTATAGTAGAGCTCAAATAAAGGCCACTTTGCTTAATAAAGAACTATACGGGTTTATTAAAAAATCTTATTATTTTGCGATTGACTTCATTTTTTTGCATGACGTCTCCGATTGTTATGCTTCTTTGGTGAGTATTTGGCACTTTTCCTTCGATCAGGGGCGGAGTTGTGGGGGGGGGGCGTATTTTTTTGGTGTTTTAAGATATGACATGTATTNAAAAAAAAAAAAAAAAAAACGGGCTAGCTCTTGTCTAAAACCAACCGTTGACCTTTTAAAATCACAAAAATTCAGCGTAAGACAATTCTAATTATTCAAAATTTTCCCCGGGGGTGACGGCCCCGATCCTCTTGTGCCTGGGGTATATTCCATACCCTGAGGAAGTATCCCCTCCCGAAGTGCTGTACCGCCCCCTCTAAGATATATCCTTAAATCCGCCCATGGCCCTAGCTACCTTGTGGACCATTTCTGTATAGGGGTTTATTAAGCAAAGTGACCTTTATTTGAGCTCTACTATACGTGCTTTCTTTTTTTGCATGACCTTTGGAAACACCCTGTATATATATAAAAAAAGTTTTTTTTTACTACGTCTTCAATATAACATGTCTTTGAAGTCTGGTTGCTAAGTGTAAACTATTACCTAATCAGACAAGTATTGACGCTAAGAGACGCTGTGCATTGGCACCGTATTCGGCCATTCCAACGGACGAATAGCCTTCGACCGAATGATCGTCCATTGTAATCAGCAATTTTCGTCCATTTTTCATCAGTATTTTTCTTTTTTCCTAGAGGGTAGGTGTTCTTTCAGTGCAACAAACTTGGATCTAAATGATGAACTAATATATTAGACAATTTGTCTTTGATGGGAAGACGACGACAAAGAAGATAGCAAGATAGAAAACCGCAATTTCGGACACACCCCATACTGTTGAGAGTGGTGAGACTACTTCTTGAGCCACACTAATTAATTTTTCAAAATCCTTTTTTGTTAAAAAAAAATCTGGTGTAAATCTCAAATATTTACTGAAACAGAAGGAAAATAGAGTGTAGAAGTGATCTACAGGATTCCACCGAACATATATGTACACATTTGATTAATGTTCTATTAAATGTAGAGCTTACAGAATTCCACCAAACATATATGTACACGTTTGATTAAT
Organism: Pachypsylla venusta; assembly: GCA_012654025.1. Lineage (NCBI taxonomy): Eukaryota > Metazoa > Arthropoda > Insecta > Hemiptera > Aphalaridae > Pachypsylla > Pachypsylla venusta. The sequence goes on along the minus strand of CM022876.1, from coordinate 14,222,321 downwards.
GTTCTATTAAATGTAGAGCTTACAGAATTCCACCGAACATATATGTACACATTTGATTAATGTTCTATTAAATGTAGAGCTTACAGAATTCCACCGAACATATATGTTCACATTTGGTTAATGTTCTATTAAATGTAGAGCTTACAGAATTCCACCGAACATAAATATATATGTACACATTTGATTAATATTCTATTAAATGTATAGCTAACAGAATTCCACCGAACATATATGTACACATTTGATTAATGTTCTGTTAAATTTAGAGCTTACAGAATTCCACCGTACATATATGTACACGTTTGATTAATGTTCTATTAAATTTAGAGCTTACAGAATTCCACCGAACATATATGTGCACATTCGATTAATGTTCTATTAAATGTAGAGTTTACAGAATTCCACCAAACATATATGTACACGTTTGATTAATGTTCTATTAAATGTAGAGCTTACAGAATTCCACCGAACATATATGTTCACATTTGGTTAATGTTTTATTAAATGTAGAGCTTACAGAATTCCACCGAACATAAATATATATGTACACATTTGATTAATGTTCTATTAAATGTAGAGGTTACAGAATTCCACCGAACATATATGTACACATTTGAGTAATGTTCTATTAATTGTAGAGGTTAAAGAATTCCACCGAACATATATGTACACATTTGATTAATGTTCTATTAAATGTAGAGCTTACAGAATTCCACCGAACATATATGTACACATTTGATTAATGTTCTATCCCGAAAAATCTCATTCAAATGGGATCGAAAAAGCTCTTTGAGCGTATGCGGACGTATACCGTCGACATTAACGTGTGCAATGGACGAGGTTCAATACAATTTCATAATATGGGATCTTTCGGGTCTATTCGGATGTATACGGCCGTATACTTCCAATGGTTCGTTCCGCCGAACGCGGTTCCAATGGACGGCTTACCTTAATCTGACAGAGCATGGTTATTAGGTAATTAACATAAAGGCCGCGCTCATTTTAATTCCGCTATGGCGAAAATAATAGATATTATATTATTTTAAGCAAGCTTTTAGCACATCTGATGGTGGTTCATAACTTTGTTGTATGTCAATAATTTAATCTGTGCTCTCCACCAATCAGAATCTCTCCGTAAATGGCATAGTCAACTTTGGCGAAACTGAAATATTTAAGCGATGTTCTAAACAGGCAGACATTTTCTTCTTAATTTCTTTAGAATTATCTTTCTTTCTTATTTTAGAGTTCACAGTGACTATAGACAACAAAGCAAACCATTTCACAAATTTTATCGGAACTATCAAATGAAATATTTACCAGGGGCTACAGCTAGTTCTGTAGCTATAGAAATAATGGATAGAATAAGTAAAGAAATGGATAAGATTAATCAACGTAAAACAAATATAGACCAGAGTTGCTATTTAGCTGTAACATTAAGTTTAATAAATAAATATAAATATGATGAAATCAACCAAGAGATCTTTATACATAGAATACCTGAAGAAAAGTATTCTTTTTATGCAGTAGGTAGGATTATCCGACACATGTGTGATGGGGAACACTTCTTTTTAGAGATAGCGATTCTCATTGCACAACCTGAATCACTAGTCCGTGGTCCAGGAACTATTATTAAATTAGTAAAAATAATACTGTGGATTAAGACTATATAGAAAAATCTTAATTAGTTTTTCGGTAGAAGAAGAATTATTTTTAAAATTGGAATTCTTACGTACGGACACATACCATACTGGTGAGGGTGAGGCTGCCTCCATTAAATCTCTGACAAATCCCCAGAGAATAGTTAAGGTAGACGTGTACGGTGTGGAAGCAAGAGACATAAAATAATTGGTTCAACCTTAATGTACGGTATAAAATAAGTAACACTTTATTCAGGAACATGTTTAGTATTTTGTTTATATATGGGCAAACTCTTTTTTTTTTTTTTTTTTAATTTGGCTTAACATCTCTTTAGCATCTATTGGTCATTCAAGACGGGGGTTTTACCCTCCATTCGCCGGAAACTTGCAAACCAGCTACCCGCATTGACCTCACCCAGCCTGGNTTCCACCGAACATATAATATGTACACATTTGATTAATTTTCTATTAAATGTACAGCTTACAGAATTCCACCGAACATATAATATGTACACATTTGATTAATTTTCTATTAAATGTACAGCTTACAGAATTCCACCGAACATATAATATGTACACATTTGATTAATTTTCTATTAAATGTACAGCTTACAGAATTCCACCGAACATATAATATGTACACATTTGATTAATTTTCTATTAAATGTACAGCTTACAGAATTCCACCGAACATATAATATGTACACATTTGATTAATTTTCTATTAAATGTACAGCTTACAGAATTCCACCGAACATATAATATGTACACATTTGATTAATTTTCTATTAAATGTACAGCTTACAGAATTCCACCGAACATATAATATGTACACATTTGATTAATTTTCTATTAAATGTACAGCTTACAGAATTCCACCGAACATATAATATGTACACATTTGATTAATTTTCTATTAAATGTACAGCTTACAGAATTCCACCGAACATATAATATGTACACATTTGATTAATTTTCTATTAAATGTACAGCTTACAGAATTCCACCGAACATATAATATGTACACATTTGATTAATTTTCTATTAAATGTACAGCTTACAGAATTCCACCGAACATATAATATGTACACATTTGATTAATTTTCTATTAAATGTACAGCTTACAGAATTCCACCGAACATATAATATGTACACATTTGATTAATTTTCTATTAAATGTACAGCTTACAGAATTCCACCGAACATATAATATGTACACATTTGATTAATTTTCTATTAAATGTACAGCTTACAGAATTCCACCGAACATATAATATGTACACATTTGATTAATTTTCTATTAAATGTACAGCTTACAGAATTCCACCGAACATATAATATGTACACATTTGATTAATTTTCTATTAAATGTACAGCTTACAGAATTCCACCGAACATATAATATGTACACATTTGATTAATTTTCTATTAAATGTACAGCTTACAGAATTCCACCGAACATATAATATGTACACATTTGATTAATTTTCTATTAAATGTACAGCTTACAGAATTCCACCGAACATATAATATGTACACATTTGATTAATTTTCTATTAAATGTACAGCTTACAGAATTCCACCGAACATATAATATGTACACATTTGATTAATTTTCTATTAAATGTACAGCTTACAGAATTCCACCGAACATATAATATGTACACATTTGATTAATTTTCTATTAAATGTACAGCTTACAGAATTCCACCGAACATATAATATGTACACATTTGATTAATTTTCTATTAAATGTACAGCTTACAGAATTCCACCGAACATATAATATGTACACATTTGATTAATTTTCTATTAAATGTACAGCTTACAGAATTCCACCGAACATATAATATGTACACATTTGATTAATTTTCTATTAAATGTACAGCTTACAGAATTCCACCGAACATATAATATGTACACATTTGATTAATTTTCTATTAAATGTACAGCTTTCAGAATTCCACCGAACATATAATATGTACACATTTGATTAATTTTCTATTAAATGTACAGCTTACAGAATTCCACCGAACATATAATATGTACATATTTGATTTCAGGTCTCTTGCGTTTCAGTGTTGCTGATGACAGATTTGGATATGTAGTATTTGATCCTCATTCACATGTTGCTCCCCCACAAATTGTAATGGATGATGGAGCTTTGCCATACGAAGGTGTGTTTCGAGGAAAACGGCTGATGTTTTATGAAGGAAGCTTTTTTCCAGGTCACCTCCCCTTTTTTAGCGGTAAAATGTGTGACCCTCAAAGGAATAATAATAGTAAACATTAAATGAGTTCAAAAAATCTTGCTCAAATTATTCTTTGTAAGGCCAAAAAACTAATATGTGTCCTACGCATAACTTTCAACGTACATCGTGTATAGAGTTGAGTTCCCAACTTTAGGACCACATCATCAGTTTTAGGCAGTATGGGGCTTCCCATGCAATCTATTGTTCTCGTGAGATTCCTCAGGACATGTTCCCCGGTCGCCGGATTTGTGTCCCTGTGACTTCTTCCTGTGGGTTTACATCAAGGCCGAGGTCTTCAAACATCGCCCTGGGACCCTTGAAGAGTTAAAGGAGGCAATACTGGAAGAAATCATCCAAATTGATTGGGACATGCTGATGAAAGTCATGGAAAACTTCCGTGAAATACTTAAAAAGAGCATCATTCGCCAAGGCCGTTATTTGGACAGCATTATTTACAAAACATAGATAAAAAAAAAACTAGAATACACAAGCTTAGAGAATACAAAATAATTTTTTAAATATCTCATTTCGTTTTTATTTGCTAAGATCTTTCAAATGTGAAAATACTAATTGCCGCACACTGTATATTGCTAATACCGAAGGCGTAATTTCTTCCAATCCATTTATGACTTGCTAACTTTCCATGAGGAAAAGTAAATCATACTTGAGATTGTAAGAAGTTACTTGAGGGTGACATCCTCACGGGCCGAGTACTCCTGAGCTGATGGTGTAAAACAACACAGAAAGCAACTCTGTAATATTATTATGTTTATAACTCTTATGTTACTGACATAATTATATTGCAGTGATTGTCATGGTTCTGGAGGCCCATGCCAATTATCAGCCTCCAAGAACGGGTGTATGATGACAATTAAAAACATAAGCAAGAGACTACAACTTATCTATTAGAGCTGCTGTCTCATACATCTGGCTACTATCGGATACGATGATGCCACTTTTGAATGAATGAATTATGCTAATCTGATACAATTATTAACGACAATGGTTTAATTCCACAGGATATCAACTTCGGTTGAATACAATGCAATACAAAATATTCCCAAGAAATAGAAACTACATTTACAGCTATTGGTATTCAGGCAACATAGAAGAAGACAGCGTTGTACACGACAATACCTTGATTCCATTGATTATTTTTGGCCGTCTGTCATATTGCTCATTTTTAGAAACAACTGAAAAATATTATAATATCATTAGTCACCAAAAATTTATGAACAAAAGAAATGACCAAGGATTATTTATGGGCGGCTTGTATTTTAATCTTGGAGATACGTTTCAGGTTGATTCTTACAAAAATGGAATAGTGAAAACCAATAACACCAATTCTAAAATAATTTTGTATATGAATGATCCACCAGGGGTTCCGGCGTTCAGTGTTCCCATCTTTAGTAATGATATAAGAAATGAGGTAAATGTCAGCCTTTGTAGGTAATGTCTATGGTTCGAATCACAAGAGTTGAGACATCTCAGTTGAACTATATTCTATACTAGAAGTGACACGAAAAAAGTATGGATACTAGTTACGATACTGCTCGATACTTTTCTATATTTTAGTGGTATCGATACTTTTCTGCCGATATTACTTACTGAGTTTTTTTCCGTAATTTCTGTTTGAATTATCCTTGACAGTCTTCGGTTTTTGTCGCAGCTCCCTGGAGAAAATATAATATAAAATCGATTTGGCAGCCTTCAGCCTGTGTCACAGCTCTCTAGTGAAAATATTATATGCATTAGATTTAGCAGACTTCGGCTGCTGTTGCGGCTCTATAGTGGAAAAAATATTTGAATTACCTTTGACAACTTTCGATTGTTGTGGCAGCTCCTTAGAGAAAATATTTTAAGGGCTCGCGGTAGACTTAGCTTAAAAACACCCAAAATTTGTCAGCAATATGTTTGTTAGATTGGTAAGGTTCCAACAAAATTTAAATGCATTCTACACAGCTCAGCAATCAACACTCAAGCACATTCTTCAAAATTTGAATGGATCTTGAAGCCTGCTGAGTATTAGGCTATGTCAAGAACACGTTCTACACAGCTGAACAATCAACACTCAAGCACATTCTTCAAAATTTGAATGCATCTTGAAGCCTGCTGAGTATTGGGCTGTGTCAAGAACACGTTCTACACAGCTGAACAATCAACACTCAAGCACGTTCTACACAGTTTGTTAAATTTACAATACATTATAAACGTTAATACCACGGTGATCTGAACACGAACGCAAAAGTCAAATTTATTCGCATTTCATCTTATTTGTTTTATGAAGGAAAGATTTAACTTTCGTCGATTGACTTTTTTATTGACCGCGAATGGAGGGTAAAACCCCCGTCTTGAATGACCAATAGGTGTTAAAGAGACGTTAATCCAAAATAAAAAATAATAATAATTCCAAAACGTCTTCAATAATAAAAATAAAACATAAATAAACTATTTTTAAAACCAAATTAACACACAGGCACCTCAAAATGTTGCGACCAAAATGTTTCGAGGTTCTCGGCAGAGCAGCATCGCCTTTTTGTTTCGCAACGTTGCGAAACATTTCGAGACAATGTTTCAGTCAGTGTGATTCGATCTCATTTGATTCTGTAGAAACAGCGGAGCATGGAACATTGTGAAACGTTTCGAAACTTTTCGCAAACAAAATGTTACGAGCAGTGGGAAAGCAGCTTTAGAGCAACAACGATTCAATTATGATTCAAATTTAATTGTTACAGGCGTTAAATGAACAAGCTCGAAATGCCGTCATGGTAATAAGTCAGATATTTCAATGGCACTCTGAGGATCTTCTAATGAAATTGAAAGAAATAGCAGAAGTATTAGAAGATATTGATTTTGTGTTTGATATGGTAACGACTTATATGGGTCTATAGCTGCAAAATAGAATATTAAAAGAAAATAGCAGAAGTATTAGAAGATATTGATTTTATATTTGATATGGTAACGACTTATATCGGTCTATATCTGCAAAATAGAATATTGTTGTAGACATAGAGTTCGAGGATTAAGTAGTCGTAAATTAAAAACGCGTTAACTAAATTTAATAAGAAAATAAAATAAAAACTTAAAACAATTTATTAAAAACAGAAATTACAATAATTAAAAACGTAACACAAAAATTTGTATTCCGCAACCTCGGAAACACCGTATTTAAAACACTCAAAAATACACACGAATTAATCACTCACTGAACGAACTTATCACTTGTAAAACTCGACTTATCGATCTCGCTTCCAAAACTAGACTTATCACTTGTAAATTCGAATAAGATTCACACGTTTTCTACGCGTGTCCCCTATTTATACATCCTTAACAATTAGCTGGAACCTTCTCGAACGATCCAGTAGGCGACCCTTCTGGAAGTAAGCAATCTTTGCGTTCTATAAAAATACGCAGTGCAGATTCTACCCATTCAATAATTATTCGTTGTTTACGTAAATAAAGAATTTTCTTCATCTTTCTACGTTCTCGATTGGGAAAGTAAATAATACGTTATTCATATTCATTCCCCCCTTCTACAAATGTAAACAAAATAAAACGATCTGGAATCTCACAGAAGGAGAAATCAAAAATAGAAAGGAGAAGTATACAGGATGTTTATACAATATTCCATATACAGATTGTTCACTTCAATATTAAAAGAAACAGCAGAAGTATTAGAAGATATTGGATTTGTATTTGATACAGTAAATTTGCCTATAGCTGCAAAATAGAATATTAAAAGAAATAGCAGAAGTATTAGAAGATATTGATTTCAAATTTGATATGGTAACGACTTTCGCGTTATTCTGATTGCAAACATACACATTCTTATTGCAAACATTACGTATAGGATGAGGCATTAGGTTGGGTCCACACGAGTGCAATGTAATGCGTCCTGGTGACAGAATACACATTCTTATTGCAAACATTACGTATAGGATGAGGCATTAGGGTGGGTCCACACGAGTGCAATGTAATGTGTCCTGGTGACAGAATACACATTCTTATTGCAAACATTACGTATAGGATGAGGGATTAGGGTGGGTCCACACGAGTGCAATGTAATGTGTCCTGGTGACAGAATACACATTCTTATTGCAAACATTACGTATAGGATGAGGCATTAGGGTGGGTCCACACGAGTGAATGTAATGTGTCCTGGTGACAGAATACACATTCTTATTGCAAACATTACGTATAGGATGAGGGATTAGCGTGGGTCCACACGAGTACAATTTAATATGTCCTGGTGACAAAATACACATTCTTATTGCAAACATTACGTATAGGATGAGGCATTAGGGTGGGTCCACACGAGTGCAATGTGATGAGGCATTAGAGTAGGTCTATACGAGTGCAATGTGATGGCACATTAGGGTGGGTCCACACGAGTGCAATCTGATGGTGCATTAGGGTGGGTCCAGACAAGTGCAATGTGGTGAGGCATTAGGGTGGGTCCACACGAGTGCAATGTGACGAGGCTTTAGGGTGGGTCCACACGAGTGCAATATGATGGGGCATTAGGGTGGGTCCACACCATTGGAATGTACCCTTGGTGCCAGAATCCACATTATTTTTGTTTTGTGATTGCGTATACATAGGTAGGTAGCTATTACACTTTTGGACCATAATGTTTTTTTGTCACTTTTCGATACTGTCTAACTATAAAATATAGTTTAATTTATTCATTATTTCAAGAATTTTGAAATAAATATTATGACAAACAAATAAATTATAACAATGTAACTTAATACATTGGTATAAATAATTATTTGCTATTATGCTACTTGACATAGTATCCCGTTTTGAGAAGAAGAAGAAAAATAATAATAATAAATAAAATAATAATAATTTTTTCTATTTGAAATAAATATTTTCTTTTTTTTAAAGCTACATAAAAGTTAACATAACATCTTATTAATATGCTTTAGAGTTGGGCTGGTCATCCATGAGTCAACTCATGACTCGACTCACTCACGAGTCGAATCATCTTTTTGCAAAGAGTCGACTTACGAGTAGCTCTTTTTTGTTGACTGATAAAGATAATAAAAGGAGAAATATTTTTCGGGGTGTTTGTTGTTTACTGAAGGAAAATGTTCTTTTATATTGATGACGATTGATTGTGATGTCTTTTTAATGTATTCGCTGAAGTTGGGGATGTTTATTTGGTAGATGCCCCTTTTGTCAATTGGTTTTATTATGTCTTTCTGATCAAATAAGGCAATTTTGAAAATTGTCACTGGAAGCGAGTCGAGATCGAGGGTCGACTCATTGAGTCGACTCATATTTGTGAGTCGAGTCGAGTCATGTTTTACTCACCTAAGTAAGTCGAAAATCCCATCCCTAATATGCATGCACTTCAGTACATGAGCAATGCACTCGACCAGCCGCAGCATTTTGACAAGATACGTCCCCCCAGCGACCGAGATGGTTCGTTCCCATTTTAATTTCACAAACGTTTAGCTTACATCTTCGATCAAAAATTGTCGTATATGGTCCAGTAAAGCCAGCAAAATCATAGACCCCTTTGCAAATTTTGACAATGTCAATATTTGGGAGGGTCGCACAAGAGCCAGGGCAAACTCTTAAGTTTTCAATGTAGCCCACGAATGAATCACCTCGATCTTCTGTTAGACTCCATACAACGGATGCTGTTTGTCAGGAATAAAAAACAACAACAAAAATTAATTAAATTAATTATATAATATCATTATGTGGCCTAACACCGATTTTTTTGGCACTTGCCGTTCTTGAGATATCTTGTTCACAGACAGACAGACACACACACACACACACGGACCAATGGCTGGAACTCGAGTTTTGGGTTCTAGGGACCCCAAAAAGTGTTTTGGCATTAAAAACTCGACATGGAAAATTTCAGCCCATTACAATACTTTCCTTTTTATAGGATAAGGAAAGTAGAAAAATCTGGTGTGAACATTACACTACTTTACTTTTTAATAAAAAAAGAAGAAAGCATTGTAATTGGTCTAAAATTTTCGATGTCAAGTTTTCAATGCCAAAACACGTTTTGAGGATTTTTGTGGGGAAATGACTGAAATCTTCAGTTTGAGCCATTAATCTTATTTTCAATCAAATTACTTGAAACTCGAGATGCGTACAGTACATAAAACTCTGCCAACGTGAAACATGGGTTTATTATTTTTCTGCTAAAAAATAATAAAGCTTTTTTGCGCCCCATTGAAGGGAGGTTCGTGACGATTCCAAATCTGGGGCGTAATTAGACCCTAAATTTGACATACCCACTAAATTTGAAGACAGGATGAATGAAAACCGCGAGCGGTATATTTGATTGAACCCAGAAATTTCGGAACTAACTGAGAACCCAAATATGACATACATAAAAATTTCAAATCCCTAGCTAAAATGTAGGGTCTAATTACGCCCCAGATTTAGAATCATCACGAGAACTCAATTTTTTTTAGCCCCCCCCCCCATTTTTGGCGGGGGCAAAAATGGTGTATTATTTTTTGCGAGAAAAATAATAAATCCATGTGTCATATTGGCAGAGTTTTTTTTTAAAACAATCGGAGCCTAATCTGTATACCGAGAGGTCTTCAATTATATCTTACCATGATAGATCATTAGAATGCTAGCTGTCAATCCAACAATCAAGCCAGAGAAGGCCATGGTTACAACTGAAATTATCAGACTGGAACTGCTCAGTACTTGTTTTTCAGTTCAATAAAAATTATCTTCTCATAGGCTCGTGTCTATAAAAATTTAAATACAGGATGGAACAATCGTTCCTTGGAACCAAAACATCTTTTACGAGCCAAATTCGGTGCTATTTGTAATTTCCGTAAAAGTGAAAAAGGCCATGGCCTATGTTGCTTGTACGGTAAATCAGCAACTGCTGATATGCTGATTTCCGAAGAAGTGAAATCCTCCCAATACAAAATCAAGGCATCGTTTCCAATAGGAAGATGGCAGCATTTTCATTCAAATCGAACTGACGTGACGCCTCAGAAATGATGTCCCCCAGAGTACCTTTCATGGAACATGTGCTTTCAAGGAATTAAATTTATTTCTGATAGAGCTGGTATAATTAGGGACGGCACGATATATCGAAAATCGATATATATCGATATATTCCGATATATCACATCGATATATTTTTCACGATATATCGTTTCATATATCGATATATTTTTCACAATATATCGTTTCATATATCGATATATTTTTCACGATATATCGTTTCATATATCGATATATTTTTCACGATATATCGTTTAATATGTAGGTACACTAATTTAAACTTTTTTCAATGTTCTTAATAAAGATAGCGATAAAATTTGAAGTTATCCATTTTTTTTTATTTACTCGAAGTTTTCTATTTTAGGGGGATCCTACTTGTCCCTTTGAAACTGGAAAGTAGGGGAGAGTCAGGTTAAGAAAGTACAGAGAGGGGCCGACATTTCCACAAATTAAATTCGAAAAATTCTAATTTCGAATAAACCGATATATATCGTCGATATATCGATATATTTCTCAATATCGATAAATTTGTATATCAATATATTTGAAATTCGATATATCGATATATTTTTGAACGATATGCCATCACTAAGTATAATCCAAATTTTCGTTTGTACTAAAGTGGTTCTCCAAAAGTAACGTCGGATATAAATTTGCCTAAAATTGACTTTATTTTTTGAAAAAGGGTACAATTAACATATCATTTTCTTCAGAAGTCTTTGGGGTTTATGAGTGAAAAACAATATCGGGCTTCTGCTGGCCCTACACGCAGTTACCTGATCCTTGAAATTTAACATCTGCTTCATTTCAACCACTGCGTGGGCGCCCAACCTTTTTTGGCGTCCAATACTGAACCGATTTCATCAAATTTCTTGATTAATCTGCGGAAGTCGATTCATTTGGTGCTTCGTGACGTCCAAGAATCGTACTGAGTTCCCGCACAGTCACCGCGAAAAATTAATCATTACGGTAGAGGGTTTTTATTATTAAAAGTCGCTGTTCTGGGGTGTATTTTTCATGTCTATATTACACTAACACTAACCTGGAACAGAAAAAAACACATAGAAATAAAACCGCAAAGACAAAAAATGATACAAAAAAAGATGTTGCCAACCAATTTTTTTTTTTTTTTTTTAAATGTGGAATTTTTTTTTCTGTTCGTTATCTACTTTTGGAGCACCTTATACATGAAAATATGGTTCTCTGAGTTTGCTCTTAGTTTACTCAGTTGTGGAAACATTTTTGTAGAATACACCACATTTAATATCGGATCCAAAATGATCCGAAATAAGGCCAAGCGAGAAAACTACCTCCGGAATCTTAATAGGCACTGCATTTTTAGGGTATGTTTTACCATGAGGTCAAATATCATTCTGAGGAGCAACAAGGAATGTTGAAGACAGCTTCATTCAACTTTGAAGTTTTTTTTTTTTTTTTTTTTTTTATTTGGTTTAACGTCTCTTTAACATCTATTGGTCATTCAAGACGGGGTTTCACCCTCC
>CM022876.1:14178743-14192781 GCA_012654025.1 Pachypsylla venusta | reverse complement strand
CCCCCCCCCCCCCCCCGAGAGATTAGAAAACGTTTTGATCGGCCATGCCTCGATTAAACTTGTTCTTCTCATAAAGTCTAAAAACTCTTGCGCTTTCTCCAAAGTTTCGTTGATTTTCAAGCAATAAAATTGTGAATTAAACATTTAAAATTGAGTTTTCTCGTATTTTCCACCATCGTGAAAATTAACCTTCTACTTTCAATTAATCATATTTTAAGTTAGGTTAGTTGCTCAGAAAAAAAATATAGTATCTGTCTGGTCCCCAATTCAGCTGATTCTGAATTGCTGAAATTTGACTACATTTTGAAACTTCCATCAAATTATCAGCTAAAGTTGTCAAGTCGTCCAAAGTTTTTGAGGAAGCAAGTAAGATCTGCTGGACACTTTTTCTGCTGGACACTGGAAGTTGCTGGAGCCACAACGTTTTTAACAAACTTTCAGAAAAATGAGGGCCAGCCAAGTATTTCATCTGGGACATAAGTTGGCTTGGACTACGATCACCCAGTTCTAAGCTTGAGTTAAGAAGTTGACGATGGCGGTGCGCTTCTGTACCTTCATATTTTTCGATAAGTTTTTGTTTCAATGCTTCATATTTGCTGGTAAGTGGAGGATTCAAGATAATATCACTCACATGATCGAGTACTCCAAAATCAATACAGGAGACAGCTGTGTCAAATCTTGTTTGGTCACTGGAAATGCCCGTTGTCCTGAATTGAGATTCCAACTGAGCGAACCAAAGAGCCGGTCGTTTTTTTCCAAAATACTGGTGGTTTTATTGAGACTTTACAAAGTTCTGTACTCGGGGTCACCAATTTGGGGATTCCCATTATAAGAAATTAACAAATTGAAATAATTTTGATTTGCAAAAATAAATGAACTGAACTTTTATATTTTAATATTGACAGAAAAAGTTGATGTGTGGAAAAAAAATAGAAAATTCCATAACAATTATTGTTGGCTACAAGCGTACGCCACATATTCAATGGGTGATTAACGTTTGATTTGAAATGAGTTCAACGATGCCTGGTGCTTCCAAGTAGTCACTCGTCTAGGTAATTATACTGATGTTACAGGTGTGTTTTGAAAACAACGAATTTTCAAAATGTAACTTTCCATCCAGATCTGCTTTTTACGTGGAACATCTGTTATTTTACCACATTAACTGTTATTATACCACATTAACTGTTTTCAATAAGTTTATTTACCTATCTCACCTTCAATTTCAGGTTCAATTTGTTGTCATTAAAAAAAAAAAAAATCATGAATTTATTTTTCATGATTTTTAGTGTACTTCTTGGAATTTCTGGTGAGTAATTTTTACCAACATGTAACTTTTAATTCTTTTTGGGATTTCTGATGAGTAATTTTTTTGTCATCATATAACATTTGATTCTTTTTGGGATTTCTGATGAGTAATTTTTATCGTCATGTAACTTTAGATTTTTTTTGCGATTTCTGATGTGTAATTTTTACCAACATGTAACTTTTGAATCTTTTTGGAATTTCTGATGAGTAATTTATGTCATCATGTAACTTTTGATTCTTTTTGAATTTCTGATGAGTAATTTTTATCATCATGTAACTTTTGATTCTTTTGGAATTTCTGATGAGTAATTTATGTCATCATGTAACTTTTGATTCTTTTTGAATTTCTGATGAGTCATTTTTATCATCATGTTACTTTTGATTTTTTTCTGGGATTTCTGAAGAGTAATTCTTTTGTCATCATGTAACTTTTGATTCTTTTTAGAATTCCTGGTGAGTAATTTTTATCATCATGTAACTTTTGATTCTTTTGGAATTTCTGATGAGTAATATTTGTCAACATGTCACTTTTGATTCTTCCTGGGATTTCTGAAGAGTAATTTTTTTGTCATTATGTAACTTTAGGTTCTTTTTGGAATTTCTGATGAGTAATTTTTGTCATCATGTCACTTTTGATTCTTTTTGGGATTTCTGATGAGTAATTTTTTTGTCATCATGTAACTTTAGGTTCTTTTTGAAATTTCTGATGAGTAATTTTTGTCATCATGTCACTTTTGATTCTTTTTGGGATTTCTGATGAGGAATTTCCGCCATCATGTAACTTTTGATTCTTTTTGAATTTCTGATGAGTAATTTTTGTCATCATGTAACTTTTGATTCTTTTGGAATTTCTGATGAGTAATATTTGTCAACATGTCACTTTTGATTCTTTCTGGGATTTCTGAAGAGTATTTTTTTTGTCATCATGTAACTTTTGATTCTTTTTAGAATTCCTGGTGAGTAATTTTTATCATTATGTAACTTTTGATTCTTTTGGAATTTCTGATGAGTAATATTTGTCAACATGTCACTTTTGATTCTTTCTGGGATTTCTGAAGAGTAATTTTTTTGTCATCATGTAACTTTAGGTTCTTTTTGGAATTTCTGGTGAGTAATTTTTGTCATCATGTCACTTTTGATTCTTTTTGGTATTTCTGATGAGGAATTTCCGCCATCATGTAACTTTTGATTCTTTTTGAATTTCTGATGAGTAATTTTTGTCATCATGTAACTTTTGATTCTTTTTGAATTTCTGATGAGTAATTTTTGTCATCATGTAAATTTGATTCTTTTTGGAATTCCTGGTGAGTAATTTTTGTCAACATGTAACTTTTATTTCTTTTTGGAATTTCTGATGAGTAATTTTTGTCATCATGTAACTTTTGATTCTTTTTGGAATTTCTGATTAGTAATTTTTGTCATCATGTGATTTTTGATTCTTTTTGGAATTTCAGATGAGTAATTTTTACCAACATGTAACTTTTGATTCTTTTTGGAATTCCTGGTAAGTAATTTTTACCAACATGTAACTTTTGATTCTTTTGGAATTTCTGATGAGTAATATTTTTCAACATGTCACTTTTAATTCTTTCTGGGATTTCTGATGAGTAATTTTTTTGTCATCTTATAACTTTTGAACCTTTTTGGGATTTCTGAGAAGGAATTTTCGCCATCATGTAACTTTTGATTCTTTTTAGAATTTCTGATGAGTAATTTATGTCATCATGTCACTTTTGATTCTTTTTCGGATTTCTGATGAGTCATTTTTATCATCATGTATCTTAAGATTCTTTTTTGAATTTCTGATGAGTAATTTTTTCCATCATATAGCTTTAGATTCTTTTTGGGATTTCTGATGAGTAATTTTTATCATCATGTAACTTTTGATTCTTTTTGGAATTTCTGATGAGTAATTTTTTTGTCATATAACTTTTGATTGTTTTTGGTATTACTGATGAGTAATTTTTATCATCATGTAACTTAAGATTCTTTTTGGCATTTCTGATGAGTAATTTTTGTCATCATGTAACTTTCAATTCTTTTTGGAATGCCTGGTGAGTATTTTTTATCATCATGTAACTTTTGCTTCTTTCTGGAATTTCTGGTGAGTAATTTTTGTCACATTGGGTTTTCAATAAATTTTATATTCTTTTTGGAATTTCTGATGAGTAATTTTTATCATCATGTAGACAATTTTATCAGGATATGGGTGATGAAATAATTATATTATCGAGACAATTTTATCGGGATATGGGAGATGGAATAATTATATTAGCGAGAGAATTTTATCAGGATATGGGAGATGAAATAATTTTACTATCGTGAGAATTTTATCGGGATATGGAGATGAAATAATTATACTATCGAGAGAATTTTATCAGCATATGGGAGATGAAATAATTATATTATCGAGACAATTTTATCAGGATATGGGAGATGAAATAATTTTACTATGGAGAGAATTTTATCAGGATATGGGAGATGAAATGATTATATTATCGAGACAATTTTATCAGGATATGGGAGATTAAATAATTATATTATCGAGACAATTTTATACGGATATGGGAGATGAAATGATTATATTATCGAGACAATTTTATCAAGATATGGGAGATGAAATAATTATATTATCGAGACAATTTTATCAGGATATGGGAGATGAAATAATTATATTATCGAGACAATTTTATCAGGATATGGGAGATGAAATAATTTTACTATGGAGAGAATTTTATCAGCATATGGTAAATGAAATAATTATATTATCGAGAGAATTGTAAAATTTCAGATAGATCAAAAGCCGCCTTGCCATCATTTGGGTGTTATGGTAATAATGGAAATTTTGAAATGGGCCTCAGTGAGGTACCAATTTTTGGCCGTCCGGTACAACCCGGGATACTGACAACCAGATTTCAAGTCAATGAACTTCTAAATATCACTAAGATGGCATGGCATAGTTATATCGCTGAATCTGCAGTGTACAATGACGTGGAATTGTTTATGGAGTAAGTTGTTGGGTTAGGGGAACCTGGTTTCTTTATAGAAAGGGGAAAAGGTTGTTCCCCGTCTATCCGTTTCAGTGTTACTATAAACTCCTTTTTACTTTCCTTATCCTATAAAAAGGAAAGTATTGTAATTGGCTGAAATTTTCGATGTCCAGTTTTCCACGCCAAAACACGTTTTTGGGTCCCCAGATCCCAAATCTCGAGTTTCAGCCATTGGTCCGCGTGTGTGTCCGTCTGTATGTCTGTCTGTGAACACTTGAAATTGGATTTGTATGCTAGTTTTATGCCATGAACGGCAAAATAAGCTTTTGGTGAAATCGAATATACCGATGGCGGTTTTATGCCGCTTTTTAGCGGTTTTCGCATATCCTGCTTAACATAAGAACAGTAGTAGCTAGAACTTGAAATTTGGTGCCTATTCATTTTAATTTCATACAAGAAACTGAAAAATATAACTTAGGTTGAAATGTAATATATTGTTGGCCGCTAATTAGTGATTGAAGGCCGCTTTTTGGGGGTTTCGTCTAAAACCAGATTGGGAAGAAGTAGAACTTGAAATTTGGTGTCAATTCATATCAATTTCATATAAGATATTAAAAAATACAACTTAGGTTGAAGTGTAATATATCAAGAAGTGTAATATATAATTGTATTTCCGCTCTGGGGACTTCAAAACTTGTTTTGGCATTGAAAACTCGACATCGAAAATTTCCATTACTATACTTTCTTCTTTTTTTTTTTATAGATAAAGGAAGTCGTGTGTATTATTGATTAAGTTCCCTTGGCATGTCGATATAACGTTTCGACATCGGATGATGTATAACTTGAATTTTTTTTTTCTACTTAACATTATTTAAGTTCCCTTGGCATGTCGATATTAAGCGGCGTCCACACTATGTCGAATGTGTCGATCGACACAGTCGGCATAGTGTAGACGTGTCGATCGACATTTGCCGAGTCGAATGCAACCCGAATGAAGTGGATTTTTTTCTGACAAGATGTCGAATGAATAAAATTGTAAGTGTGGACGTGTCGAATGTGTCAAAAAATGCTTTGAACACTTAGTTTATTGTGAAATAATGATACAATAGGAGTGCGTTTATTTAAAAAATATTATTTTTATTTTTTAAATAAACGCACTCCTCTTGTATCATCAAATTTGTATCATCATCTTGAAGAACAGAGATGAGTGCAGCACAAACATCTGGAATGATTAAGGAAATTATTTGTTTCGACATTTTCAGCAGGTAGCTCTCAAGGACGAATATGAATCTCCACTAGCAAAAAAGCGCAAGGTTACTGCGAAGCGCTCACTTGGAGGAATAGCTTTTCTGAATACTGTGTTTCTTTTCGAGATAAGGGGTCCAATCATTCTCAATAATTTTTCAAAATCAGAACTCTTCATGCGGAAAAAATTCCTGAATCCAGCTTTGCATTCTAGTTTTAGGGGATCTATTTCATCTAACAATAAATCCTTCATAAAATCTGCTGTGCTGTACCTTTTCCTTCCATTATAAAGACTGGGTCGGATCCAAAACCTCCTGGTACGATGCACATGTTGGTTTACAAGCGCCGACATAAATACAGCAGCAGCAGCTAACAAAGCATCTTCATCACTCATTGTTTTTGTTTTATTATTCACACTAAATTGATATTAAAAATAAATTGACTTTCCGTTATGCAAAACTTTGCAGAACAAGAAGCAAATAAATCAAACAGCACAAGCACAGTACTACTCTACTAGTCGACTGAGTGACATTGACAAAATACGTCCACACAGCAGTGGTATGTGTGGACGGAGCAAATGTCGAAACGACAGTGTCAATCGACGTAATGTGGACGTACCTTAACGTTTCGACATCGGGTGATGTATAACTTGAATAGGGGGACTTGAAAAGAATACTTCCAAGGCACCCAAGTCCATGCCGGTCGTAAAAAGCGACTAAGGGCAAGGTCGGAAACGATAACTTTTCAATTACACATGCAGAAATCAAGGAGATTCTGTAGTATCAACAACTTATGTGCGAGTTGTTTCCAACCAGCCTCACGAGTATTAACCTGTGATGATGAATTAATTTTACAGTTTTTGTCAAAGATATCTTCACCAAGAGAGACCTTTTGAAGAATTCTTTGAATCCTATGAAGTCAGGGAGACATCAATTAAATCCAGACCACTAGTGTTGAATTTTCTCCAAAAGTATTATGGCAAAGTTGGTGGATATCAAATACATGACAGTTTGTATATGGGTGCTGCTTTGTTAAGAGCCAAAGCATCTGTTATAAGAAAATTAAATGATCCAGAATTTATTCATGCTCATCCAGTGAGAAAATATTTCAATCATGTTGTTGGTACGTTACTCCTTAAAGGCCCTTGCACACAGAAAGCGAATTGTCCTTGGCAAAATAAGAGAAACGTCACCAAACGTCCGGCTTTGGCAGAACATGTCTGGGGATGGGCTAGTCATCCACGAGTCGAATCATCTTTTTGAAATGAGTCGACTCTTCAGAGAATCGACTTACGAGATTTTTTTTTTTTTACTGATAAAGATAATAAAGGGAGAAATATTTTTCCGGGTGTTTGTTGTTTACTGAAGGAAACTGTTCTTTTATTCTGGTGACGATTGATTCTGATGTCTTTTTAATGTATTCACCGAAGTTGGGGACGTTTATTTGGTAGAGGGCCCTTTTGTCAATTGGTTTTATTATGTGTTTCTGATCAAATAAAGTGTTTTTGAAAATTGTCACTCGATAAGAGTTGAGATTGAGAGTCGACTCATATTGGTGAGTCGAGTCGATCATATCGACTCACCTACGTGAGTAGAAAATCCTATCCCTAAACATGTCCTGCTTTTAGTATTTTTATCCCGTGCGTAAAGATGAAGGTAGTGTGGGTTGAGGTGATGTTCAGAGTGCAGAGCTCTGAATAGTATGAGCAGTAGTTGTAAGTTTATGACAACAATTTACAAAACACTGTATTGCACATATGTAAGGCAGAGATGAAGGTAGTGTGGGTTGAGGTGATGTTCAGAGTGCAGAGCTCTGAATAGTATGAGCAATAGTTGTAAGTTTATGAAAAAAATTACCGTTTCTTATAGTATTCTATGATTACCGTTTCTTTTAGTATTCTATGAAAAACAAATAAATTGTTGTCATAAACTTACAACTACTGCAGGGTCTGCGACCCAGCCTAACCTTGCGCAGACTTCAACACGCATTTTATTTTTTTTGGNTCTCCATGTTTGGTGTCGTTGCTGATGATTCCTATGAAATGGTAGTGTTAGGTTACCTTTGTTTTTTATGATCGAGTCATCAATAGAAGCTACTATATTTTAACGATTCTTATAAAGATTGGTGTTATGTTTGTTTATTGAGTTACTTATCTTTCTTTTTATTTAAATTTGTCCCTATTAGTTCATTGGTCTTGACATAATTATTTGCTCCATGTTTGGTGTCGTTGGAGATGATATCTCGCAAAGCAGTGACGTAATTTCTTCCAAACCATTTATGACTTGCTAACTTCCATTAGGAATAATAAATTATGTACTCGAGATTGTAAGAAGTTACTTGAAGGGGACATCCTCACGGGTCACCTGAGCTGATGGTGTAATATAATACAGAAAGTGATATTTTTGGAATTGTTTGCTGTAATTTTTTAGTAACGAAAAATTGTCGAATTTGTTCTCTTAGTTGTTCCAGATGATTTCCCATCGGTGGCCACCACGAATAGGGTTATCAAACGTCCGGCTTTGGCAGGACATTTCATGTTTTTCCATATTTGTTCTGCCTGCTTTTGAAAAGAATGACATTTTCTCTATAAGTTGCACAAAAATACTTTTTAAAAGTTAGTGTCAAATCACCTGTATAAAAATAACGTGCACAGAGAAGAAGGTAGTGTGGGTTGAGGTGATTTTCAGAGTGCAGAGCTCTGAAAAGTATGGGCAGTAGTTTATGACAACAATTTACAAAACACTGTATTGCACAATGTACATATGTATAAAACTCCTGAAAAAAACCGTGTTTAATATCATAAATTGACACGTCCTGCTTTTGAAAATTTTCATCTGGTAACCCTAACCACGAGAGCGGTTAGTGCATTGTGATTGTTTTCATAAGTTTTCTCAAAGTTTCTGGCTGAATAGCCGATATTTCTTGTCGAGTATTGTTTTTAAGGCTTCCAAAGTAACCCCACTCAGAAAGAAGTCCTGCGCTGTCAAATTAGCCGATCCCACAAGATAGTTTTTGTTTCTGGGACGCCTGATATTGAAAAACGACGTTTATGACTTTCGCGATTATAGGCAGCCCATCTTATCCAAGATAAGTTCCTACCAAAGAGCTCGGAAACGAATTTTGGCTTCTACTGAGGGTGGCAAGCGAAGCAGTCGGAAATTTCTATAGAATAATAAAATAGACGTCTCCATGACAGAATGTGCATCATAATCGGCTTGCAACAAGTAGGTTCCGAGTTCGATTCCTGGACGAGTCGAAAAAGTTTTTTTTTTTTCGNCATGACAGAATGTGCATCATAATCGGCTTGCAACAAGTAGGTTCCGAGTTCGATTCCTGGACGAGTTGAAAAAGTTTTTTTTTTTCGATTTTTTCTACTTGGTCTGGTTGTGTTTGGTGGTAATTCATCTTTCTGAGGAGCTATGGTAATAGCGCCAAGCGGTAGCATTGTAAGGTAAAAAATTTTAAAGTGTAGCTTAGGCGTAGAGTTATATTTGAGTGAATGTTGAAAATACCTTGTAATGTCATGATGCCTACAAACATTGTCACATAATAACACAAAGAAATATATATTTACATATTTAGAATAACAAAACAGATAATTTACTGTCAGAGTTGTTAGTTCAGAACACCATCCCGTCAAGTCCCCATTAATCAATTTTCTTAAAAGAAATTTAATGATTTCATATTTCAAAATGAAAAGCAGTAGTACTTGCTGTGACTGATGAAAAATTTCTATCACCCCCCCGAACTCCTTTCCTCGAACAAAACTTGTCCGGGAGGGGTGACTCTTTGGAAAATTGAAAAGTTCTAAAATTGACTCAAAAATTATTGGAAGGAAAGCTGAAATAATGTTCATAAGAGAAATTTTCCAAATGAATAAATATTTTAAATTTTATTGAAAAACTTTTACCCAACAAAATATTGTGTGGAAACAAAATCATGAAGGATATTGATTGAACAGGCGACACTGTGGGAATTATGCAAGATTAGAGTAGTCTATCGGTCAGAATCGGAATTTATGGTAGGAAATCATAGGAAATTGATTGAACAGGCGACACTGTGGGAATTATGCAAGATTAGAGTAGTCTATCCGTCAGAATCGGAAATTATGGTAGGAAATCATAGGAAATTGATTGAACAGGCGACACTGTGGGAATTATGCAAGATTAGAGTAGTCTATCCGTCAGAACCGGAATTTATGGTAGGAAATCATAGGAAATTGATTGAACAGGCCACACTGTGGAAATTATGCAAGATTAGAGTAGTCTATCCGTCAGAATCGGAATTTATGGTAGGAAATTATAGGAAATTGATTGAACAGGCGACACTGTGGGAATTATGCAAGATTAGAGTAGTCTATCCGTCAGAATCGGAATTTATGGTAGGAAATCATAAGAAATTGATTGAACAGGCGACACTGTGAGATTTATGCAAGATTAGAGTAGTCTATCCGTCAGAATCGGAATTTATGGTAGGAAATCATAGGAAATTGATTGAACAGGCGACACTGTGGGAATTATGCAAGATTAGAGTAGTCTATCCGTCAGAATCGGAATTTATGGTAGAAAATCATAGGAAATCGATTGAACAGGCGACATTGTCGGCGTGTCGATCAGCCAACTTGGGAAGAATATGCTCGAAATAGACAAGATTGGAGAACGCTGGTGATCACAAACAAACCGAGCATTGATCAACCAACTTGGGAAGAATATGCTCGAAATAGACAAGATTGGAGAACGCTGGTGATCACAAACAACCCGAGCAATGATCAACCAACTTGGGAAGAATAGGCTCAAAATAGACAAGATTGGAGAACGCCGGTGATCACAAACAACCCGAGCAATGATCAACCAACTTGGGAAGAATATGCTCGAAATAGACAAGATTGGAGAACGCTGGTGATTACAAACAAACCAAGCAATGATCAACCAACTTGGGAAGAATATGCTCGAAATAGACAAGATTGGAGAACGCTGGTGATTACAAACAAACCGAGCAAGGATCAACAAACTTGGGAAGAATATGCTCGAATCGTTCTCCAATCTTGTCTATTTCCAGCATATTCTTCCCAAGTTGGTTGATCATTGCTCGGTTTATTTGTGGTGTACCAATTTTGGACACCGTCAACCCATCTTTTCCTTGGCTGATCTCTTCTTCTTGGCCCTTGGTATGAGAGGTGTAATACTCTGAAGTGTGTGCCAAAAAGAAATTACCAATTGTTCTTATTCGATTCTAAATAAAAATTGACCGTTCTCTATTGCATTTTTTTTTTTTTAATTTCATTTAATCCAGCCCTATTCCATTAGACAATATGGACATATGCATGCCATTGGCGAAAGTCCAAAGTAATTGAATATTGCGACAGATTATTAGAAACATTAACTATATGCAGTAAAATCTCGTTTCTATAAAACTAAATAAAAAAAATGCCTGCGTGTCTCTGTTTTTACAATAATCGTCTCCTTGCTGATGTCATAAGATATAAATTTACGACAGTAAGAAAGTGGAAACTTAACTGGAGACTGACACAGCTGGGAACTGAGGAAGGCAAAAAACAGCAAAACATATCAAACAAGGAAAAGAGAGAGATAAAATCAGAGTGAGAAAAATGATTTATATTTTTTAAAGTATAAACATTCTTTTGAGACTTTACACTATTTTTCACTATAGAACCTTTAATACTAAGGGATATAGGAAGAGGCATATGGAAATCGAATAGGACTGTTTTTTTTAAATTTGGTTTAACGTCTCTTGAACATCTATTGGTCATTCGAGACGGGGGTTTTACNATTTTTTAAAGTATAAACATTCTTTTGAGACTTTACACTATTTTTCACTATAGAACCTTTAATACTAAGGGATATAGGAAGAGGCATATGGAAATCGAATAGGACTGTTTTTTTAAAATTTAGTTTAACGTCTCTTAAACATCTATTGGTCATTCGAGACTGGGGTTTTACCTTCCATTCGCTGGAAACTTGCAAATCAGATACCCACATCGACCTCACCCAGCCTGGTTGGGGACGGTTAAAGAGCCAACGATACGTGGTGTATCTTGCAAAGCAGTGACGTAATTTCTGCCAATGCATTTGTGACTTGCTAACTTTCCATTAGGAATAATAAATTATATACTTGAGATTGTAAGAAGTTACTTGAAGGGGACATCCTCTCGGGTCACCTGAGCTGATGGCGTAATATAATACAGAAAGTGATATTTTTGGAATTTTTTGCTGTAATTTTTGAGTATCGAAAAATTGTCGAATTTGTTCTCTTAGTTGTTCCAGATGATTTCCCATCGGTGGCCACCAAGAATAGGGTTATGAAGGATTTAATTTAATCAAGCCCTATTCCATTAAACAATATGGACATATGCATGCCATTGGCGAATGTCCAAAGTAATTGAATATTGCGACAGATTATTAGAAACATTAACTTTTTTTTTTATTATTATTATTTTTTGCCAGAAATGTAATAAACCCATGTGTCACATTGGCAGAGTTTTTCTGGTTTTGATTTATAGTTATCTCCCTGAACCGCTTTTGCATCACATCTAGGCACAAAGATAAGTTTATTTTTCTCAATGAATAAAGAAACTTATTAAATTAGTTCACAATTATAATAGAGTATTTTACAAGTTCCACATAATTACACAAGGAAAGTACAAGTCTGTTGACTCTTATAATGTTGTTTTGTCTGTTGAAATAAATAAACAAATAATAAGTCTTAAATACCTGAATGAAACAAGTCAAGTGCTTTGTGTTCTACCCAGTGGCGTACACAAGGCGGGAGTCCGGATTCGGATCCCCCCCCCCCCAAATAAAAAAAAATATTCAAGTTCTTATGCGCTTGTGGTGATCGTATTCAATATTACCTTGTGCACGTTTAGCGGTATATACGTCAAAATAGCTTCCTCGCCGTTTCACCTCTGTAGAACAAATTACTTAAAACAATTTGTTAGATATTTGTTGAAGGGTCTTAACTTCACCCCTCGCCCCTCCCCCGCCGCTCATGTTTTCCGTGGAACAGACTGACGAAATATGACTGTACCAAAAAAAGACACGTACTTACCCTCAAAATCCCGGAAATATCATCAAATTCACCTCGAAAATTAGATAAAAAATAGATACCCCTAATATATTTTAGATATAATCTCCCCATCTTTTTTATGTCTCTAACATATTTTGGTAATTCGAGAAGGAGGGTTAACCCTCCATTCGCTAGAAACTTGGCAAACCAGCTACCCCCATTGACCTCACCCAGTCTGGATTGAGCCGGAAAAATAGCCAGCATCACGAGGGCACGTACCCACGTGGACACCCACATGGTACAGTGTCGCTGGACGTTGCTTAAGTTAAGTGATCTGACGAGAAGTGGTGTGTTCAACGTGCCATAGTGTTTACACTCTTGAGTGGATGATTACCACTAGGCGAGGTTAATGCCTGGGGCATTTTCTACCACCTAACCCAAGGGCGTAGCCAGCATCTGGCCTAGGGGGGGGGCANATGCACATCATAATACGGTGACCAAACAATAGAAGCGTATTCAAGAAGAGATCGAACCAAAGCTTTGAAAAGTATCTCAAAGGCTGCTGAAGAGAGACCCTTTGAGTTCCTTCCGACATAACCCAAGAGACGGTGACACCGCATAGACAAATTTGTGACATGCGGAGCAAAAGAAAGTTTCTGGTCACAGAGGATTCCCAGGTCCTTGATTTGGCTGACACTTGTTAATGGCTCGGAGTTTATGAAGTAAGTATACTCCAACGGCTGATGACAACGTGAAAAATTCATCACAAAACATTTGTGCAAGGACAATTGCATCCCATTAACATTCAACCAATCATAGAAACGGTTCAAATCCTCCTGAAGATTGTCTTGCCTTTGCTGTGGATTGAACCCACACCCTCCTGTTTACCAGGCGAGCGCTTAAACACTGAGCTACCTAGGCAGGTAGCTTCTTCTAAAGCTTCAATCTTTCCTTCTAAAGATGCGATATGAGACCCCTCGCCCTGGGCACGCCACTGATTCTACCTTTGTATCGTTACAATGTAGTCTTCACATTCATTGTTCTTCATTAAAAAGAAATTCCAATGGAATTACAAATTTCTTAGAAATTTAAATGAAACCAAAAAAAAAAAACTCTCCAAGCCGCTTTTACCTTATTGAAAGCGACGCAACAATTTATTGAAGAAATCCTTGGATATTTTGAAATAATCAGCTCTAATGCATGAAATCTGAGCAAATGCTTGTAAATGTAGCAAATGACGAGAAGTTGATCATCTGGTTTCCAAATTGACACAGTCAAGATGATCTTGTGGGTTAGTGTTGTAATCATTTAGTGAAGAAAAAAAATAATAACAAATAACTTTCAAAACTCAAAACTTTGTCCGCCCGGCCTCCGGCGGTAGCACGCGCGGATATAGGGGAGGGTACGGGAGGCACGTGCCCCCCAGTTTTTTTTAAGCGGGCGGTGTTTCTCAAATTTCATCATACCTAATC
>CM022876.1:14100306-14145568 GCA_012654025.1 Pachypsylla venusta | reverse complement strand
GAAAACAAATTATATTAAAAATTATATTATAATATTATAATTCCTATATTATAATTATTATAATTCAATTTGAGGCAGCATAATGCTGCTCCGCATGCTTTTTCCTAGAAATCAAAGGCACGCTTGAAAAAACACCAACACTCTTACTATTTTCTTTTGTTTCACAAAAATATGAAAATAATTATCCAAATTATATTAAAAAAATTATATTCCTAATCAATAAATCAAAATTTTTAGCCAAATTTTAAACACAAAACATTTTAACGTACGAAAAAAATTAATTCTGAAAATTTTCTCCAATAATTTTCTAACTAAGAAGTATAATAATGTCTGAATATATATATATAATAAAAGAGAATATACAATATATGAATAAAATTTCAAAGAAACAAGAACTCGTTCGATCTGATTCAAATATAAATTTAATTGAAAGGGATGGTTACAGAATAACAAAATTATCAAAATCTCAATCACAAATGGAATTGAAAAACAAAAGAGGGAGGAAATGGACGCGCCGGGATGGCTGCAAATGTCACTTTCCTGTGCTTGTTTTGTAAGGCAAATTGTTTGCATTAAAATTAAAATAGGGATGGGATTTTCGACTCACTTACATGACTCGACTCCTCAATATGAGTCGACTCGACTCCTCAATATGAGTCGACTCTCGATCTCGACTCTTTTCGAGTGCTAATTTTAAAAGCACCTTATTTGATCAGAAAGACATAATAAAACCAATTTTGTTTTTTCTAGTTTTCTTTCAATTTTGTTTAAATTTGTTTTTTATAAAAAAAATATTTTTTTTTTTTTTTTAAAAATCAATCGGCCTTTTTGAATTCCAGATATCATCTATAGTTATAAAATACAAATTATGTTATATTTCTCCCTTTATTATTTTTTTCGGTCAACAAAAAAAAACTACTCGTAAGTCGACTCTTTGAAGAGTCGACTCATTTAAAAAAAAGACGAGTCGACTCATGAGTGATTCGAGTACCCTAAATAAAAATAAAAATAAATAAATCAATGCTGGGGAAATCACGGTACGTACCTACTATTACGCGTATCTTAATTATGGAGAAGATCTATCTAAGATTATGATTTTCCACGATGTACTTAGGTATGTATGACTAGAATTATAATCCAGTAAGGTAGGTTAGGCTCAGCCAATACAAAGTATAATAATCTAGTTGTGTTTCAAGGTAATCAACGATAACGATAGCTCTGAGACAAGTATCTGTTTATTATGATTATACAGGGCGGGGCAGTGAGTAGATCAGTCAATTACAGCACAAGGAGCAGAACTTTGGAAACTCAAATAGTTACATGTGGACAGCTGCTAGAGTGCGCCACATCACAGAAAGTAGGATTTAAGTTCAATTTGCACTATTCCGGTGGTAGCCTCCGACACGACACGATACTTTTTCAACCAATCAGAGATGATTATTTTCTCCACCCAAAGTACTCTAATTTACACTAGTCCGATAACTTCGACATGGCACGATACTTTTTCAACCAATCAGAGATGATTATTTTCTCCACCCAAAGTACTCTAATTTACAATAGTCCGATAACTTCCGACCCGACACAATACTTTTTCGACCTATCAGAGATGATTATTTTCTCCACCGAAAGTACTCTAATTTATACTAGTCGATAGCTTCCGCCACGACACGATACTTTTTCAACCAATCAGAGATGATTATTTTCTCCACCCAAAGTAATACTATTTTTACTAGTCCGATAGCTTCCGACACGACACGATACCTTTTCAACCAATCAGAGATGATTATTTTCTCCACCCAAAGTACTATTTACACTAGTCCGATAGCTTCATACATAACACGATACTTTTTCAACCAATCGGAGATTATTATTTTCTCCACCCAAAGTACTACTATTTTCACTAGTCCGATTGCTTCCGACACGACACGATACTTTTTCAACCAATCAGAGATGATTATTTTCTCCACCCAAAGAACTCTTAATTTACACTAGTCCGATAGCTTCCGACATGACACGATACTTTTTCGACCAATTAGAGATTCCGGAAACGAGAAAATTCGATCAGAAAATTTTTGCTCCGGACGGGATTCGAACCCAGAACCTCTGGACCAAGAGTGTCGTCAATGATGTTAAAAACTCGGCCACGGAGGGTCTTAATGTTACCTACCTATGTATCATTGTGCGCACTCTAGCGGCTGTCCACATATAACTACCTGAGTTTCCACACTTTCTTTTCTATACGCTTATGGTTCTACTTCCTACTGATTCACCCTGTGACTATATATGTGACCATACATAAATAAATAATTTCCCATTTTAATATCAATTAGATAGTTATATGTAAATGATAACGCAAAGTCGCTAACTACCAACGAATATTACATCCTTATTTCCTGATGTGAGTTCCAGGCTATGATTTTCGGGGGGGGGGGGTCCCTTACCATTTTGGCTAAACAATTAGTGATACATACATAGGTACAAATAAATATAAATTTATCGTTAAATTGAGTTTTATTATTATAGACTAGCAGTTGTGCCCCGTCCTTCGCCACGGTTAAAATTTGTAGAATTTCACCGAAAATATTTTGAATTCTGATAATTTTTCTGGGATCCCAGACTTTGGTTTTGGGAGAGGGTTCCATTCCCATCAATTGTTCTATTCCTCTTACCGTTTCGAATAGTATTCTATGATTTCCCATCAAGACATCGGCCGGTAGTAGAGTTATGAATTCTGATAACTTCACTGGGGTCCCTGTCTTTAGTTAGAGGGGGGGCATTCCTATATTTTTAAACTTTTGAACAATGATAATTTTTCTGGGGTCTCAGTCTATGGTTTTGGGGAGTTTAATTTTTCTATATCTCTTACCGTTTTGACTAAACAATGAGTATTGTCTAAATTTTAGTTTGGCCGATTCTGGATTCGAACTTGTAACCCTCGAATGGCTAGACACAATTTTGCAAAATATGTCCTAAATGAAGATTAAAGATGTCAGCTAAAAATTTCTCGCTTTGAGTTGATATGTTGTCGCGACAAAATTTGAGATATTGGACAGTAACTATTGGCCAATTTTCAGATTTTTTTCAAAAATCGGCTATAACTTGAAAACGGCTCAACTTTATTGAACTCTGATAATTTTTCTGGGGTCATAGCCTAGGGGTTTTTTGGGGGGGGGGCATTCCCATCAATTTTTCGATATCTTCTGGCCAAACAATTCCGGACAAACAAAGAGACATAAAACATATTTCCCTTTTATATACAGGGTGTCCCAGTTAAGGAGGACAATAATTAATGGGCTGATTCTAGATGCCAATACCTACCAAAAATGCTCCCTTCAACTTTTTAATAAAAGCTTTGTTTTGAGTTATTCGCATTTTTCATCTTTTTTTTACACGTGTACGCCTGACGTCACAAATCTGTCCATAACTTTCTTGGAAATAGTTTTTATCAAATTTTCATAACTCCTGACGTCACAAATCTGTCCATAACTTTCGTGGAAATAGTTTTTTTGAAGATATGACCAGAAACTGTGAGATTCAAGTTAGCTCAAAAACGAGACACTAAGTCAAAGGTTCTGGTCATGAAAGTAATTTTATCTGAACAGAAATGTTCCATGTGTTCCAAAATATCTTCAAATTTTCATAAAAAGTATGTCCAAGAAAGTTATGGACATATTTGTGACGTCAGGAACGTGTAAAAAAAGATGAAAAATGCGAATAACTCAAAAACAAAGCTTTTATTAAAAAGTTGAAGGGAGCATTTTTGGTAGGTATTTGCATCTAGAATCAGCCCATTAATTATTGTCCTCCTTAACTGGGACACCCTGTATATAGATAGCTGATAATTTTTTGGGTCTTCTTGGTCCAACCGAAACCAAATGGTGTACAGTTCACCAACTTTGTCCCTTGGGCACTCCATTTATAACATTGATAATTTATAAACACTCTACCTTTCAGTGTGACATAATTTATAACTCTACCTTTCAGAAGGACTGCAGTCATCAAAAGTAGATTTTACCCACAAGACAGATGCCTAGAGCATTGATAAATAAATTTATAATCACTCTACCTTTCAGTGTGACACATACGGTGACCATGTATAGTGTGGACTGCAGTCACCAAAAGTAGATTTTACCCACAAGATGCCTAGAGCATTGATAAAAAAATATATATTTCGTTTAGTTTAAAAAAATCTTCCTAGTGTTTTTTTATTGTATCAATAATGTAATTAATGTTGAATGTCAAATTATAAATAGGTTCTTAAAAATACATTAAATAATTTAACTACATAAAGAATGTAACAAAAATGTGGTGTGAATATCATACGACTTTTTTTTTTGGTTTGTTGGCCTTGGATGGCGAGGCCATTTCATACAGCCAATTATACGACTTTCCAAATCGATAAACAAAGTCAGAATTCGTAAAGAGCGACAAAAAGAGTCATAATTCCAATTTTATGCTCTAGCTCAGGGATTCCCAAACTTTTTGGTACCGCGCCCCCTTTCCTTGAAATGAAAGCCTCCCACGCCCCCCCACCTTTACATTATAAATTATGAATTGGTAATGTTGTTGCTGAATGCTATCTCATTCAATATGCTAATCTGTTGCTGAATGCTATCTCATTCAAAACGCGAATGTGTTGCTGAATTCTTGATTTCACGCCCCCCCCCAGTTTGAAAACCTCCGCTTTAGCTCTTAACGTTCTCCCGTTATCGTAAAAAGCGACAAAAAAAGAAAAAAACTTCCATTTTTATGCTCTAGCCCTTACCGTTCTCCCGTTATCGTAAAAAGCGGCAAAAAGAGTCAAAAACTTCCAATTTTATTCTCTAGCCCTTACCGTTCTCCCATTATCGTAAAAAGCAACAAAAAAAGTAAAAAAACTTCCAATTTTATGCTCTAGCCCTTACCTTTCTCCCGTTCTCGTAAAAAGCGACAAAAAAAGTAAAAAAAACTTCCAATTTTATGCTCTAGACCTTACCGTTCTCCCGTTATCGCAAAAAACGACAAAAAACTTCCAATTTTATGCTCTAGCCCTTACCGTTCTCCCGTTATCGTAAGAAGCGACAAAAAGAGTCAAACACTTCCAATTTTATGCTCTAGCCCTTACCTTTCTCCCGTTCTCGTAAAAAGCGACAAGAAAAGTAAAAAAAAACTTCCAATTTTATGCTCTAGCCCTTACCGTTCTCCCGTTCTCGTAAGAAGCGACAAAAAGAGTCAAACACTTCCGATTTTATGCTCTAGCCCTTACCGTTCTCTCGTTATCGCAAAAAACGACAAAAAAAGTAAAAAAACTTCCAATTTTATGCTCTAGCCCTTACCGTTCTCTCGTTATCGTAAGAAGCGACAAAAAGAGTCAAACACTTCCAATTTTATGCTCCAGCCCTTACCGTTCTCCCGTTCTCGTAAGAAGCGACAAAAAGAGTCAAACACTTCCGATTTTATGCTCTGGCCCTTACCTTTCTCCCGTTCTCGTAAAAAGCGACAAGAAAAGTAAAAAAAAACTTCCAATTTTATGCTCTAGCCCTTACCGTTCTCCCGTTATCGCAAAAAACGACAAAAAAAGTAAAAAAACTTCCAATTTTATGCTCTAGCCCTTACCGTTCTCCCGTTATCGTAAGAAGCGACAAAAAGAGTCAAAAACTTCCAATTTTATGCTCTAGCCCTTACCGTTCTCCCGATCTCGTAAGAAGCGACAAAAAGAGTCAAACACTTCCGATTTTATGCTCTAGCCCTTACCGTTCTCCCGTTATTGTAAATAGCGACAAAAAAAGTAAAAAAACTTCCAATTTTATGCTCTAGCCCTTACCGTTCTCCCGTTATCGTAAGAAGCGACAAAAAGAGTCAAACACTTCCAATTTTATGATCTAGCCCTTACCTTTCTCCCGTTCTCGTAAAAAGCGACAAGAAAAGTAAAAAAAACTTCCAATTTTATGCTCTAGCCCTTACCTTTCTCCCAGTGCCGGATTTAATATTCCGTAATTAGCTTTGCAGAACAAATTGAAGTTTCATTTTTAACTCTGGCCCAACGGGAGCGAACGAGCAAGCCGGGGGGGGGGGGNGGGGGGGGGGGGTACGCTTCGAGCCAAGTCTCCGGCAGGACCTACCATTCCCTTTCCAGGCAGAAGTCATGAAAACCGCCCAAAATTGAGCAAAAACTCTAAAAACCAACCAGCAGCGGTAGATTAGAATGCAGTCGAAAATATCGTGGCGAAATTTCAATCTTTAGCTCTTACCGTTTTCTTTTTATGTCAGATTCGTGAAAACCGCTAAAAAGCGGTAAATAAACAACAAAGATGTTTTAAACTTCAACTAAAGGCGTCTTTTTGCAATCAATGCATAAAAGTAATATAAAGGGACAGCAAAATTCAGGCTCTAGCTTTCTATTTTTGGGCGGAGTTAATTAAAACCGATAAAAAGCGGAGAAAAACAACTGTAACTTCGATTTTAACCGAAAGCTTTGTTGTTTGTTCCAGACATGAAATTGACATGTATGAATAGAAATTTCAAGTCTCTAGCATTTGCCGTTCTTCAGATATATTATGTTGTTCATAGACAGACAGACGGAAAGACACACACGCACGGAACCAATAGCTGAAACTCGAGATTTAGGTTGTGGGGACCACAAAAACTGATTTGGCATTGAAAAATAGACATCGAAAATTTCAGCCCATTACAATATTTTCTCTTTTATAGGATAAGGAAATTAAAAAAAAACAAAAAAAAAAAAAAAAATAGACGATTAAAGAAAAATCGTGGTGTTAAAACTAGACCTCGTATATTCGTGAGCTAGATTACTCTTTAGATCTATATGAGCTCCTGCATCTAAGCCTCTTCTGGGCTTTTTGTGCTTGGAAAGTAGCCTGTTTGCCTAGTCAAGGCCAAAGATCTGTGCAAGCTTGATTAGCCTTTTGGATAGGTATTTTTCGTGGATGTCGAGTCCGGGTTGCAACTGCCCCATGCTCAGTCTCCACACAAGTAGTGAATTACAGTCAAAAATGACGTGAGAAGCAGTCTCCTCATCCTCCCCACAGAGTCTACACATAATCTGGGTTGTAGCTGCCCCATGCTCAGTTCTCCACACAAGTAGGGAATTGCAGTCAAATAAAATGATAAGAAAAGAGAGGAAAAAAGGGGAATTAAGGACGGAGGGAGGGAGAGAGGGAGAGAGAGAGAGAAAAAGAGAGAATTGCTGAGGAATTCTCTTCCACCCAACCCTTAACTTACACATAACCTGGTCCTGATGGAAGACCATAGTTGTAGTGAAGGTGTTTTCTTAGTCCAGAGTGGCCAGTAAATCTAGACCTCACTTGGTTTTATCAATTAGGCAGTGTACTCGTATAAGTTCTCCACTAGATGAGACTTCAAGTTAATTGAGGTATGAAAATTATATATACACGCAGGTCCTCAATAAATAATTTAACAACCCAGCTGGTATTCAGATATACGCCAGCTATACACATAGATAGTTGTTATGTAAGTTACGTCCTTCCAAAATACTAATCTGTTTGAATGCTTAGGTAAACGTATGGGATAGCTTTATTTGGATTGGCTAACCTAAACCGGTTCCAAATAGACAGTAAAAATGATGCAGAAGATAAATATAATAGAAGCTAGGATTAATTCTAATAGAATTAGAATAAAAAATATTGTAAAATTTTTTTTTTTNGGGAGAATTGAACAAAGAACTGATGATGACTGGTTGAAGAACATACGAGAACAGATCATTGAGAGTGTCTGTGTCGGAACTGAAAATGATTTTATTGGGAGAATTGAACAAAGAACTGATGATGACTGGTTGAAGAACATACGAGAACAGATCATTGAGAGTGTCTGTGTCGGAACTGAAAATGATTTTATTCGGAGGATTGAACAAAGAACTGATGATGACTGGTTGAAGAAAATATATGTACGTATGAAATTAAATCATAGCATCAGTAAAGAAAGAACTTCTAAATTAAGGACTAAACGGCCATTTAAAATTTTGTTACTTTGAGTTCTCTGTGGATAGGGGGACTTGAAAAGAATACTTCCAAGGCACCCAAGTCCATGTCAGTCGTAAAAGGCGAGTAAAGGAATTGTCGGAAACGATATCCTTTTTATTACCCATGCAGAAAGCAAGGAGAAGCTACTCCATTATCCGTAAGGTTTCTCAAGAATCAACAACTCATGACGAGTTGTTGCAAACCAGCCCCGAGGCTGTGAACCTATGATGATGATATGAGTTGATATTATGTTGTCGTAATAAAATTTAAGATATCGGGCGATGACTGGCCGACTTTGGTCAATAAATTGGAAATTTGGACGTAAATCTATTATATATACATAAAAAAATTAGCGTCTATATTACATTTATATACTAACTGAATTCAGTAACAAATGCAGCAACTCCTGACACTCTTTTTTTTTCTAATTTGGCTTAACGTCTCTTTAACATCTATTAGTCATTCAAGACGGGAGTTTCACCTTCCATTCGCTGGAAACTTGCAAACCAGCTACCCACATTGACCTCACCCAGCCTGGGTTAGGCCGGAAAAATAGCCCCAGCATCACGAGGGCGCGAACTCACGTGAGCACCCACAACGTACAACCTCGCTGAACGTTGCTTAACTTCAGTGATCTAACGGGAACTGGTGTATTCAACGTGACACTCTACCATCATAGACAAAAAGGCATACCCGTTGTAGAGGGACATGGATTTTACGAGTATTATAGGGGACTTGAACATATATGTCTCTCTACTATTGGGGACACTGAACAAAATACCACTGGAAGTTCTGATGTTGTTGTTGTAGAAGCTTTAGCAGACGTCCGCTCCTCATGGTTCCCATAGACCCAGAAATTCGGCCACCCGTCGTGGCCTTCCCACTAAAAATTTCCGTGGAAGGAAGCAATTGATGAGTCTATAAACGTCCTCACGATGGTTGGTTCTACGTACCAGGACGACCCGAGAAGAAGACTTCAAGAGGGAAACTTCGGCAAGGATACTTCAAGGCTAAAGACCATCAATATTCAGCTACAGCAGTACAAACACCCCCTGAAACATCTGATCCTTGGATCTGGTATCCACAAGGACACGAATCTCCAAAGAGTCAAGTTGGTGGTAATCAATCAATAACCCATCTATCTATATATATCAAAGTGAATGTCTGTCTGTTTGTTTGTTTGTTCGCTTATAACTTAAGAACTACAGCTCGGAATTGCACGAAACTTTGCACACTTATTTGTTTTTAAACGGGGAAGGTTATAGGTACGGTATTGTCCGGCCATTTTGGTTACGGTCGATTTTATGGCCGATTTTCCGGCCGATTATCCAATTTCTTGCTCAAAATTTGCCGAATTTTGGGCAATATCTTAAGATTTGTCGCGACAACATATCAACTCAAAGCGAGAAAGTTTTAGGTAACATATTTATCCTTCATTTAGGACATATTTTACAAAATTGTGACTACCCAGTCGAGCGTTACAAGTTCGAATCCGGGATCGGCCACAATAAAATTTTGACAAACCTCATTGTTTAGCTAAAACAGTAAGAGATATAGAAAATTTGAATGGAATGACCCCCCTCAAAACCATAGCCTGGGACCCCAGAAAAATAATCATAGTTCAAAATTTTTCTCTCATCTTCTCGAAACGAAGTTCGGGTACTCAGCTAGTACTCAATATTTGCGGGTAGAGGGGATTCAAAATATTTTCTGAGAAGTTTCCTGTCAAAACAAGCCTACAGTCTCTCCATGGATTTTATGGCAACCTTTGGTTTTCGGAGTCCATACGATTGATCCGTATTCAAGAACTGATCGCACGAGGGCTTGGAATAGTAACTTCATAACATTTGACATTTTCTAAAACGGTTTGAAATTTTCCTGGGGTCATAATTAGGGCTTCGATTCCCGCATGCGGAATTGATTTTGAATCCCTCATGCGGGATTTAAGCTTAATCCCGCGGGATCCTTCATGTTTTAATATTATAAGGAGGAAAGTTCTAAGTAGGTAGGTATATCCTCATACATGCACCATTTACGCTAACTGCTGTCATATACCTTTATATATTTGCCTGATCTTTTTTCTGATCTCCAAGGAAAAAAGAGGAAATAAATTTAAAAAAAATTTAGATCAAAACACTAGTATTCAATAATGAACCTTTGGAATTGTAAAAAAAAAAAAAAAAAAAAAAAAAAAAAAAAAAAAAAAAAAANGAGATTTTCAAATCCTGGGGCTTGGAAAAATGCTCTCAGAAAGCAAATGGTAGACAAGAAGACAAGCTGTCATGTCCCAAACTTGTCCTCAGCTGACTACAAATTAGCCCAGCTGTTGAGAACACTCTTTCCGATTCAGCACTTGTAGGAGGAATAGTTACTACATACTGTACTCCTTCACAATACCTAAGATCATATTTAAAAAAAAAAATCTTTTAGTGCGGGATTTGCGGGATTGGAGTTTGCGGATCCTGCAGATTACAAATCCCGCAAATAGTGGGATCCCGCATTTGCAGGATTGGAAGCCCTAGTCATAATACACCATATTTTTTTGGGGGGGAGGGGTCATGATGTTTTTGATCCACCCTGTAGATACAGAGGTGAAATGATAGGAAAGCTATACTGATCTACTTTTGTCAACAACGTTGTTTATATATATTTCTATTCCTTACAAAAATTAAACAATACATGCATTGATATGCTAATGTAAACAGAAATGCAATGGCCTCTGTTGTAACCTAAAGCTATTGTTATATCAACATATATATGAACTGTAGACAGAATTATCAATTGTGTCTAACGACCTATTTGGGGGAAAGAAAACTAAACAAACAAGCACCAATAATTTGAATATTGTTGGACTTAAAATACACCCAGAACATTAATTGAATCATGCCTGGAAAAGGGGCGTATGTCTCAGGAATAACGCCCTCGCTATGGCATAGGGACGACCTGTAACGCATACCATCACAGTTCCAGCCAAGGGCCATCAAAACCTTTTCGGTAACCTCATATCAACCTTGCACAGTTCTGCACACCAGGACGACCTGGAACGCATACCATCACAGTTCCAGCCAAGGGCCATCAAAACCTTTTCGGTAACCTCATATCAACCTTGCACAGTTCTACACACCAGGACGACCTGTAACGCATACCATCACAGTTCCAGCCAAGGGCCATCAAAACCTTTTCGGTAACCTCATATTCTCATATCAACCTTGCACAGTTCTATACACCAGGACGACCTGTAACGCATACCATAACAGTTCCAGCCAAGGGCCATCAAAACCTTTTCCGTAACCTCATATCAACCTTGCACAGTTCTGCACACCAGGACGACCTGGAACGCATACCATCACAGTTCCAGCTAAGGGCCATCAAAACTTTTTCGGTAAACTCATATCAACCTAATACTACCATTCTTCAAACCTGAATCTGGAAATGGGGACAGTAGTTGATTTTAAAAGGGACACCGGTACTACAATTGTTCAGGAGAGCACTTTAAAGAAGAGAATACCAAAAAAAAAATTACACTAATGTCGGTCTTTGTTGCCCTTTTTCCAATTTTTTCCTATATTCGCCAGATTTTTTTTTGATTTCTCCCCACTATCTCAATCTCAAACTTTGGTTTTAAAACTAAGAAATGATTTTCATTTCATTCTATTGAGAACACTACAGATGTCTTAAAAACGGAAAAAAATTGATTTTTTTTTTAACAAACACCCTTCTTCCACAAACCTCATCTTGTTCACCTAACGAAGTGATGTCCAATTTTTAACATCACGATTTTTGATCTTTTTGATCCACGTAAATTTTCGACCACTAAATCGGATCTTGATGAAAATAGTATGCATTAATAGATATATTTGGTTGACTAATTGATGGCCCCCCTAGTTCACCCGGTAAAATAGGATGACCATTTTAACTCGAAAATTCAACTATAACCTATTGTGTTTACTGGGTATACGTTTTTTGACTCTATTTCTGTAAGTACAAATATGAGGCCGGAGGAGAGGTAACATTGTCGCTATTTCTCAACACATGGCAGGACGTATTTGCTATCATCATCTAATTGGTTTGACACAGAACAGCTAGTTTAGACGAAAATTATTAGTTGCTGTAGGCGTGCTCCTCTTAAAATCAACTGTTCCCCAAGGCCGCCAAGAGAAAATTCGGGCCCGGGACTGAAAAGTTAAGGGCCCCTATGCAAAAATCCATGAATCCTCAAAAGTAAATAACCTAAATATTAAATATAAGTATCCATGATGTATAATATAAACTAATGATGTTAAATTATTTCTATTAATAACAAATCATGATCAATGAATCAAATTTTTTTTGTAGCACCTTGGAATTTTTGGGCCACTCCAAAAACCCCGAGCCCGGGGGTATTCGCCCCATTCCCACACCCTTTTTGGTGGGTGTGGTTCCCCTGTAGAAACATTCAGGTTTGGAAATATGGTCAAAATAGGTTGACATGAGGTTACCCAAAAAAAATTTGATTGCCCTTGGCTGGAACTCGGAAAATATGTTTTTGTTACTTGGTACTTTGTCAAAATGTTATTGTTACTTGTCGATAACTAACGAATAAACAGATGCCAAAAGAAAAATCGTGGACTAAAAAATAGAGATCACTCCGGTCTGTACGGTACATAAAAATCTAAAAAGATCAATCTTACCTCTTATCTAATAACAGAATTATTATAAAACAACACTTTCTCACTTAATAAAATAGAGAAGTTAAGAACATTGACTGCTGTCAATCTGTGTTTAACAAAACAATGAATCAAAAATTTTGTTGGCTCGTCAGAACTGATAATGGATTTTAATTATTGGAAAATCCAATTAGTTGTTCACTTTGAATTTGTGATAACGATTCAGTGTACAGGTTACAATGTAATCAACTAATAATGCGCTTTATACGCTATGAAAAAACTGTGAATCAGAAATAACTAGCTAAGCATAATGTTTCAAGTCAAACAGGAAATGAGAAATGATAAAATGTTAATGATCGTACATTGATGGTAGGTGGGGATCTTGTTTGATATCAAATTGTTTACAATTTTAGTTCAAGATTTATCCGCCTGATACAAAAAAATGATGCTATGTGCAATGCGCTACTTTTTTTTTATATTTTTTTTTAGGCGTTTTTTATGTATTTAATTTTGGTTTATTAATTTCAAGCATGTCTGCGTCTATGGTACGTTGAATACATCAGTTCCTGTTAGATCACTGAAGTTAAGCAACGTCCAGCGAGGTTGTACCATGTAGGTGTCCACGTGGGTTCGCGCCCTCGTGATAATGGCTATTTTTCCAGCCAACCCAGGCTGGGTGGGGCAGGGCCCTTCAGAGGGGGTGACAAAGGGGACAAAATGTGCGGTGCCCGGGCTCATCAAGGGGTCCTGGACCAGTAGATTTTTTTTCACTGATAATAAAAAAATAAATTAAACAAATACAACGTGCCAAAAAAAAAATTACCACAAAAATGACAAATAATGTCAATTAATGTGCCTAATAGAAAGCGTCTATGACACGTTGAATACACCAGTTCCCGATAGATCACTGAAGTTAAGCAACGTCCAGCGAGGTTGTACCATGTGGGTGTCCACGTAGGTTCGCGTCCTCGTGATAATGGCTATTTTTCCGACTCAACCCAGACTGGGTTAAGTCAATGTAGGTAGTAGGTAGCTGGTTTGCAAGTTTACAGCAAATGGAGGGTGAAACCCCCGTCTTGAATTACCATATTACCAATATATGTTAAGGGGACGTTAAGCCAAATTAAAAAAAAAAAAAAAAANAAAAAAAAAAAAAAAAAAAAAAAAAAAAAAAAAAAAAAATGAACCTTTGGAATCGTCACGAAAAAAAATTACCCCCTTAAATTTAATAATTTACGTTTCAAGGTACGAAGAATCAAAAAATGGAGAAAAAAAATAATAATAATGCGTTTTTTCGCCGTACGGCATGATGGGCACTTTTGTAGGGTTGACCGATTTTAAAGGGAGGTGTATGTGACCGTTCCTTCTTCAATTGTCTCCTTCCATGTTCCAAACCAAGTTTTTTTGGGTTCCACTGTTGTCCAGATTGAAGACTGTTTTGGAAACAGGATCCTAACGAGATGTGTTATCCAGGTAGTCAAATCAGTGCCGTATCCGAGCAGTTAGCTCAAATTTTGAATTTGACACGGAAGCCTTTTTCAATGCAAGTTTCTGGTATTGGGAGAAACTCCCCCTTCATTCCCCCCTCTCGACAAACCTGCCTGGGGCGAAACATTTTTTTTTTGCCACTTAGCGTTGACCATAGTATGTTCCATACTAACATTTTAGTAATGGAACCCTATATATGTGACTGAGATTGACGAAACTTTTCGTATGGAACCCTATATATGTGACTGAGGTTGACGGAAAAATTCATAACACAATAATTAGACATCAAATGATACTTACATACCAATTTTCATCCAAATCAATCAACTCCAAGTGGAAAAAAAGGTGTTCACGGTGGACAGACGATTTTTTTTGTTCGATTTTGGATTCTGCGTACCTTAAAATATTTAAAAATAAAACTTTGAGCAGAGGTTATTTTTTTGCGTCGATTATTCCTATGGTATTACCAAAATGTAGCCACTGAGGGGAGCAAACTAACTTCATTACGTGACGGTCCTAAGCTTGTGTAAATACAGAGGGTTTGGTGTTAGGAAGAGCATCCAGCCTTTAAAAAAACTATTCTTCAAATAAATGATGAGAGATCATCAGAAATAAGCGAGTTTCTACGCAATTTCTATTGATGATGTGAAAGCAAAGGAGGGTTACCGTGCTAGGAAAGAGTTACAGCTAAAGAGAGTAGGCAACGAACAAAAGGTTGTGGCAGAATTAAGGAAAGCAGCGCCAACCCCAAATAGAATTGGGAAAGGGTGAAGTTAAAGAAGAAGACTCTAATATTACCAAAATATAAGAGACATAATTATTGTTGGAAATATGCGAGAGTTGGGACACAAGAGAAATTTGTAAAATAAAATACAAATAAAAACTTACATTGCTCATTCAAAATACTATCTCCATCGTAATTCAAAGGAACATTCATAAATCCACTACCATCGTCAGTATCATCATCTCCTTCAATTCGGTCAAGCAATTGATCATTGACTTCCTTCAAAGGTTTGTTACTTGCAACATGACTTTGGTTATCATTGTTTACTTTGTATTTATTCACAATAGCCATCACATCATCATCATCATCATCATCTTTTGCTTCTTCCTTTTCTTCTATATCAGATCTATCTTTTTCATCTTCTTCAATTCGGTCAATTAATTGATCATTGACTCCCTTCAAAGGTTTGTTACTTGCAACATGACTTTGGTTATCATTGTTTACTTTGTATTTATTCACA
This sequence comes from Pachypsylla venusta, assembly GCA_012654025.1. Lineage (NCBI taxonomy): Eukaryota > Metazoa > Arthropoda > Insecta > Hemiptera > Aphalaridae > Pachypsylla > Pachypsylla venusta. Next base: position 14,130,211 of record CM022876.1, on the reverse strand, counting down.
ATAGCCATCACATCATCATCATCATCATCATCTTTTGCTTCTTCCTTTTCTTCTATATCAGATCTATCTTGTATTGTTTCTTCCATTTTGTGATCATACATTTCAATTTTATGTTTGTTATCAATGTTTATAGCATCATTCAATTGTTTTTCATGAATTATATGTTTAAATTGTTCATTATCTTCTTTTGTAGTTTTATTGTTATATTTTATTCCATCACTACTAAAATTTTCACTCATATTATTTATATCATTTGAATAGGGATAATTGGTTGACAACATTTCATTAAATTGTTCTAAAACTGTTGGATTATTTTCGATTTCTATAATTGTATCAGACTTAATTTCATTTCTTCTACATTCATTGGAATTATTAATTGTGCCAAGTTTAGTTTTATCATCTTCATTGTTAAATTGTTTTTCATTTTTGATTTTTTCCTTATTTCTTTCTAGATTTACGTTTTCAATGTCTACAACAGTATCTACATTTTCTTCTGGAATACTTTCAAAATAACTCGGTCGTCTATTATCATGATAATTTTCTAAATGATCAACGATATCGGTCATATTTAAAAGATTGCTTACGTTATTAAATTGTTTATCAAAAATAGTATTTGATTCGTTCATACTTGGATTGCTGTTTTTAACGTGATTTATAATTTCTTTTAATTTTTCATTTATTTCTTCAAATTCTAAATCATTTTTTATATTTTTCTTCAAGTTTTCATTAGATTTCTTATCTCTTTCAATGTCCACTATATTTTCTTGAATTGAATTTTCTTTGAATATTACATTAGGTTTCAGTTCTTTTGCATTAATGATTCTAATTTCGTTCATTTCCTTCAAGTTTTTATTTCTTTCCTCCTCTATTTGATTATTTACTGCATTTTTTAATACTTCTTTGTGATTTTCTTTTAAATTTGGTTCACTTTTCAGTTCTCTTTCAATATCTATTCCATTTTTTACTATTTGTGTTCCATTTTCTTGCCTATTAATTATTTCATTATTTCTTATATTTTTATTCATTTCCTGTCCTCTTTCATCACTATTTCCTCTATTTTCCATTATTTCTTTCTGATCTTCTTTTATATTTTCATTTATTTCTTGTTCACTCTCATCAAATCCATTTACTACTATTTCTATTTCATTTTCTTTACTATTAATTGTTCCATTATTTTCTAAGTATTCATCACTATTATTAAAACTACTATTACAACTAACATAATCACAATCATCACTATTTATTGAAAAATAACTTTTATATGAACTTCTTATACTATTTCTTTTAAAATGATTATTCCATTCTTGTTGAATGTCTTTTAATTTGTCTTTAAATTCCGATTCTGTTGATTCTTCTCCAGTTTCATTTACAATTGGATCATTATTTGTTCGATTATATTTTGATTTATTATTGAAATTGTTCACATTGTTTATGGATGAGTTAGTTATATTTTCCTCATTATTCATTTTAATTTAAATTACCTTCATAGGTGTTATCTATTCTAACTTTTGGATATGTTCTATTTATTGTAAAGTGTTTGGTTATTGATTTAACATGATCTTGGATTTAATTTTTTTTTTTTTGGACAATTAAGGCGCTTTAACTTCGAGGTCGTTTGCGCCGAATCCCTGGTTCATAGGAGTCTAAAGCAGCCTACCCGTTTAAGGTAAACCACAAGACAGTCCAACACCAAAGGGTCATCTAACAAGGACGGAGGGGGGAGGAGAGAGGTCATGGCACCCGAAAGAGATGGACAGTGCAGGATATGCTGGACGGACAGCATAGCCCCACATTGGCATATTAAATAGGAAACCGTGAGTAAGCCGGGTGTGGCCGATCCTCATTCGGGCGATCACAATCTCTTCAGCCCTCGATGAACGGAGGCTAGATGTCCATGGTTCAATGTCTGATTTGATGGTCTTAAGTTTATTGGCTGGACTGGTGTTGGACCAAAACTGGAGATCTCATTATGGATGATGGTTTTAATTAACGATTTAAAATCATCAGGGCAACACAAATTTGAATTTAAAGGATTTATGAGATGTTTAGCTGCTATATCAACAGCCTCGTTGCCTCTAATGCCGCAGTGGGATGGACACCAAATGAAGGAAATATGGATCCCAAGGAGGGAAAGATGATAAAGAACTATGGCTGATAAAGAACTCATGGAGTCTGAGATGATGGCAACGTGTGTAGGAAGAACGTTATTTGAAATTTCAAGGAGACAGAGATATTATAGCCAAAAGTTCAGCAGTAGAAATGGAAAGGAAATTGCAAAGGGAAAAAGAAAAAAATGTTGTCATTGATACTGAAGGCACAACTTACAGAATCATTGGATTTAGAGCCATCCGGATCTTGGTTTTAAAATTTTAAAAGTTGATTTTTTTCAAAAACTTTATTGAAGGCTGCTAAAGTTTGGATAACATTTACGCGCTGGACCCGATTAACAATAGTAGCACTTGTAGCACGTGCTACGGGCCCCGCGCTTTGACAACTTACACTAGATATTTCGACATTTCTGGGTTGACAATTGAAAAAACATATCATTTTGACGGGGCCTCCAACTCGTCAAAGTATGTAGTAAAATCTAATTTAGGAAAGTACAAGTAGGTATACCCACTAGCTAGGAACTTGATAAAGAAACGAGTATTGCAACATTAAAATTTTGAGTATAATTATACTCAAAATTTTAATTTCAGTTTTCTCTACCAGCTGTAGGTACTTAGACAAAAAAGGCCAAAAGATAATCAATTTTCGTACTGGCTCCACAAAGTAGACTACTCAGACGACGTCTGCGGCGGGTGGAGGGAGCCCCGCTCTGTGAAAGTGCTACGGGTACAGCGGAAGATTAATCCGGCCCTGTTTACCCGTACCGAGGAGTGTCGATACATGAGATGTGTCAATAAAATAGATGCGCATACAAAACCGGAGGTGTGAATTTCAAGAGAATTTACACCTGTGTTTTTGGACCTATAGTTGGACCAAGGAACCAAATTTGATCCAAACAGGTGAACGGTACGAGTGTTATGTTGAAGATAAGGAATGGTCTATAGACAGTAGACAGCAACGGAACCAAATTTCATCAGAACTGGATAAACGGTATTTTTTCCGTGACGATACCGATAATAAAAGAAAAAATGGAATGATTTTTTTAAATGTACGGCCAGAATGGAATTAGGTAATTCGAAGTATAGGTATGATGATTGATGCGATGATTTTGATAAACACTGGTCGGCAAGAATGGAATAAATTCAAGGATGGAATAAATTCGAACTAAAGATATGATGATTGATGCGATGATTTTGATAAAACTGTACGTCAAGAATGGAATAAATTCGAACTAAAGATATGATGATTGATGCGATGATTTTGATAAAAACTGTACGGCAAGAATGGAATTAGGTAATTTGAAGTATAGGTATGATGATTGATGCGATGATTTTGATAAAAACTGATAATGGGTCAAATGTTTGTAACGAAAGATCAACTAATAAAATAACCAGCGTCAATGGCTCGTTGAATACATCAGTTCTCGTCAGATCACTGAAGTTAAGCAAGGTGACCAGATGGGTTTGCTTCTCCCGATGTTGGCTATTCCCGGCCCAGCCCAAACTGGATGAAGTTCACTGGGTAGCTTGTTTGTAAGTATCTAGCGAATGGAGGGTTTGACATCCCTGTCTACATTTTACCTACCTTAGAACAATGTTTCAAATGGTTTCTGATGCGAGCAAATTCTTGTCTGAATTTTAGGTTAAAAATACGTTAACCCTAGCATTGCCAAGGGGGGGGGAAGGGGGTACAAAGTACCCGCGTTTTAAAAAGCTTATAGTAATCAATTTATGATACTTATTTTAATGAGACCATATAAAAATATGTATGTTCTAAGCCTTCTAAGGGATGATAATAAATTGTCTAAAGTATCTAAAATGTCTAATTATGTACCACCTGCAAGAAATAAGTGTGTGTAAACACTGTCAAAAGACATTTGTCTATGTGGGATGTCAGGAAGGACAAAGTTCTGGTTCAGAATAGATTTCCTAGGGTCTAGCGATTTTTTTTTTTTTTTTTTTCATTTACATTATTTTATTCCTGGGATTTAATTTTATTTTTATGTAAGATAATAATTGATTTAGTTTATATTTTTTTAGTTTATAATAAAGTAATAGCGACTTATTGTAAATAAAAAAATCATTTTATCCTTTATTTTGTTTGCGGGTACTTTGTACCCCCCCCCCTTGGCAATGCGCGTAATTGAATAGAGCTTGGCAATCCTAGGGTTAAGCAAAAAGAAGAAAAAAAAAGAAGAAGACTCATGATAATATTCGATCTGTTCTTCAACATATAACGCCCTGTATCCCTAGTATGCACCTCTAATGATGACATATGATAATGACAGCAATTTTCATGTTGAAGGTTGCCATGCGTTCTTGATATTGAACCTCATTCTATTTATTACTAGCAGGTGTATTCCGTGCTTAGCCACGGTTCAATTTAAGTTCTCTAATATTAAAATGCAGAAAAATACTCCAAGGAGATTAATATGAAAATTGCCTGAGAAGAATTGCAAACATGTTATTTATGTATAACGATATTCAAACGTGAGGTTTGTATAAAAGACGTTGAATACACCAGTTCCCGTTAAATCACTGAAGTTAAGCAACGTCCAGCGAGGTTGTACCATGTGGGTGTCCACGTGGGTTCGCGCCCTTGTGATGCTGGTTATTTTTCCGGTCCAACACTGGCTGGGTGAGGTCCGGCGAATGGAGGGTAAACCCTCCGTCTCGAATGGCCAATACATGGTAATAAGACGCTGAGATTAAAAGAATAAAATAAAAGCAATGTAGAATTTCTTTGTGGTGAGGCCCTTTAAAATTTTTGTGGATATCACTTTCGCATTAAAAAGGACGTGTCAATTATTGATATGGGAAAATTAAATATTCAGAAGTTTTACATAATATGTGCAATACAGTGTTTTGTAAATTGTTGTCATAAACTTACAACTACTGCCCATACTATTCAGAGCTCTGCACTCTGAACATCACCTCAACCCACACTACCTTCATCTCAGCGTTACATATGTGCAATACAGTGTTTTGTAAATTGTTATCATAAACTTACAACTACTGTCATTACTATTCAGAGCTCTGCACTCTGAACATCACCTCAACCCACACTACCTTCATCTCTGCGTTACATATGTGCAATACAGTGTTTTGTAAATTGTTATCATAAACTTACAACTACTGCCCTTACTAGTCAGAGCTCTGCACTCTGAACATCACCTCAACCCACACTACCTTCATCTCTGCGTTACATATGTGCAATACAGTGTTTTGTAAACTGTTGTCATAAAACTTACAACTACTGCCCATACTATTCAGAGGTCTGCACTCTGAACATCACCTCAACCCGCACTATCTCCATCTCTGCGTTACATATGTGCAATACAGTGTTTTGTAAATTGTTGTCATAAAACTTACAACTACTGCCCATACTATTCAGCGGTCTGCACACTGGGCATCACCTCAACCCGCACTATCTCCATCTCTGCGTTACATATGTGTAAACACACTTGAAAACAAATTTAAAAATAACATCATTCCGTCTTGAATGACCAATAGATGTTAAAGAGACGTTAAGCCAAATTAAAAAAAAAAAAAAAAAAAAAAAAAACNAAAAAAAAAAAAAAAAAAAAAAAAAAAAAAAAAAAAAAAAAAAAAAAAAAAAATATATATGAACATCAATTTTGAACAAAATCACTTTCCTTCACATAACTCAAAATAAAAATGATTCGAATGTCAACAAACAACAGAATAATACCATTAACTCTATGATCAACCGCTTGGGTTTTAAACAGCGCGTGCTCACTTGTAGTAAATTTTTGGCAAAACCCGGAACTTCTCATGTTTACACCAATCTGGTTTATTCGATAAGATACTACTTGGGTAGTAAACAGTAATGTGAGGATCTAAGGTCAAAACAATTGGCTTATAGATGAATATCAGCTATGGAGATATCCATACCAATCAAGGTCCTATATGGAATTATCAAGATCAATTCTCACAAAACTCAGTACGAGACAGATCAGTAATAAATGGATCTGCCGTAGGGTGACTGATACATTATACGTCTAGACAGGGCCGTAGACAAAAATCCGGCCGGGGGGAAAAATTTACGGTCCCCTCTATTAGATATTTTTTATGGGGAGTAATAAAAGTAAAAGTAGGCAATTCACTTAGTTGATGTGAAAAGGCATGTACGCTTCTTCTTGGCAACACATAATTCGATACTCAGATATTAATATTTACGAAATATACTAATACTAGCTGTTTTTCCTTGCTTCGCTACGTTTACAAAATTCAACAACTCAATATTAGATTTTTGGTGGAACCGACCCCCAGAGTGGACACGGCTTCTATTTAGAAAATTCAATATTTTACTCAAAGATATTACTTTTTTCACTGCGGAACACCTTCGTATAAAATCCATATTAGCCCACTATCGCTAAAATTCTGATTTTGTGTGTTTGAATTTTTTTCAAAACTTCTAAGTTGATTTTTATTCAGAAATTATTATTTCTGAATAAAAATCAAGAGTATTATTCAGAAAAAACTTGAAAATTTTCATTATGATAATTTTCTCACCGGGCCTCTTAGGAAATCCCAGGCCTGGGGGGATTCCCACTTTCCTCCCTCTCGTCGAGCCTGGTCCTTCCAAGACACCTACATATAAAGTCAGAAGATAAAAAGATATCGTCAAACTATTCTTACAAGATATAAGGACATAATATAAGGAAATCAGAGCCGATTGTACTGGGAAAACTAAAGAGAAAATTTTGAAGTTAGGCTGGTCCATTATAATCTAATAGTAACTGTTGGCAATACAAATAAAGGGCACGGAAAACGTAGTAAATGTGTAGCATGGAACCCTATATACCAGGGTCCATAAAGTCTCACCCCACCCCCCGTATCTCAAGAATGGCAGAAAATATAAGAAAACCTCGTATCCCTTAGATTTTAGGTGGATTAATTTTAGACTAAAAATTTTTTGGCCTCGGCCAGCCGTTTAGGCTGGGAACCGACTGGCTTCAAAATCTTAAATGAAAAGGTATATCAAGAATCAAGTGACACCTTGTTTTAAAGGTCTCGTTAAGACGAGTTCATTACAGAAAACCAGAGCTCTCTAGGATCTACCGTTCACGAATTACAGGGTGGAACATGCGACATGGACTCTTTGCGGCCGCACCGAAATGGTAGTTAAAAATGCCTAGAAATAAGTTTTTATGATCCCAAATAAGTAATTTAGTAAAAAAGATGGTTATCCCGCTCACTTTGACCGCAGAGATCGAGCATTCTCAGTCCAAACCTATCCAGATTTTCTGAAAATTTTGATCAAAGAAAGCTTGAACACTGCGGTCGAATTGGGCGGGACAACCATCTTGTTGGAACACTATTTTTGACTAAATTACTTATTTGGGATCATGAAAACTTATTTCTAGGCATTTTTACCCACAAAAATATATATGGGATACGTGTTTTTGCGTTTTCTTATATTTTCAGCCATTCTCGAGATACGGGGGGTGGGGTGAGACTTTATGGACACCCTGTATACGACTGGTGGTAACCCAAATTTCGGGGCATTATCTTAAAAATGTGTATCACCTGGCGCACCCTGTATAAATCATGACGTACCATGAAACACTGGAATGAAGTTCCGCTCGGTGTGGAACGGTAATTTGGCGCACCCTGTATAAATCATGACGTACCATGAATCACTGGAATGAAGTTCCGCTCGGTGTGGAACGGTAATTTGGCGCACCCTGTATAAATCATGACGTACCATGAAACACAGGAATGAAGTTCCGCTCGGTGTGGAACGGTAATTTGGCGCACCCTGTATAAATCATGACGTACCATGAAACACAGGAATGAAGTTCGGCTCGGTGTGGAACGGTAATTTGGCGCACCCTGTATATATCATGACGTATAGCTCGGTGCGGATAGGTAATTTAAGAAGGTAGAATAACAATAAAAATGAAACAATAGTTTGCGGGTACCTGATCTGGTTTAACTCGTTCTTTGATATCCCGTGTTAATAGCATAAGTAGTCAGTCAATACGTCAGTATACCAACTGGGCTTTGCGTTTTATAAGTATAGATTCTACACAAGATATTGTAACGTCATTTCCATGACTGAACGCAATATACAATAACTAATTACTATTTTCTATCTCATACTATAGTGCAATTAAACCGTGAGTGGTCGCGTTCCGCCGCAGAACGCCATCGGTCTACTGTAGCGATTTTTTCTCACACCTGGTTTTGCTGTATTTACTTTCTTTTCAAGGAAAATAATTGATTTTTTTTTTTAAAGAATTTGTTCAAAATCTTCTTTGATCTATATTTGAAGCGATATCAGCAAGTTTATTTTCCAATAGTACCCAGTTCGATTCCCTATTTTGGCACTTTTTTTTCTTATATTATTTTATGAAATGTTAGAAATGTACCTAAATAAATTATTTATTTAGGTCGTTATTATGTTTACATTAATATGTAATTAAAGTAATTAGTTAATTAAATGTAATTACATAACTTAAATTTTGAACTATATAAATAGCCACACAAAAGACGAGAATATTTCGCCAAAAAAATTACGACCCCACTGGTCGCGATGTGAGAAAAATTCTCACATCGACTGCCTCAGACAACTTTCCGACTGCCTCAGGCAACTGAAATGCAATGTATGTCGATAATTTTTTGTGAGCACAAAGTAAATCATATTTTGAACAGCTACTGAGAGACCCGACAAGTTGGACCCTATAATTACCAAGTTATTGCGTTTTTGTCCGACAGTGTGAGAAAAATTCCCTATAGGAGACCACTCACGGGTTAATAAATGACTATTTTTTAATCAGCTTCTGATGATATGCATTAAGATGCAATTTTCTACATCGATGCATTTTCTGAACAAGAAGTCTTGTTGCGTAAAAATTAATAAGCCCTAGATTTGGAACCAACTTATTTTGGTTTATTAGAATATAGGCACCGAGGGGAGCAAACCAGCTTCATTAGGTGACGGTCCTAAGCCTGTGAAAGTACAGAAGGTTTGGTGTTAAGCTGTTAAGAAGGGCATCCTGTCTTGAAACACTCTGCTTCAAATTAAAAATGGAAAGTCAAGCGCACACAGTTACTACGAATTGATACTATGAGAAGCAAGCGAGGTTTACCGTGCACTGAAAATGCGGCATGGTAGAATTAAGGAAAGCAACGCCGACCCCAAATAGAATTGAGAAAAGTTATAGTTAAAGAAGAAGAAGATTTTCCTTTGGAATCGTCACGAAAAAAAAAAAAAAAAACTCAAAAATAGGCATCACCAGGATACGAACCTTAGTGGTCACCCAATTAGTATAATCTCGTTGGACGTTGCCTTTCTTTGTGAGATTGATATAATTTAATACTCATACATTTGGGAGTACCATTCTCATCTTTTATCGATGTTGCTTAACTTTAGTGATCTCACGGTGCACTGGTGTATTCAACATAGACTCTGGCTTCTTATTCTTTAACTTCACCCCTTCCCAAAATTAACACTAGCATTGCCAAGGGGGGGGGGGGCAAAGTACCCGCGTTTTAGCAAAAAGCTTATAGTAATCAAATTATGATACATTAAAATAATTAGACCTTTAATAATTGTCACAAACAATATTTTCCATCATAGTATAGAAAAATATGTATGTTCTAAGCCTTCTAAGGTATGATATTGAAGCCATCCTCGGGTTAATTGGTGTTGGCGTTGCTTTCCTTAAGTCTATCACGCCACATCCTTTTATTCTGTGCCATATTTGTATATTGAAGCAGAGTTTTTTAAAAAGAAGATTTGGTATTAGGAAGGCATTCCAGCCCTTCCTAATACCAAACCTTCTGTATTTATACAGGTTTGGGACCGTCACCTAATGAAGCTATTTTACCCTTTTATATTATGTACCCAACTACCCAGCACGACTGAGATCAAGAATTTCATTGACGGATGGGTCTTCGAAAACCATCTGAGGCGGTGGAAGGACGTCTCAGGCCTGAGACACAGCAAGGCTGTGTTACAGGGACCATCCAAGGAGCTTACTATAGAGATCCTTGCCCTCAGTCGCAAAAACATCAGACTAGCCACGGGCCTGATTACTGGGCACTGTGGACTGAGAAAACATCTGCACACTATGGGCTTCCATCAAGACCAGGTTATGTGCAGACTTTGGGGGGAGGATGAAGCGACTGCTTCTCACGTTATCTTTGATTGCAACTCCCTCATTGCGTGGAGACTAAGTATGGGGCAGCTACATCCCAGGCTTGACATTCACGCAAAACACCTAGCCAAAAGGCTGATCAAGCTTTCGCAGATCTTAGGCCTCAGCTAGAGAACAGGCTACTTTCCAAGCACAAAAAGCCCACGAGAGGCTTAGGTGCAGGGGCTTACATAGCCCCAAAGAGGAATTTAGCTCACGAATATACGAATACCCCGGGCCGTACCTAAAATTTTTTTTCGGGAGGGGGTCCGAAGGATTGATAGTCAAGCCAGGACTAACACCTGAAAATAATGATCATGGAAGGTGATGTTGTTGTTGATGTTCTTGTTGGTGGTGGTGATGAGTTACACCTTACAATATATGTCTGCATAAAAATAATAATAATGAAATTTGCGGGGGGGGGGAGTCTGGACCCCATGACCCCCCCCCAGGTACGGCCTTGCAACTACCTTCTATAAGGTTTTGGTTTAAAAAAATGTTTCTGCGTAGTTTCGTTAAGAACGCATCAGTAGAGTTAAAGGAGCTGTCTGTACTATTTAGAAGGACTACAGTTTTCTTCACATTACTTATCGAGACTGATTTCGAATTTAAGGAGTATTTTTAATATAAATAAGGAGGGGTCTTTAGATAAACTTTTTTTTTTTAAGTATAGTGTCACAGTTATCTGACTGACATGAATCATGAATCTAGAAAAGAAAACGTAAATTTTGGACAATGTTGTCTCAATAAAATTTCAAATTTTAATCAAATCCAAAGGTACATTATTGGGAAGAAATAAAGCAACTTTTAATTTTCTGTAAATTTTTTAAAAAATTGCAATTTAACATAACGACTCCGGGCCCTGATCGAGTCTATTGATTTTGTACACCCATATGCTAAAATTGGCAATGTTTTTGGATATCATTATTTTCAAAAATTATCTTTCGAAAAAAAAAAAAAAAAAAAAAAAAAAAAAAAAAAAAAAAATACACCCCTTTAGTGGAGAGGTGAGCAATTGAGCATAACTCTTTTAAAAACTGAACACAAACTAATCCTTCATTATGAAATAAAATAAAATGACTCACTTAATTATTAAATCTAAACTGGTCAGAACTCAGATCTCGTTTAAACATCCGTTCAAAATCACGATAGAACACTGAAAATTATAACGAGAATTTTTTTTTAATTTATTTTCTTTCGTATCATTGAGTTTTCTAGATAGAAGAATAGCACAAGGATTCCTCAGAAATATATTTTAATTTTTTTATTAAGGAAGAGAGATAGCAAGAGGAAGTTGAATTATATAAGTGGGGAAGAAAACACACTTATAATTATTATGACTACTATCATAGTAAGTCAATTGAGTTTTCTAGATAGAAGAATAGCACAAAGATTCCTCAGAAATATATTTTAATTTTTTTATTAAGGAAGAGAGATAGCAAGAGGAAGTTGAATTTTATAAGTGGGGAAGAAAACACACTTATAATTATTATTACTACTATCATACTAAGTGAATTGAGTTTTCTAGATAGTAGAATAGCACAAAGTTTCCTCAGAAATATATTTTAATCTTTTTATTAGGGAAGAGAGATAGCAAGAGGAAGTAATGAATTATATAAGTGGGGAAGAAAACAAACTTATAATTATTATGACTACTATCATACTAAGTGAATTGAGATTTCTAGATAGAAGAATAGCACAAAGATTCCTCAGAAATATATTTTAATTTTATTATTAAGGAAGAGAGATAGCAAGAGGAAGTAATGAATTATATAAGTGGGGAAGAAAACAAACTTATAATTATTATGACTACTATCAGACTAAGTGAATTGAGTTTTCTAGATAAAAGAATAGCACAAAGTTTCCTCAGAAATATATTTTAATCTTTTTATTAGGGAAGAGAGATAGCAAGCGGAAGTAATGAATTATATAAGTGGGGAAGAAAACAAACTTATAATTATTATGACTACTATCATAGTAAGTCAATTGAGTTTTCTAGATAGAAGAATAGCACAAAGATTCCTCAGAAATATATTAGACTTTTTATTATGGAAGAGAGATAGCAAGAGGAAGTAATGAAAAGTACAAGTGTGACCTTTCAAATAGCATTAGATCAGTGATGTTCGGAACTCAAGTGAGCAATTCCGTACCCAATAGTAAAAATTTCCGTATTTTTGATGACATTTCCGTACATGCCTTAAAACAGTACAAATTGTATAACCCAGCTGAAGATGTTATAAGTGTTATTACACAGTTTTTGTACAACTTGTAAATTTCCACGAAATATTAGTATTACTACGAAAAAGACAATTATACGTTTCTAGTGTTCTTTTTCGTTAAGGATTTTCGTGATTACGCGTAAACTTGCTATTATGGTAAATGTAAGTCGGACGAAAATCCGTTTCTGTACATGCGCGCGCATGGTAGAACGCATTTTGGTCAACCATATTAGGTTGACCAACCTCTCTGGCCGGGTGGTAAACACAGTAGACTTGTAATTATAAGCGGTTTGGGTTCCAGTCGGATTAGACTTCTATCCGTATACCGTACGGATTAGACTTCTATCCGTATACCGTAACCAGGTCAGAATTTCCGTATAAATACGGATGAATCCGTACGCCGAATTGAGTCAATCATGATGGTATGGGATAATCCCCAAGATCACTCAGAACAAAACTACAGGGTGGCCTAAAATAACGAAATGGTTTTTGACTGAAAATGACTAAAAACGCAAATTTTCCGTGGTAAGTCTGTAGCGAAGCTATCTCCTGTCAGAGGTAATTTAGGGAATTGTAAATTTAATTCCTCTGCACCCTTTGACATGCGTTTTTTATTGTTTAAAATTATTGTACTTACTCTCATCTCTCATCAATCGCAGTTCATGAAAAACTAATGCTACATATTTCATAGTTTGACTTTAGTAATTTTAAGTGAAATATTGTTTTCATTTTCTGAAGCACTCTGTAGTTTTGTCCAGGGTGATCCAGGGTTTTATCCAATGCTACCATTATGTTCAGCAAGGAAAACTTATTTTATTTCATCGGAATATGTAAGCACCCCTTCCAGAGTATTGCAGATATCCTGTATAATCCAAAATGAGAATAAAAGGTGACGACTGGTCACCTTCTTTTTTTTTTTTTTTTTTTTTTTGTGGTAATTTATGAAAAATGCAAAAAGAGAAGAAAAAATGGGGTTTCGAAAATTGTAGCCTACATTGCCCCTTCTCTTCTCAACTGGATAATTGAATCCACCCCTGTAGGTTCCTGGTTTGAATGTACCGCTTCAACTCCTTTGAGCTACTGAGGCTAAGTTCAATCATAAAATAGACCTAACCTCTTACCCTGTATCTATACAGTGCTACCTCTATGCTAACCAGAATGCACCGCTTCAACTTCTTTGAGCTACTGAGGCTAAGTTAAATCATAAAATAGACCTAACCTCTTACCTGTATCTATACAGTGCTATCTCTATGCTAACTAGAATGCACCGCTTCAACTCCTTTGAGCTACTGAGGCTAAGTTAAATCATAAAATAGACCTAACCTCTTACCCTGTATTTATACAGTGCTACCTCTATGCTAACCAGAATGCACCACTTCAACTCCTTTGAGCTACTGAGGCTAAGTTAAATCATAAAATAGACCTAACCTCTTACCCTGTATCTATACAGTGCTACCTCTATGCTAACCAGAATGCACCGCTTCAACTCCTTTGAGCTACTGAGGATAAGTTAAATCATAAAATAGACCTAACACCTTACCCTGTATCTATACAGTGCTACCTCTGTGCTAACCAAAATGCACCGCTTCAACTCCTTTGAGCTACTGAGGCTAAGTTAAATCATAAAATAGACCTAACCTCTTACTCTGTATCTATACAGTGCTACCTCTATGCTAACCAGAATGCACCGCTTCAACTCCTTTGAGCTACTGAGGCTAAGTTAAATAATAAAATAGCCCTAACCTCTTACCCTGTATCAATACAGTGCTACCTCTATGCTAATCAACTGCCAACATTAAAAATACAACTGGAACTTGTTCTCCTTAATAACTAAATAGTAATAGCTTGTGTTGAATATCGAGATTCTATTTACATTTTGTTTGTTTTGATATAAATAATTGATGGATTGTAAACTGAACAGTTTATCATCATCATGTAGCTTCATTGTGGTCGATGGTTGCCAAGTTCAGTGCTATATTTGCGACAATGGATTTGGATTTGAACACAGCAGGGCCGCCAAGAGTAAATTCGAACCCGGAACTGAAAAGATACGGGCCCCTATACAAAAATCCATGAATCCTCAAAAGCAAATAACGTAAACATTAAATATAAGTATCCATGATGTATAATATAAACTAAGGATGTTAAATTACTTCTATTAATAACAAATCATGATCAATGAATCAAATCAATCAAGTTTTAAACAAACTAGATAATCCAGTTGATAAAAGCTTAACAAAAGATAATAGGTACACTGAAAATCGAAATTCTTTATTGACATTCTTTGAAAAATTNAAAAAAAAAAAAAAAAAAAAAAAAAAAAAAAAAAAAAAAAAAATAGCAACTTGGAATTCCGGGCCCCTCCAAAAACACCGGGTCTGAGGGGATTCCCCCCATTCCCTTTCTCGGTGGGTCTGTGAACTTGTGAACAAGTGTTTATCGTTCGCTAGGGTTTTGCTTTCTTCATAATGTGGTGACATCAAGCCATTCCTTTACGAGTTTTGTGAGAGGATAAAAAGGTTTGTGAGTTGGGTGAGATGATTATGCTCGTGAGTTGCCTTTGAGAGATGACTTTGGGAGGACCTTTGTCTGCTGGATACGGTGGAAGGAAGTTTGATGTATTATTATTATTGATTGTGGCGGCCTTTCCTTTCGGAATTCCAAGTGCTGCGTCCACTAGTTAGGACTATTGCACACCAGTTTTTCCACGTCTAATATCTCTCATCCAGCCCTGAAATTGCCGAACCCCTAATGAAGTTCAGCAACGATTCTACTGGGTTAGAGTGTATCTCAATGAGTTCACAACCCGGGAACCCTAACGTCCTGAAGCGTTGTAGCGCCATATATGGGCAGTCAAATATAATGTGCGAAGCCGTCTCCTCTTCTTCTCTACACATCCTGCACATCGCTGTTCCCTTGTTGACCCCTATAGTTTTTAGGTGTTTCCTTAGAGCACAGTGACCCATCAGCAGTCCAATCACCAGTCTGATGTCACGTCTGCTGAGATTCACAATTCTCTTTGCTGTTTTCTCTGAAGGGCCCATAATCATCCTTTTAGAGAAAGGAAGTCCCGTGACCCCGTTCCAGGTCTCCTTGTGTTTTTCAAAGACCCAGTCTTCTATAGCTGCCTTGGCCAAGCATTTCGCTATACCAACCGCTGACTCCGGACCAGTGAATGGTGTCGAGGAACCGGTCCTAGCTAGCTCATCAGCTTTTTCATTTCCCTCAATGCTCTCGTGTCCAGGTAACCATTTTATATGGATCCTGTTCCTCCTGGACACCTCATTGAGGAGCTGTTTACACTCCCAAACCAACTTGGAGTTGGTTTGGTTTGCCTCAAGAGCCTTTAAAGCTGCTTGACTGTCTGTGTAGACCGAAATTGTCCTATTGTTTAGGTCCATTTTTCTACACAGTTGCAGGCATCTGAGAATGGCATATACCTCAGACCAAGTTTGATGTAACACTTGATCAGATCTTATGATTGTGGTGAAACAGGCGCTGGTCTTGGTCGTTCGGAGCTTGTGCACTTCCTATGTCTAAAACTGATCTGATCCCTTCTTAGGAAATCTCCTAGGACTTTATACTGCTGTCAACTTTCATCTTTGGCAATATGATTTCTATTGTTTATGTTCCTTGCCATGTTCGAGATGACGTCGTACAGTACTTCCCTATCTTAGTTCGGCAGTGACTGGGTGTCTCTGCTTTACTGATACTTGTGATCAAGTTTTGCTAAGGTTTATTAGGTTTGACAGAGGGAGCCAAGCTTCCCTTTGCCAATATATCATCGAGCGACACATACTTCGTGGCCTTCCTCTAGATTCTAGATCTTACGCCGTCAACATCTTCCTCCATTACGTACAGCAACATTGCTCCTTCCTCTAGATACTAGATCTTACGCACTCAACATCTTCCTCCATTACGTACAGTAACATTGCTCCTTCCTCTAGATTCTAGATCTTACGCCGTCAACATCTTCCTCCATTACGTACAGTAACATTGCTCCTTCTTCTAGATTCTAGATCTTACGCCGTCAACATCTTCCTCCATTACGTACAGTAACATTGCTCCACTTGAGCCTCGCATATTCTGTGTGAACAATTTTATTGGATGGACTATCCAACGCAGAAGAGACGTGAATTCCACCACTACCACTCGATTTGTCCCCGCAAGACCTTTTCTCATAGGGTTTCCTGAAGTCCGTTTCATTTGTCTGATGTTAAGGTACGTCCACATTATGTCGTTCGACACATTCGACATTTGCTCCATCCACACATAACACTGCTGTGTGGACGTATTTTATCAATGTCACTCAGTCGACTAGTAGAATAATACTGTGCTTGTGCTGTTTGATTTATTTATATTTTTTTATATTAAATTAATTCAAATAATAACATTTTGCTTCTTGTTCTGCAAAGTTTTGCATAACGGAAAGTCAATTTTTTTTAATATCAATTTAGTGTGAATAATAAAACAAAAACAATGAGTGATGAAGATGCTCTTTTAGTTTTTAATATCAATTTAGTGTGAACAATAAAACAAAAACAATGAGTGATGAAGATGCTCTTTTAGCTGCTGCTACTGCCGTATTTATGTCGGCGCTTGTAAACCAACATGTGCATCGTACCAGGAGGTTTTGGATCCGACCCAGTCTTTATAATGGAAGGAAAAGGTACAGCACAGCAGATTTTATGAAGGATTTATTGTTAGATGAAATAGATCCCCTAAAACTAGAATACAGATGCAACGCTGGATTCAGGATTTTTTTCCGCATGAAGAGTTCTGATTTTGAAAACTTAAAAAAGAAATAAAAAAGGAAAAATGACTTAGGTTAATATTCGGATGTCTCAATTCTCCGGTTGTATAGAAGGAGGAGGGGTGGAATATATTTGTTAGGTTAGGTCAGAAGTGAGACTTCCGAATATTTACGCCTAAATCCAAGTGTTTTGATAAATTTTTTGTATATTTAGTGATAAATATGAACATTTAAGTTTTACGTTAAAAAATATTATTTTTATTTTTTAAATAAACGCACTCCTATTGTATATCATCATTTCACAAAAAACTAAGTGTTCAAAGCTTTTTTTGACACATTCGACACGTTCTAGACGTCCACATTTACAATTTCATTCATTCGACTCGACATCTTCTCAGAAAAAAAATCCACTTCATTCGGGTTGCATTCGACTCGACAAATGTCGATCGACACGTCCATACTATGTCGACTGTTTCGATCGACACATTCGACTAAGTGTGGACGCCCCTTAAGGTTCCTTCAGTCACTGATAGCTGACTTTGTAAGAAATAATCAAACTATACCTATACAGACACAAGTCATATATACATAAATCTTGTGCCCGACATCGAGATTCCAGTGGCCCCTGGTTGAATAAAATATGTAAAAATTCCAAAGTTAATTATTGAAAATAATAAACCAAAAGTTGGATTCATTTTTAACGAACTCCAGAAATTTTTCCATTACTTGGGCAATGTGCTTTACATAATTTATTAACTTTTAAATAAATAAAAACAAAACACTTACCAAAAACACTATTTATACTTATTTATGAAGAAACTAGTTTCGAATCATTCGATTCATCATCAGTCTAGTCGAGTCTGAAGTTGGAAGAGTCAATCAACTTCCATCTTTAGACTCGACTAGACTGATGATGAATCGAATGATTCGAAACTAGTTTATTCATAAATAATTTTAAATAGTATTTTTGGTACGTTAAGTTTTCATTTATTTAAAAGTTAATAGGATCTATTTTCTGTTTAAAGATGTTTTTGTGTCAAACGTGAAAAAGGGACCACGACTTTTTTCCAGTTCAGGATTTCTGATTACAAAGGCCTGCTTGTCCAGGTTTTACTATACGTAATTATATCGTCTCACCACACTACGAGACAACATCGCAGATCCATGAATACAAACGTCAATCAGTCATCCAGTCCCATCGGGAATCACAACAGATCCAGAGGGTTATGAATACAAACGTCAATCAGTTATCCAGTCTCATCGACAACCACATCGCATATTCAGAGGCTTATGAATACAAACATCAATCAGTCATTCAGGCCCATCGACAACCACATCGCAGATCCAGGGGGTTATGAATACAAACGTCAATCAGTCATCCAGTCCCATCGACAACCACATCGCAGATCCAGAGGGTTATGAATACAAACGTCAATCAGTCATTCAGTCCCATCGACAACCACATCGTCCTGATTGACTGATTGCTGGCGACTTCTAAAATAAACAAGTCCGTCTGTCTGTCTGTCTGCAATATCGTCCAAGTGATATTATTAAATAATTAACATTTTGTTTGTTTGGCGTTCTGTTTACATCCTTTCATCAGTAAATTGTCGATCAGACGACACACAAAAAACATATTTTGTAGTGAAAAAATAGGCAAAAAAAAAAAAAAAATCGAAAGGAAAAATTTAGTTTTGCCCTCAATATTGGAAAAAAATATTGGAAAGATGAGCTTTCTAATATTTTGTTTGTCCTGTGGCCATGGCCAGACATTTAAATTAGAGTGTCCAAATTTAGGAAAGTTTTAGTGTAAACGACCCCTTTTGGATTTTGACAGAGCGTCTTGTCTTAGGAAATCGTCATGTAAGGAGATTGATGAATTATGAATGTTGTTTCCACGGTTCTGGAATCGGGGAGAAGTGTCTGGCAACCCTATAAATTGATTTAACCAATTTTATCCCAATTAGACAGGTTTGAAAACGTTTTTACGGCCATGCTTCTATTGCGTATGTACAACCGTCCAAAATGGATCCATGAAGGCCAGAAAAAGCGAGTTAAAAAAAAAAAAAAAAAAAAAAAATGTTGCCAGACACTCTTCCCCGTTTACAGACCCTTTATTTCCACCAAGTGGAAATGATATGACAACTGTCCTGATGAATAGCACATTCGTTCCTTGCCGGGACAGATTCCTATCATATAGCTGACAGTGGGTCAGAGAGGGGAAGGTGGGTATAGTTATTAAGCAATCTTTGGGGTTTCAACCCCACATTTAGTTAGGGATTGAGTCCAACGTAACCTCAACACAACTCGACCGGGATCTTTGTTTGGTTGTAGCTGGATAAATACCCAGCGGTCGAGAAGTGGGGTGTATCTTTTGAAGAGTTCCATCCTCGTCTGCCCCTGTTGTCAGTAAATTCGGTTAGGGATCAATAATAAAAATAAAAAAAAAGTGGAAGCGGTATGTCAGACATACGATCACAGTGTCAGCCGAGGCACCATCAACACTTTTTCGGCAACCTTATGTCAACCTGTTTCTAAGATATTTCCAAACCCGAATCTAGAAATGTGGGGACGGACGTTTGGTTTTAAGAGGAACACCGCTACAACAATGATCTTACTATCCAAGGGCGTAGCCAGCTAGTTGCCCCTTCCGTGCAGCATACTCTCGAAAATTTCTAGGGGGGGCAGCTGCCCCACCTGCCCCCCCTTTCTACGCCCATGTTACTATCCTCATATTTTTACTTTCTCTTCCTATAGAAGATAAAGTATTGTAATCGGGCAGAAAATTTGGACATTTTATAGCCTAAAAAATCACTCCGGGCGCAATGATTTGGGGGCGGCAAAACGATTTTTGCTCTTCCGTAAGATAAAGGAATGATACTTAAAAAAATAATAATAATACAAATCAGACACTCAAGTGGTAGTGACCACTCCACCTCGCAATCAAGTGGAGTTTTATAATATGACCCTTAGTCTACGGAGTTTGTATGATGAGAAACGTGTAAAATGTTTTTTACACGTTTTTGTACCATCATAGCTCCCGAACGACTTATCCGATTTTGATTAAATCTGCCCGTAGCACGTGCTAAAAGTGCTACTATTGTTAATCCGGCCCTGAAAGCAACGCCGACCCCAAATAGATTTTGGGAAAGGGTGAAGTTAAAGAGGTTTAGATTAAATCTGCCGTAGCACGTGCTAAAAGTGCTACTATTGTTAATCCGGCCCCAAAAGCAACGCCGACCCCAAATAGATTTTGGAAAAGGGTGAAGTTAAAGAGGTTTAGATTAAATCTGCCCGTAGCACGTGCTAAAAGTGCTACTATTGTTAATCCGGCCCTAAAAGCAACGCCAACCCCAAATAGATTTTGGAAAAGGGTGAAGTTAAAGAACACTAATAGAAATAACACCCCATTGGTTGTGTTCTAAGTAAACCTTACTTGGTTCGGTTACTTCCGTTTTTTTTATATTTGTATTCCGCACCACCACCATGTCCGCATGAACAATAAAAACAATTACATTAAATAATTTAGAATTTATAATTATTTTTTAATTTTTATTTTTAATATAATTATTTCTGCATGTTTACTTTTGGTATTTGAAAATAAATTAAGAGAGAGAAAAAAATAATGTTTTAATTTGCATAATTATTCAATGCTATTATTAATGAAGAGATAGGTAGGTGACAACGCCTGCACATTACCGAAGTAGGGGAAGCTTTGGTTTCATGAGGAGGTAGAACCAGACACCCTTGAAGGGACCAGCAAAGAATGCCATATTTAATTTTTCCCCCGCATTCTCGTTATTTCGTTTATCAATTATATTATTAATTATATAATGACCTCCTTCTTAGATTTTCCTGGGCTCAACCCACAGACTGAATTAGGTCAATTTTGGTTAGCTGATTCCTTAGTTTCCATTCTGGTTTTAGGCGGAACCGCCAAAAAGCGGCCTTTAAACGCTAATTAGCGGCCAACTATAAATTACACTACAGCCCAAGTTGTATTCTTCAATTTCTTGTATGAAATTGATATAAATAGGCACCAAATTTCAAATTCTAGCTCTTTCCATTCTAGTTTTAGGTGGAACTACCAAAAAGCGGCTTTCAACCTCTAATTAGCGGCCAACAACATATTACACGTAAACCTTTTTTTTTCAATTTCTTGTATGAAATTGATATGAATAGGCACTAAGTTTAAAATTGTAGCTATTAGCGTGCNAATGATTAAGGAAGAGAAAGTCTAGTACGGTTTTCCGTACCATTTATTTCAATTTCTTGTATGAAATTGATATGAATAGGCACTAAGTTTAAAATTGTAGCTATTAGCGTGCTCGATTTTAAGCAGGATATGCGAAAACCGCCAAAAAATGGCATAAAACCAGCAACGGTATATTCGATTTCTGTCAAAATGTTATTTTGCCGTTCATGGCATAAACCTGACATACATAACAAATTTTAAGTCTCTATCACTTGCCGTTCTTGAGATATCTTGTTCACAGACAGACACACACACACACACACGGACCAATGTCTGAAACTTGATATTTGGGCTCTGGGGACCGCAAAAAGTGTTTTGGCATTGAAAACTCGACATCGAAAATTTCAGCCCATTACAATACTTTCCTTTTTATAGGTGGTGCGATCACCTGCCGCCCCCCTGCATCCGCTTCTGTCGTACTCCCACAGAGATGTTCCATCGCTAGTGAGGAAGCAATAATATTAATCAATCCATCGCGAACCCCAGATGTGGAGCAACGCTGATTGTACGAAGCCAAGTCATAAAACTTTGAATCTCGCTTTTCCATTTTTTATCCCTTCCTCCCTCCCTTTCTACAGAACTACTTCCCCTCCCTTAGTATTTCCCCCTCCTTTACTTGTACAGAACAACTTCCCCTCCACTCTCTCTATTATATTATAAAGTTAGGTAAAGTAGAATTGCATTTATATTATTGTGTAACTTTTTGAATTCATTCAAAACATCAGGCGCGAATTCTGTACAGCAGCGGTGTGCAACCTTTTGGTGGCCGCGACCCCCCTAATAAGTTAAAAAAAATCGTGACCTCTCCCCCCCCCAAAAAAAAGACACATTTAAGGTAAAATGGTACATATGTGATAAATGAATTGTATTACAATGTGTAAACATGCGCGGATATAGCCCTCTTGTTTTGGGGGGGGGGGGCACAATCGCACAATAAACCTAATAAAAAAAAGACTCGAAATCCAGAGGCCGGGGTTTCAAGTTCTGGGCAGTACTTTTTAATGCAATGTTTATCGAGGTACGATACGTAATTTATTAAAAGCTGTAGAGTTTACCACAAATACCTTTCATAAGGGTGATAAGCGATTTTATAAGCGTGATGACGAAAAAAAGTGCNAAAAAAAAAAAAAAAAAAAAAAAAAAAAAAAAAAAAAAAAAATGCCATGTCGGATGACAGTTTTGACGATTTTTTATTTACTTATTTCTATGTAGTCTCAGGATTGGGAATTATTTAGGGGCCCGTGCCCCCTCCCCCCCCCCTACTCAATGGGATAAAAGAGACAGCGGATCACCATACATCTGATTTCTTTTTATTTTTTTACGTGATTGGGTATAATAAAATTTGAGAAACACCGCCCGCTTAAAAAAAACTGGGAGGGAGGGGGCACGTGCCCCCCGTGCCCTCCCCTATATCCGCGCATGAGTGTAATGTGTATGAACATTAGAAATACAAGCAAAATATTAGGGAGAGTGGAGCAAATTAATGGAGAATATTGTCACATAAACAGACACAAACTCAGTCAAAAATATTAGAGTCAACCAATTGATCAGGAAAAGATAATATATTATTGTGAACGTTAGTGAACTCCACTTTTGACCCTGGTATACATCCGGAAATACACTATCATGCGCCGATATTGCCCCCTTGTTTTGCGGGGGGGGGGGGGCACANGGGGGCACAATCGCACAATATACCTAATGGAAAATTTAGAGGGGGAAGGACTCGTAACCTAGAGACCGGGGGTTCGAGTCCTGAGCAGTACTTTTTAATGCAATGTTTATCGAGGTACGATACGTAATTTGTTAAAAGCGGTAGAACTTACCACAAATACCATTCATAAGGGTGATAAGCGATTTCATAAGCGTGATGACGAAAAAAAAAGTGCCATGACGCATAACAGAATTTTTGACGACTGTTAATTTACGTATGATTGGGAATTATTTAGGGGCCGGTGCCCCCCCCCCAGCCCTCTCAATGGGATAAAAGACACAGCGGATCACCATTCATTTGATTTTTTTTTAAAAAAATAAACTTGATTAGGTATAATGAAATTTGAGAATCACCGCCCGCTTATAAAAACTAGGGGGGACACGTGCCCCCAAGGACCCTTCCCTATATTTGCGCATGATATGTATATTTATATAATTTGCATGTTTGTTTGTTACGCGAAAAATTTGGGGGCATTGGGCCCCCCCGGGGGTTAATATTGTGTTTTTTTAAATGCTTTTTATCTTTTTTGCGGTTTGTTGTAGAAACGTAAAATTTTGATATGTTATGACTGGTGTTAAGGGCTTTTTATTTTTAAACCCTGCCCCCCCGAGGGAGGGGCAGGGGGCCTAATATTTTGTAAATGATTTTCTTAAAATTTGATTAAGATATTTTTTCTATAAATGACTACAACACTAACGTGAACACGTGATCAGCTTGATCCACTAGTTTATGTCGTGTGCCACATACATTTTAACGACAAAAATCGTCCCAAGATCCAGTGGCATGTATTAGGTACATATAAATGAAGATATTTCCAATTCCAACCGTAAATTACGATTGGTCGGTCTTGGATGGCAAAATATTGTGAAGTGGGAAGGATGACGAAGATCTACTATTACTATATACTGTCTCGGTAGCTCAGTTGTTAATCTCTCGCCTGGTAAACAGGAGGGCGTGGGTTCAGTCCCCATCAGAGGCAGGATTCTTTTCCCATAAATATTTGAGTATTTGTACACAAAACAATAAAGCTCTAAGGGTTAGGTTGTAGAATATATCTCAGGCATTAATCTCGCCTAGTGGTAACCTTCAACTTTAAATCTTTGAATAACATGGTTAATTATAAGTGTTAAAAATATTAACTTTTAAATAAATAAAAACAAAACACTTACCAAAAACACTATTTATAATTATTTATAAAGAAACTAGTTTCGAATCATTCGATTGATCATCAGTCTAGACGAGTCTAAAGATGGAAGTTGATTGACTCTTCCAACTTTAGACTCGACTAGACTAATGATGAATCGAATGATTCGAAACTAGTTTCTTCAGAAATAATTATAAATAGTGTTTTTGGTAAGTGTTTTGTTTTTATTTATTTAAAAGTTAACCTTCAACTCAAGAGTATTTTTTTACTATAAGGGTCCATTCCCGAAGTAATATAGAACACACTCGAACGGAGAGGTATAAAGCTTGTCTTTTACTTTGAATTCATTCCTGGACCTAATCCTAGATTTAAAAGATAAAAAGAAAATAACATATTTCATCCCTCTCCCCCCTCCATTTTTCTCCATTTGGACATTCCTCTGAATGTACAACAGGAAGGTGGAACATATTTCTGCTCTATCTCTCTTTTATATTTAATTTTAACTTAATCTGTATTTTATTTACCCCTCTCCACAACAATTCTGTACTCTCCCCCCCACCTCCTCACATTAATTTACCTCCACAAAAACTCATAAACTATAAATGTACAGGGTGTACCAGTGGCTTCCTGGAAGCTATGTTTTCCGTGGTTCAAATGGGAAGGGGGTATGTTTCCTAGAATGACTCTAGGCAATGTTAATGCGGACAATTTCTACCATCTAACCCTTATAGTTCTACTAGCTGTTTGCCCGGGGTTCGCTACGGTTAAAAATTTCAATAACACTTCCGATATTACGACATTAAAGCTTCTCAAGTTTGGATTTTTAGTGGAATCAACCCCCAGGACGAGCATGCTGGCTCCTATTTAGAAAATTCATTATTTTACTCAAGAATATTAATTTCTGTACTGCGGAACACCTTTGTATCTAATTTGAACTTTCTCGCTCATCCCGAAGTGGTACTTCTCAATTCCGATTTTTCGTTGGGAAAACCGGCCATAAATGAGGGAGGAACCGGAATTTTTTTTTATATATTTTTAGTGATGTTCTTATATAATGTTTTGTGGGGGCGTCCATTATCGGTCATTTTTCGTTATCTCCTTTAGTTTGACCAGAAAAAAATGCTAAAGAAACCCGTTTAAAAAATATCATTTTTTTAAATATTTTTTTCAAAAAGACCCGCTAAATAGCGACTTTTTTGGCGGTAACTTACTCCCACTTGAACTTTAATTTCTTTTTTTTCTTTCTAATTACGCACCTACATACTAAAAGGAATTTTTGTGCCAAATTTCAAGTCTCTAGGTTTAGCCATCGTGGAGCTACGTTGATTATTTATCAGTCAATCAGTCAGTCAGTATACCAACTGGGCTTTGCGTTTTATAAGAATAGATTTTTATATATGGTCAAATACTTAAATTAATAAGTCAAGCAACGTCCAGCGAGGTCGTACCACGTGGTTGTCCACGTGGATCGTCGAGATACTGATGCCAATTTTCCCGGTCTCAACCAGTGAGGTAGCTGGTTTGCAAGTTTCCAGCGAATGGTGGGTAAACCCCCGTCTTGAATGACCAATAGATATTAAAGAGACATTAAGCCAAAAAAAAAAAAAAAAAAAAAAAAAAAAAAAAAAAAAAAAAAATCCATCTATATATTCGCCGGTGGCGTGATGGCTCGTCTACCTATTTGGATTAAATTTAGTATACCCAATTTTTCGCAATATCTTTTGAGTACAATGGAGTGTACTGTTGTCAGGTTTTCCGCTTTTTAGCGGTTTTCATTAATCCTATCAATAAAGAGAATGATAAGCACCAGTGGTGCAACCGGGGGGGGCANGGGGGGGGGGGGTGTCATATCGAATTTTAATCTTTTCTTTTAAATATCATACACCCTGTATGGCCGTAATTCTGGAGGGATGACTAGATACAGAGGGGGGAAAGCCTTTGTATACCAGGGGCTCAGCTGTGCTTTTGAATTTTATGCCATTTACCATTTGAACATTTATTTTGTGTTTGAGTCCTTCTTCTCTTCTCCTCCTCCTTCACCTCCACATCTCTTCCTTCTCCGTTTTTTTTATCCTTTCCATCGTTTCCTCTATATCATGAAGTCTCCCTTTTTCCTCTTTTTTGAGGGCATTGAGGTGTTCCTCCCTCTCCAGTTGATATTATAGACTTTGCAATAAACCTTTGAAAGGATCAGTGGAACACTTTGCGTACGCTTTCTTTATCTATTTCTTTTCCCTTGACGCCATTTTGAAAATTGGTCGTATTTTATTCATAGAAGATTAGTAATATATGTTTGTATGTATATATTTATTGTGTGCTAAATTTTTGCGACACATTACATTTGAATAAAATATGAGAAAAACAATATGATGAAAATTTTAAATTGATGGAATGATGGAGCCCCTAAAAATTATATCAGCATTCTCCCTCATCTCGAATTGGTACTTCTCAATTCCGATTTTCTGGTGATTAAAACCGTCCATAAATCGGACAGAAACCGGAATTTTTCAAATTTTATATTTTTTATGGGGTCCCGATATACTATTTTGGGGGGGTCCATTCTCGGTCATTTTTCGTTATCTCCTTTAGTTTGCCCAGAAGACTTCTCGAAAAAGTTGACTCGAGAGGATATCAAGTGATAGGATTTTCTGGCGTTGTAACTATGAGCAGAGGTAGGCAGTATGTAAGAATTTTTATGTATGATACATAAAGAATAGAGAATTAGATGTCCATAGAAAGTAAGATTTTTTTCATTTGTAAATATTTCACGGCAAGATTCAATTTCACTCATACCATAGATGCTACGAATTGCCCTCTTTTGTAAGATAAATATGTCATGAGCTTGAGCTGAAAATCCCCAAAAAGCGATGCCATAACTCATGATGTCAGAAAAATAAGTCAGACGGGCTGAATCTTCACTGATTTGTGACTTGATGGATTTAATGGCAAATATGGCAGAACATAGACTACATTTAATATTTTCAATATGGAGAGACCATTTTAAATTGTTGGAAAGATGAATACCGAGAAATTTGATGGAGGAGACTGGTTCAATGAATGTTCTTTGGACGGGGATTTTTTGAAGATTGTTGACAGAGGAATGATTGAAGAAGAGATCCACGGTTTTTGAAGTGTTGAGATATTGAATTGACGGTGACACATGAAACATCAGGACTTCCTACTGAATTCCCCTTGAGTTGCTCAACTAATTGACGGTGGCACATTAGACATCAGGACTTCCTACTGAATTCCCCTTGAGTTGCTCAACTAATTGACGGTGGCACATGAAACATCAGGACTCCCTACTGAATTCTCCTTGAGTTGCTCAACTAAATGAGGGTGGCACATTAAACATCAAGACTTCCTACTGAATTCTCCTTGATTTGCTCAACTAATTGACTCTGGCACATGAAAAATCAGGACTTCCTACTGAATTCTCCTTGAGTTGCTCAACTAATTGACGGTGGCACATGAAACATCAGGAATTCCTACTGAATTCTCCTGGAGTTGCTTTTATATTTTTCAACTGACCAAATATTTCAGTGTTTTCTTCAGTGCCAAATGTTTACTATATATGGAGGGAGAAACATTTCTCGAAAAAAAAGCCTATATCTTGGGCGCGATAGAGTACATCAACTAATAGATAGAGGCGTAGGAACGGTAGGGCGGATCGCCACGGATGCCGGTCCTATAGGGCTTTGCTACGCTTTTATCTCTAGAAACATTCGATTATCGGGGGGCGGGGGGGGAGGATTTGTAAAGTCCTATATTTACACTTCGTTACATTATCTTTCTGTGAAACTAGATGGTACCTCGGTTTGCCCACCTTTTTTTCGAGAAATCTTATGGTACCTGCTTGGTTTGACCAGCCCCGCACGAAAAAAAATCCTATGTACGCCGCTGGGCGATAGATACACTCTGAGCATTCAATTCGGGCATATTTCTAAAACTTAGTTCTACTCGAACTTTTTTGGTTCCCTATAAACATCGGAAGAATTTGTTTATGAAATTCCACACATGATCACTGTATTCAGGTTTTCACCCATTTTGAATTTTAAAATTTTGATGGCGATAAAATGGGTTATTTCTTAATTTTATTTTTGAAGCTAGAAATCTAGGGTTTGTTTTAAAATGTGATTTTGTTTTGAGCCATGCCTCGCTCACAAGACTATACTGCATCATATATTTATTTAGAAGTTAGCCAACTAACTAAAATCTAAAGCCACACAACTGTGATTTTCTCTGAAAAATATTTTCTCCAAATATTTTTTCATTAAATTTTTCTGAGACTTCTCTTTAGATCTCTCTATANTATAAGAGACTTGGGCTCGATTTCCAGTAGGGATCATAAATTTGGCCATCTCTTTCGGATTTTAGAAATGAAAATTCTTAAAAATCAATGTGAAAAGTTAACTTTAAAATGAAAATTTTCAAGAGTCATGAGTCAATTAGTCAAGTCAAAACTAAAAGGAAGAAAAAAGAAAAATTCTAAACGAAAATATAATATTCCCGCGGTATTTTCACATCGATTCACAAAATATCGATTAGTCGTATTTTATTATCTGATCTGATTAATTGTCAACATTCAATTTTGGGTGAATTCTACAGAAAAGTGAAAATTCCTACAAAAAAACTTGAACGAATTATTCACTTTTCTCTAGAATTAACCCAATTAAATACAAAAATAGTAAAATCTTTAAATTTCCCTACGTTTTGGCTTTTTTTGATGAAAATTCCCTCTCTCCCTACGGACCCTAATTCTCCCTACGCGTAGGGAAATTCCCTACGACCTGGTAACACTGACTATACTGCATCATTTATCTAATTTTAATAGCTTCTTCTATTTTCTTTCTTATCTAGACATGTAGGAACTAACATAGGCTACAAATGACGTAATGGTAAAAGTGGCGAAGGCCAAGCATATACCAATGAAATTAGCGTGTTTAGAAGAAAATATTATCTCAGATAAACAGAAACTGATTACTGAAATAGCACAAGAAGGGGAAATGATGGACTATATTATTAGGGAGATAGAAGAAATAAAAATTAGATATGCTGGCCATGTGTCATCAGGACTGAATGCAGCATATGAAAATCTTACAGATTGGACAAAACAATTGATTGATTAAAGAATAGATTGATGTAAAAAAAACTTTCAATCCTCAGAAAGTTTTAACTTTTAAATAAATTAAATTTAAATAAAACACTTACCAAAAACACTATTTATATTATTAGGGAGATAGTAGAAATATATAATAGATATGCTGGCCACGTGTCATCAGAACTGAATGCAGCATATGAAAATCTTACAGATTGGACAAAACAATTGATTGAATTAAAGAATAGATTGATGTAAAAAAAAACTTTCAATCCTCAGAAAGTTTTAACTTTTAAATAAATTAAATTTAAACAAAACACTTACCAAAAACACTATTTATATTATTAGGGAGATAGTAGAAATATATTATAGATATGCTGGCCATGTGTCATCAGAACTGAATGCAGCATATGAAAATCTTACAGATTGGACAAAACAATTGATTGAAT
>CM022876.1:14079073-14090504 GCA_012654025.1 Pachypsylla venusta | reverse complement strand
TATATATATATAGGGTTCCATTTTTTAAAAAAAAACAAAGTTGACCTTGAAATAGCCTGGGAGTAAATTTTCAAGGTCACCATTAAATTTCTCCTCAAAAAATAAGGGTCGTTTGTATATAATATTTTCCTCCTAATCTCCAACGATTTCCGAGATATTTGACTATATCCTTTAAAATGATTCACCCTGTATATTGGTTTAGGTTAGGAGACCAACCAGATCGTGGTTGCGTTAGTCGCGATCCTGTTTTCCTGGCTAACTCGATTTTTGTTTGCTATAGAAGCCGTAAGCCTTCGTTTTCGGACACATTAAATTAAATATTTGATTTTCTTCTCCTTACAGCCCCCTCTACATTGACTCAACAGTGAACATTGATATGTCCGTACGAAGATTTCTTTGGGGTAAATGTATAAATGCTGGTCAGACATGTATCGCTCCAGATTACATTCTCTGTACAAAGGCGGTCCAAGATGAGATTATAAAGAAAGCTAAAACCATTTTGTCATCTTGGTATACAGACAATGTACAAAGTTCAGAACATTTCTGTAGAATTGTATCGGACAAACATTTCCAGTAAGTTGTTGAGATGGAGAACCATCAAATATAGTTAGAAAGCTGTCCATATAAGAAGATGGTTATCTGGTTAAGAGAGTAATGAACAGTTACGAAAAACGTAAGATGACTGGTTGAATTTTCTATTTTTTTTCTAATCTATTTTCTAACTCAAAGCCCAGTTGGTATACAGACTGACTTACTGATAATCAACGTAGCCTAAACCTAGAGACTTGAAACCTGGCACACAGATCCCTTTTAGTATGTAGGTGCGTTATAAGAAAGGAAAAAATCGAAAGTTCAAGTGGAAGCAAGTTACCGCTAAAAATGACGCATTTTAGAGGGTCTTTTTGTATTTTTTTTCTGGACAAACTATAGGAGATAACGAAAAATGACTGAGAATGGACCCCCCCCCCAATAGTATATAAGGACCCCATAATAAATATAAAATTTGAAATTTTCCGGTTTCTTTCCGATTTTTGGACGGTTTTTACCTCCAAAAATCGGAATTGAGAAGTACCACTTCGGGATGAGCGAGAAAGCTGAAATTCGATACAAAGGTGTTCCGTAGTACAAAAAGTAATATCTATCCTTGAGTAAAATATTGAATTTTGTAAATAGGAGCTGTGTTCACTGTGGGGGTTGGTTCCACCAAAAATATAATATCGAGAGGGTTTAATGACGCGATCTCGAAATTGTTGTTGAATTTCGTAACCGTAGCGAAGCACGGGACAACAGCTAATTATAATATATCTCCAGGTTCTACTGATTCTAAATTTAGTTTACAATATGAATTTCGAACGAAATAATAATAGACTTATTTTACTGCCTTACTATGTCGCTTCTAGCAGCAGTAAGCCCAAGTCGTATTATTATGTGATCGGAATTTCATATAGAAGATAACATACCATGTGTCGGCTGGGCTTTGAAACCGCGACCACTGAGCTTCCGGGGAATTCCAGCCCCCATAATTCAGTGCCTAAATATCATCAGTTTGAGACACTGACAATCATTTTACGATAAGAACTTTTTTGTGACCGTGTTACAATTACCCTTTGTACCAAGGTATCACATACTTTCTCAAGAGAACCAAACAAGAATATCTTTCTTAGATATATGTATTTTCCGTACAATGGGGTTTTCTCAGGATTTTCCACCTCCTATTTACGGCAACATCCCCCTGTTTCCACCTCCTATTTATGACAACATCCCCCTGTTTCCACCTCCTATTTACGGCAACATCCCCCTGTTTTATTTTCGACCATGAAGCGGCTGATTTCAGTTGGATTACTCCAAATGCTGCTACTTAGATCTGACATTGAATCATATATTTAGTACCAGTAGAGCTAGGATCAATCAAGTAAGTCAAAACTGTTATCTTTAATAGGAAAAGGGATATAGCCAATCGAATGGTTATGTCGAGATCCAGGTGCGACTCCCGGAAGTGACTTTAATCGTTGTATAGCATGTTAATTATAAGTGTTAAAAAATATTAAATTTTAAATAAATTAAAACAGAACACCAAAAACACTATTTACACTATACCTGAAAGGACTGAGAAAAGTAATTGCGCTACAATGGTTCCCGGCCCATTCTGGGATACATGGCAACGAAGTGGTTGACACCTTAGCGAAATAAGGAACAAAGATTACTAACACTCCATTGAGACACATCCCGTTCCACTCCGCCAAACGATTAATCAAGAAAAGAAATAACCAAAAATTCAAAGCTTGGATCAAAAACGAAGGAGTTGGAAAGATATGGGAAGAACTACTGGAGAAACCTGACATAATACCGGAGTTGATCCGAAAAACGGCAGTAGCCAGTCTACGGACACGACTGCTTGGCTCAACATCTCCACAGAATAGGATGTAAGGACTCCCCTATCTGTCCTCTATATTCAAATTAGGCAGTGATGAACACTGAACACCTGGCTGTTTGCCCTGCCTTGGCCGAACATGACAACTTAGTAGGGAAATATTGGGACGCAAGAGGGAAAATGGACTTAATTGTCAAATCCGAGCATTTGATAATTATTTATGAAGGAACTAATTTCGAATCATTCGATTCATCATCAGTCTAGTCGAGTCGAAAGTCAACTTCCATCCTTCGACTCGACTAGACTGATGATGAATCGAATGATTCGAAACTAGTTTCTTCATAAATAATTATAAATAGTGTTTTTGGTAAGTATTTTCTTTTAATTTATTTAAAAGTTAATATTAGAACTGTTATCCGTTATTTAGATGACACTGGAAGCATTTATTTGAATGCAGACCTTACCAAACGAGAACATAATATAATATTCTGAAGTGATCCTGTTGGTACTTTAACGCTCCTTTTTCTGACAGGTAAGTGACTGTTTTTGACAACGTTAACAACAACTAAACACTATTATTTTTCTTCTTCACAGGAGGCTGAAATCTTTGGTCAATTCAGCTGGCACAGTTGCTGTTGGTGGCCAAATGGATGCTTCCGATCGTTTTATTGGTCCAACACTATTGATTGATGTGAAAGCAACAGATAAAATCATGGAAGAAGAAATATTTGGACCAATTTTACCCATTATCAACGTAGAAAGTGCCTACGATGCAATTCAATTCATTAATGCCAGGTAAGATGCTAATGTTATTCTTAGTAATTATAATTGATTAATGTGTTTGGTGACGCTTTGTATTTTATGGTAAAGGTCATATCACACTATTTGTTATAATTCCAAATTTTGGCACAATTTATTTGATGCATATTTATTGAATTTGTGTGTTTGGTATATATTTGTGCCCCTATCATACACTATTAAATTTGATGAGACTTTCAGATAAAATTATTTGCCATTCCACAGATTTTATTTGTTGTCTATTATACCATAGCAATCAGATATTTATCTGTAATAAATATAATTTTGATATTTTTTCTTTATATACGATTTCTGATATAAAGTACATTTTGTTTTTCTTCACTTGTGTATTTTCGATAATTGAGGACTTGGGCGTACACAAACGCCTCAGAAATATTTTTTAAAGGTTAGATTAATAAAATAGTTTTCAAAAACGATCAAACAATGATAAATGTGTTTGTCATGCGTTTAAACCCTATCAGACTATTTACACAAATTTTGTTCACTGGTGTGTTTGATCAAGTAGCGAATTTGGTCAAATTTATTTGTCGATCACACTTTTTGGTACTGTTTGAAGTTAAAAAAATGACAAAATTTGGCAGCATGACAAAGAGTGTGATAGTACCTTAAGGAAAGATTTATAAATAATTTTAATTTTCATCGTAAATCATTGAATTTATCACTGATCTTCATTGAAAAATTAGATACGACGAGATCTGTCCATAGGGATGTTGGTCATTTCAAGGATCAGGCCTGACAACAACGGGGGGATGGGTCTCACGATGGTTGGGTCTCATCTCAGGACAACTTTGGGTGTAAATGTCGCTCACTACCTTTTTAGTCCCCCTTGAAACTACATAATACTACTTCAAGGGGGGATACCCCTGTCACAGTTTTTCGGAGCACCTGGTAGTCCATCTGCTCCTAATGCCTGGACTTGAAAACAATCCTAGTCCACTAGTCAAACTAACAGAACTGATAACTTTTGCAGAATTGGTGAGGCTAAATGCTACCGAAGTGACGAAATTCCGGAAGCTTTCAATTGCAGGGTATATTTAATCAACACAACTTGGTGTTACTTTTAATACTTTCTCGCCTTGAGTTGACCGTCACTTGCCGACATTTTCTTGTTCTAATTTACCTGTGGTCATGATTTTGGGAAGGAGGGGGGTCTATTTTTGTCATTTTTTTTTCTGTTACAGTTTGGGCTGTAGTATTGGAACAGACATACCCTTTATGTTGTAGTCTAGGTATAGGCCTTATAGATACAGCTTTATAGGAATGGGCGTTCTAGGCTTGTGGGTGGTTAATATTTTAATAATTTATTTTAGAAAATATTGACCACCGGTCTTAACTCTGAAATAGCTGA
Source organism: Pachypsylla venusta (assembly GCA_012654025.1). Taxonomy (NCBI): domain Eukaryota; kingdom Metazoa; phylum Arthropoda; class Insecta; order Hemiptera; family Aphalaridae; genus Pachypsylla; species Pachypsylla venusta. Next base: position 14,085,966 of record CM022876.1, on the reverse strand, counting down.
TCATATTTTTTTAAACTATGTCGTAAATTAAGAACTTAAAGGCTACCTAAAAAAAATTCGTTCTGAGTGTCGCCACAAAATTTAAGATATCGAACCGTGACTTGCCGGTCAATAAATTGTAACTTTAGCCGTAACTCGAAAACGGTTCGACATTTTTTTAGTTCAATCTGGGTTCATAGGTTATAATTTGGGGGGTGAGGTCTATTTCAATCAATTTTTGTTTCTTTGCTACCGTTTGGGCTGTGGTATTTGAGTAGACACACCCGACGATATACCTACGTACCTACAAACACACAAATTTTCGATTATTAAATTTAGAATAAATAAATATTTAAAAAAAATATATTTTATGAATAGTTATTTAAATCTTTTAATAACATCCTAAAGTGTTAAAAAATATTAACTTTAAAAAAAAAAAAATTAAAACAAAACTTTTCCCAGAAACACTATTTATAATTATTTATGAAGAAACTAGTTTCGAATCATTCATCATCAGTCTAGTCGAGTCGTTGACCAGTCAACTTCCATCCTTCGACTCGACTAGACAGATGGTGAATCGAATGATTCGAAACTAGTTTCTTCATAAATAATTATGAATAGTTGTGCCACGGAACCGGTTACTTCAGGATACAGTGGGCCCCGTCAGCAACCAACGTTTGATCCATGATAAATCCCCACCAGGGTCCAGAGTAGAATAATGAAATTTAATGCATTTTCTTGTTCAAACTATGTTTAGGCCTAAACCATTGACGTTATATTTATTCTCAACCAATTCTGACGTTCAAGATCTTTTTATTAAACAGACTCATTCTGGCTCCATGTGTATAAATGATACGGTTATGCACTACGGTGGTGAGTTGTATATGATTACCAGAAGAAATTACACTCTATTATACTGTTGAATGAATTACATTTTAAAACAAACTATTTTAAATTTTCGTTCGCCTGGGTCTATGGCACGTTGACACCAGTTCGGGGATCACTGACGTACTCCGAGGTTTTACTAAGTGTGTGACCACGTAGGTTGGCGTCCTCGTGATGCTGGATATTTTTCCGGACCAACCCAGGCTGATTGAGGTCAATGTGGGTAGTGGTTTGCAAGTTTCCAGCGAATGGAGGGTAAAACCCCCGCCTCGAATGACCAATAGATGTTAAAGAGAGGTTAAGCTGTTCGTCCGTCCAATAAATTTGTAAAATCAAAAAATATAACAGCACATTCGAGTGCACCCATAAACTTCGGCGTACAATATGATCACAAACAAGGCCCGGTAGATCAGTAGTCGGGGCGGGGTGTCTGCCTGGTAATCCAGGGGTCGGGGGTTTCGAGACCCAGCTGGAGCTGTTATGTTGTCCTCTATAAGAAATGTTGACCACATAATACCACAAATGACGTGGTTTACTGTTGCCAGAACAAGACCCTTAAGGGAATTAGTAAGACAAAATAATAAGTCTATTATTAATATTATATAAAAAATATAGACTTTTGAGTGGAAGGTTACCACCGGGCGAGGTTAATGCCTGGGGTATATTCTACCAACTAAATCATAGAGCTCTGCCGATCTCCGTGGCCGAGATTTTAAGAGCATTGACTCTTGGTCCGGAGGTTGTGGGTTCGAATTCCGCCCGGAGTGAAATTTTTTTCATCGAATTTTCTCGTTTCCGGAATGGCATAGCTGTAAAAAGGAGTGCCCTGAAGTACTACGAAAGAGGTTCCGGGGCATAACTTTTTTTTTAAAAAAAAAATAAACCCCTTAGAGCTCTATTTTTATGTGGTCAAGCACTCAAATTAATGAGGAAAAAATCCTACCTCTGCTGAGAATTGAACCCACGCCCTCCTGTTTACCACTACTGAGCTACCGAGGCAGGTTAAATGGGACCTTTGTTCCAAACATTCAAATCGGTCAACGCTAAGTAGTAAAAGTGCCATTCACGGGGGACGAACGGATTTTCTTTAATTCTTTTTTTTTTTTTTTTTTTTTTTTTTTTTTTTTTTTTTTTTTTTTTTNTTTTTTTTTGCTATTTTAAAGGTTCTTTTGAAAATAATAAACCAAAAAATTCCGTGGATCCAGACTACATTCGGTCAATTATAAATACAAAAGTGTATTTTGTTGATTTGTCCTCCTTTCTCACAGTAATGGATTGGGGTGTTTGTTTTGAAATGTTATCCATGAAAAGCAGTTTCTCTTCTTTGTACTAACTAATAGGTGCAGTGTGGAAACTATAAAATATCTTACGAGTGATCAAAAATAAAAAAACTGAAATTTTAAAGATTATTGTAAAATACATCTTTCGGGGGATATTTCTTTTTTTTTTAAAAAAAAAAAAAAAAATCATATTTATATAGGTACTTAAGTCTTTTGTCTCTCTCTATCTGATTACAAAATTTTGAGTGGTATTTTGAAAAGAAGATTTTCATTAAACAAAAAAAGTAACCCCTCTGGAAGAACCCCCTGAAAATGGGGCCTTTATTTATCCCAACAAATCGAGTTTTTGTTGGGAGGATTTTGTTGTTATATCTCTTTGAAATTCATAGTACCTTATATAGGTAAAAAGGTATATTTTTACTTAAGAAAAAAAACGACCTTTCAATAAGTACTTTTTAATATTACTATCTATGTATTGAGATTTATATTTAAGAGAAGAACAGTGACCAAAAAGGAGCTCCTCTGAAGAATCCCTCGTCAAATGGATTTTTAAATCTTAGAAAAAAATGAATGCGCCACACGACAAAAAAATCGTGAAGTGCTAGTGGGATCAATGAAAGTATTTTCTATTTATTTAAGTCACAATTAACAATTGAAGTTTTCTCAATCTCTAACAAATTGGACCTGCAGTCAATCAGTCTGATAATTGAGGGTTCACGTCAAGCTGTCTTTTTACGGAAAAGAAAATCTCAGCACTGTTGAAAAAGTCAACACCAATAGCAGCAAATTTATTAGCAGCAGACAGACAGAAAAAATAGGGATAAGGAGGAGAAACATGAGCAAGGTATTTTCAAACAGACGATTGGGATATTGTCTAACCTTCAAAATTATATTTGATATGAGAGATAGCGAGCATTATTATGAAGTGCATTAAAAACAAATTTAGCAGCAGTAAATTTTTTATTCAAATGGAATATTCTTAACTTTTGCCTTGGTAACTCAATGGACCTCAGGCATTAACCTTCCACTCAAGAATCTATTTTTTTAAAAAAATTCTCTTAATTTCCTGGTTTTTATATTTTATCGTTCATAAGATTTTTAATGTTTTCCAAAGACCAAATATAATCTGAATATTTCTAGGTGATGGTCTTATTATATCTTTCTTAACAATTTATTTACTAAATTTCTTTTCAGACACCCTGTAGTTCTACAAAACTTAATAAACACCGTGTGTTCATTAATTTACATTTGATTTCCCCGTTCAATAGAAGATGCTCTCTTTTATTTTTATTAATTTTATGTTTTTTTCCTTATCCTATAAAAAGGAAAGCATTGTAATGGGCTGAAATTTTTGATGTCAAGTTTTCAATGCCAAAACACGTGGTTTTGGCATTGAAAATGGATGGCACACGATACTTTTGGTTGAAATCGAATACAGCGGTTGGCAGTTTTTTGCCGCTTGTTAGTGGTTTTCCCCCGAACTGCCTAAAAGGAGATTGGTAAGAACTTGAAATTTGGTACCCGTTCATATCAATTTCATACTTGAAATTGATATGAACGGGTACCAAATTGAATGCTCAAAGACACTTTTTGTTGAAATCAAATCACACCTTTGGCGTTTTTTTGCCGCTTTTTAGCGGTTGTCACGAATACTGGATAAAATGAGAACAGTAAAAACTAGAGCTTCTAATTGGGACACGAAACTTTTGCTTGAAATCGAATACACCGTTGGCAGTTTTTTGCCCCAAACTGTCTAGAAGGAGATTGGTAAGAACTTGAAATTTGGTGCCCGTTCATATCAATTTCATACATTGAATGCTCAAAGACACTTTTTGTTGAAATCAAATCACACCTTTGGCGTTTTTTGCCGCTTTTTAGCGGTTGTCACGAATCCTGGATAAAATGAGAACAGTAAAAACTAGAGCTTCTAATTTGGCGTCTAAGCATATCAATTTAATACATACAATACACTAGGAGCGGTTTTTAGCGGTTGTCGCCTGCTATTTTCCGGTTACTACAAAACGTGTTTTCGCATTGAAAACGCGACATCAAACATTTCAGCCCATGTACTTTTTTTATGGATAAAGAAAGCGGTGTTATTTTCACACCAGATTTTTTTTTAATTCACCCAAAAAATTTTGGGTAAAAATCTTTTTTTTTTTTTTTTTTTTTTTTTCCTTGAAAAAATCAATTTGTTCAAGGATTTGACAAACTGTGTTCATTTCAAATCTTGTGTTATTATTGAAATCAATTCCTGTAGCAAACTAAATGTTTCTAAAATACAGGGTGCGGCAATTAGTTCTCCCACATTTGAAAGAGCTGGTAAATAAAAACGAAACGAGATATTTGAAAAATTATTTTGTATTCTGAAAGCTTGTGTGTTCTAGTTTTTTTCCATCTATGTTTTGTAAATAATGTCGTCCAAATGACGGCCTTGGCGAGTGATGCACATTTGGAGTCTTTCGCGGAATTTTTCAATGACTTTCGTCAGCATAACCGCATCAATTTGGATGATTTCTTCCAGAATTGCCTCCTTTAACTCTTTAATGGTGCCAAGGCAATGTTTGAAGACCTCAGCCTTGAGGTAACCCCACAGAAAAAAGTCACAGGGACTCAAATCCGGCGAGCGAGGGACCCATGAAATATCATGCTGTGAAGAGATTAGGTGACCGGGGAACATGTGCCGTAGCCTCATACAGCCTAAAGCTGATGCTGTGGTCCTAAAGTTGTGCAAACACCTCAAAATTGTTTTTCAATCAGGAACTGGATCTGTGAAGTGCAAACCATACCTTGTGCAGAACGCCCTCGGAGTGTTTACTTTTTTTAAAAAACAAAACAGCTTGACAACGAACGTACGATGCTCGCGCGACCAAACCCTTGCAACACCTAAAAACTAGATAACATTTTGTGTTGAATATCACAAACCCCACCCTCCTCCCACTATTACTTCCCCTCCCACGATTTTTTGAAAAGAGGGAGAACTAATTGCCGCACCCTGTACAATGATTTTTATTTTTATTGTTTATTTTGTAATTGTTCAAATCAGACAATCTCCGCCGTTATGTCTTTATGTGTTCACTCGGGACAAGACTTCTCAGAAAGCTTTCATAGATCAAGTTCGGTGTGGTGGTATCTGTGTCAATGATACTATCATGCATGTGACAGGTATTTCAAAATAGTTTGGACCCGCTCGGTAGCCCGAACAATAGATTTCATTAAAAAAATGGCATTTTTTACATTTTTTTTTTTTTTTTTTTTTTGTATGAAGAGTACCTACAGGGTGTAACAAAAAACAACTGCGTTTCTAGAAACTAAATGTTCTGTGGATCAAATTGGAAAAGGTTATTGATTTGAGAGAAATATGTTAAAATAAAAGAATATGACCAAAAACTCGTGAAAACTGAAGACCTACTACTGGATAGGATGTCTTGATCCTAAAAATCAAGACATCCTATCCAGTAGTAGGTGGTGCAATTTGCATTTAAATCTTCTAAAATCAAGACATCCTATCCCGTAGTATGTGGTGCAATTTGCATTTAAATCTTCTAAAATCAAGACATCCTATCCAGTAGTAGGTGCTACAAATTGCATTTAAATCTCCTAAAATCAAGACATACTATTCAGTAGTAGATGCTACAAATTGCATTTATATCTCCTCAAATCAAGACATCCTATCCAGTAGTAGGTGCTACAAATTGCATTTAAATATCCTCAAATCAAGACATCCTATTCAGTAGTAGGTGCTACAAATTGCATTTAAATCTCCTAAAATCAAGACATCCTATCCAGTAGTAGGTGCTACAAATTGCATTTAAATCTCCTCAAATCAAGACATCCTATTCAGTAGTAGATGCTACAAATTGCATTTAAATCTTCTAAAATCAAGACATCCTATCCAGTAGTAGGTGTGCTACAAATTGCATTTAAATCTCCTAAAATCAAGACATCCTATTCAGTAGCAGATGCTACAAATTGCATTAAAATCTCTTTCTTTTTTTTTGTTTAACGTCTCTTTAACATCTATTGGTCATTAGGAGGGATTTTTACCCTCCATTCGCTGGAAACTTACAAACCAACTACCCACATTGACCTTACCCTGCCTACCCCGCCTAGGTTGAGCCGGAAAAATAGCCAACATTACGACGGTGCCTACGTGGACACAAACTTGATAAAACCTCGCTGGACTTTGTTTAACTTCAGCGATCTAACTTGACCAGCTGTCCTGTATACGTTGGCTAGTTAGATCTAAATTGCCGTTGCTGGACTTTGTTTAACTTCAGCGATCTAACTTGACCAGCTGTACTGTATACGTTGGCTAGTTAGATCTAAATCGCCGTTCAGAAATGTTTTCCAAAAAATCCCGAGAAATAGGGTAACTTTCTGGGGCTTTGATCTTCTGCCTTCTGTTGAAAAACGTTTTCGCCTATTTCTCCAAAGAACATGGTCTGTATTATTTGACCCATAGAACTTGTGGTTTAAAGGAAAGCATTTTTTGTCTGGGATACCTTGTATACAGAATGAGTCATTTAAGTAGCATGCAAACTTCACAGTGAAAGTGTCAATGATTTTAATAACCAGTGTTACCATATTAGGGATTTTGGTCCTAGATCTAGGGTTTTTTGGAGGACCTAGGTCCAAATCTAGGTCTCTAAATTTCTAGGTTTTTTATTTTTTGAACTAGTTTTTTTTTTTTTTTTTTTTTTTTTTTTTTTTTTTTTTTTTTTTTTTTTTTTTTTTTTTTTTTTTTTT
>CM022876.1:14042470-14071786 GCA_012654025.1 Pachypsylla venusta | reverse complement strand
AACAAAGATAATTTCTATATCCTAGGAAGTGCTTGACATTTTGAGAGTAATAAATTTTAAATCTCTTTTTATTGTTATTGTAAAGATTAAAAGACCTATTATTTTATCTGAGAGAAAAGTGCTTCATATTTAAATGTCTTTTTAAATCAGTCGATTACACCTATTTGATTCTTGATGAATCAAATAGGTGTAATCGACTTGGGATGATCATAAATGTAATTCGGTAGGTGTAATCGACCTGGGATTATCATAAATGAAATAAAAAGTTGTTATTATTCTTTTGAAGACATGGGAGAAGCTCATTCTATTTGTTTTAATTCATTGGTTTCCCCACCTGGAACTTCCCGTTGAAATCCGAATTGTCCTGGGTAATTACAACCCAGCTATCATTAGAACCAACGTGGCGCGAAACGATAATTTTTTGAAAGTGCCCATTTCAAAGATGGCGGACAACATTAACCAATCAGAACAAGGCTTGTTATTATTCTTTTGAAGACATGGGAGAAGCTCATTCTATTTGTTTTAATTCATTGGTTTCCCCACTGTCTGTTCTATTCGTCATGATTGTACCTTAGCACAAAAAAACAGGGTATGATTCCGGGGAGAACCGTAGGGTCCCATAGTTGTGGGATTTTTGGGGATTTTTGTCGCGTGCGGCGTGACACATCGAGGGAAAAATCCCACCAACCATATTTTATCCCTTATTCGAGGACCCTACGGTTCTCCCCTAAGTCGGACCAAAAAACACTTTCCTATTTATTTTTTGTTTTCCAGCGCCAGATATCCTCCTTACTCAGAAAAGAAAATGAAATTTATTATGATGCTCATGAGAAAGCGACCTTTGATTCCCGGAGTTAAATATTTACCTTATTTGGCTATATTTGGTCTCGGAATATTCTCGTCATATTTATTTCAATATTTATCAGTGGTAAGACCATCTTCAAATCCTATTACATTTTGATTGGGAAAGTAACAAGGTGATTGGGAACATTCAAAATGCTAAAAAATCATCATTTTAATTTTCTTCATTTGTTAGATAAAAGGTATTATTTGATTTTTTTTTCTCTCTTTTTTTTTGTGAAATTTATTCATTGGCAGATTTGGGGGGGGGGGTGGAGAGCGTTTTTTACTATGTATAGGGTATTTTTGAATTTTTGATACACTCAAATATCTCGAGAACCATTTGTAATTTTAAGATTCAACAAAAAGCGTTCCAAATTGTATTCTCTCCGAGTTCATTTTATAACTCGTAACTCTGGAATGATTGGCCATAATTTTGCCAACTGTGTCCTATTAAGGACTAAACGACCACCTTAAAACTTCTTCGTTTTGAGATGATTTATTGTCGCGACAAAATTTAAGATATCGGACCGTGGTTTGCCCAATTTGGTCAAAAAATTGCAATCTTGTCGGCAACTCAGTTATCTGAAAAACAAAATAAAAAAAAGGATGATATATCCGGAAAAAAAAATTAAAAATAACTCTTAAACAAGATTAGAATTGAGAAAGGTGAAGTTAAAGAAGAAGAAGCCAGATTCTATGGCAAGTTGAATCACATTTTTTAGCGGCTTCAACCGCCGCCCCCCCCCCCCCATTATCTGGTTATGAATGTGTTTTTAATTTTAATTTCTTAAAAAGTAATTTAGTAGACGTAACAATGTTTTCATCTTTTTTGTGCACCAAAATAATTATAGGTTGCTGTTTTAACGTCTTTAGTGGCTTTATCATGATTTTGTTTGAAGGATTATTTTAAATATTTTTATTTTTAAATTGTTGTTCTGTTTCCTTCCATTTTGAAAAAGTCATCAGACGAAATTTGGAATATAAAAATATTTTTTTAAACAAACTCTGTCAATGTGACACATGGGTTTATTATTTTACTGGCCAGAATAAAAATACCCCCCCCCCTCCTAATTTGTTATTTCACGTTTCAAGGTATGTTAAACTCAAAAATCTGTCCGTCCCTTTTGCGTTGGGCGATTTTGATGGTAGGAAGGTCCCATTTGGGGTCAAATTTCCCCTCCCCACACAACTTTTCGTCACCGCCAGTCACATACCTACGATTTCATACTATTTTTTTTGTATGGAACCCTATATTGCGCCCCAAAAGTTTCCGGGTACGATTAGACTCCAAACAATTTCATCAAAATCATTCTAAATTTTTAGTATGAGACCTACATATAATTTCATCAAATTCATTCTAAATTTTTAGTATGAGACTTATAAGATAATACAAAACCACCTCATTTGCTTACCACATTGGTGTAAAAAATAGTTGTTATAAACAAATAAATAGGTTTACTTTATCTGAAGCATTTGATTCCCACAGTTTCATGTCTGACACCAAAAATCTTAATTTCATAAAAAACAGACACGACCTGCTTTTGTACTTATGTAAAGGTCCGACCGTTTGATAAACCTCAACCCCACACTTTGGTCACCAGGATTTTGATTTATTTTTTTCAATAATGAACCTTTGAAATCGTCACGAAAAAAATACCCCCCCTTAAAATTTGATATTTTACGTTTCAAGAATCCAAAAATCGAATAAATAAAAATCCGTTTGTTTGCACTTTTGCCACTTAGCGATGACCGATTTTAATGAAATTATATTCTGTTCCTTCGGTTTCACACTAATAGTTTAGAATGATTTTGATGAAATTGTCTATAGCAGAGGTTCCCAACCTGGGGGGGGGGATCAAGAAAGTCTGGCTAAGGAAAAAAATCTAATGATGGACAATTTTAAAAATTCAATTTGTCGTCTAAATGAGTTGATTGACACTGAAGAAGACGCTGAAATATTTGGTCAGTGGAAAAATATCAAACTTAATTGAGCAACTCAGTCAACTTCAAGAAGAATTAAGTAGAAATTCCGTTATCTTTTATGACAATTTTCCGATAACGATATTAGTGTACACACTCAATCAGCTGATAGCATAATAAACTCCCCGACTCCAAATCGCTTTATTTGCACTGGCGCTAGAGCTTCATCGTACCCGGCCTTTTCGAAAATTTTCAGGAGATACAAAAGAACTCAATATCTTTTGACCAGCACATTCTACAGGAAAAAAGTAAGATGGAAAATATAGTACTCTTTTGTTTACAAGTTTTAAATTTAGTTTTTTATGAAAATATTATTTCCTTACGTCAGTAGGACCAAGAAACCTTTTTGGACATGTCTATTTTCGGTGCAATAACAAGATATGTCCAGGACATGTCCTGTTCTTGCCACGAATGTTTCAGTACTTATTCAACCAGACTCTAATAAGAGAAAACACTTGTTTTCTCTTATTAGAGAGATTTTGCAAGTTTATCGTAATACGAAAACCATTTCGAAAACGATGTTGGGTCGAGTTTTCATCTCTGCGCATGACAAAAATTTTCGGAGCTCAGTTTTCGTTTTGGGAGTCCCCATAATATGAGTAGATTATCGGGCTGCTTTTTGGTAAACGAAAAGGAAACTAGTTGAGAAAATCACTATGATATGAAATTATGAATTTTTTTTTCTGGTAAGTGTTCATTTTTCTAATTCTTTTTCACCCGAGTATTTGGTGTTTCATTTGTATGAAATGTAAAAAAGTTGTCTTTAATTATCCGCTAGAGGCGCTTAAGTTTTCGCTTTCATATATCGTGGTGTTGCGAAATGTAAAAAATTCTTCCGCCTATGGGACACGAAACCCATAAACTTATCGTTTTCGTATTGATTATGGGGACCCATAACAGGACTTGCGAAATCTCTCTAATAACTCAATGAGTATTCGTTGCAGACGTCTGGTTTTTGCACCAAAATGTGTATTTAGATGGCCTTTATCAATTAAAATTAAAAAATACATTTCGGAAAAGCATGGACATATCTGGTTTTAGCAACAATGTCTTCAATTGCATCTTTGTGATATTCGTCAGAATTTGGAAGTAAAGAGTGATCAGAAAAATAATATCTAACCACCCCTCACCTCCAAGGTTGTTGTTGTTGTTGTTAACTTCTCTCACTGTGTCTCCAGACAAAGAAAGGCGACCTCTCCAACATCTGTCCATAATGCTGACAGCTCTAGATTAGTTGGGTTTGATGGATAGTTCCTGGCTGCTCATGATTTACATCATGAGCAGCCAGCATACATAGAGGACAACGATCAGATACTTCAGGGTTTAGCAAGGATTTATATAGGTACCAACTCTTTGAGGAAGTATCTGGAGCACCACAACTGGGTCCAACGGAGGAAAAACACAGTGAGTTGTCGTCGGAACGGTGTTGATGGTCTTTGGCCGTGCCCGAGGACACGGGTAGCCTCGGTACGAAGAACCAACCATCTTGGGGGCCACCTCCAAGGTCAGAAATTGTGGATGAAAAGGTCAGAATGCCCCCTCTTTTTATAGAAATTTCCTCTGTAGTTAGATTATTTACATTATTTTAAATAATTTTAAAAAAAGCAGGCCTTATTTCATACTGAAATCATTTATTTTTTTTATTCTTGATTATTGTAGAGACGAAAACGAATCGAGTTCACGGTTTTGATTTTTGTTCTTGAAAATATTAATCGGTAAGTGTGTGGCGTGGCAAACAGTGCCTCCATTTTGAATTTCCCCTCAAATTATGTTCAGAGGGTTTCTACAGTGTGAATTACGAGAGAAGAAATATGTAACATAAAATTTTAAAAAAATCTTGAGTGGAAGGTAACCACTAGGCGACGGTAATTCCTGAGGCATTTTCTACCACCTAACCCTTAGAGCTCTATTTTTATGTGGTCAAATACTCAAATGAATAAGTAAAAAAAATCCTGCCTCTGCTGGGGATTGAACCCACGCCCTTTTCTTTACCAGACGAGCGCTTACCACGGTGCTACCTAGGCAGTTGACAAAAAAAAAAAACAATACGTCCTGACATGTATTATAACAGCGATAACGTTACGTCTGCTCCTGTCCTTATTTTAAAAAAAAGCGTATATTTCTCGGATTTGTAACCGGGGAGCAACACTTGAGCTAGTTTACAAAAACTTCATTTATTTTTTTTAACCAATTTTAACCCAATTTGAGAGGTTAGGAAACGTTTCTACGGCCATGCCTCTATTGCGTATGTACAACCGTCCAACATGGACCCATGACGGCCAATAAAAACATGGACCCATGACGGCCAATAAAAAAGCGAGTTTAAAAAAAGAAAATCATTTAAAAGGTTACAGAAGAACAAAATTATCAAATCTCCATCACAAATGGAATTGAAAAACAAAAAAATGGGAGTACATGGACGAAGCGCCGGGATGGCTGCATAACAGTGCATGTGTCTCTTTTCTTTGTTTTGTAAGGAAAAAACAAAACAAAAAACAAGGACTTGTTGGATCTGATTCGAAAATGGATTTAATTGATAGTGATGGTTACAGAATAACAAAATTATCAAAATCTCAATCACAAATGGAAAACTCTGTTTTGTTTTGAAAGGCAAATAGTTTGCGTTCAAATTAAAATAAAAAAGAAAATCATATCTCCCCGGTGTAGGACCCATATTTCTCTTGTGTCTCATCTCTCGAAATTCGAGCTGTAAAATTGGGGCAACCGAAATCGGTTTCTTTTTTTATCTTCTTAGTTTAAAAAATAGCAATTTTTTCTGTCTCTTTTATGTAAGTTTTGTTAGATTTAAGGCCTTTTGACTTGGTAGGTTGAGTTTTATTTTAACCATTTGCTTATCAAATAAATAATAATTTATCATCGTTTTTGTTCGAGACCATTTCACACAATGCATGTATTTTATAAGATGGATTGTATCTTTTAATGCGTAGATAATTCATAACTAACAATCTTGAGGATGCTCGCAGACCGTTGTTGAATTCGTAACCAGGAGGTGGTAGATTGGTAACCAAGAGGTTGTTGGTTCGAATCCAAGCATGAACAAAAGATGACAAGAATATGAGCTTAACATAACTAAATTCCTTTTATATGCAAGGAATAACAATTACAGAGGAAAAATAAATAAATACTGTTTCTAATGTGAATATAATTAAAGGGTGCTCCAAAAGTAACGCGGCGGTCGATTATTGGCAGGGCCGGCTGTACCATATAGGCGAACTAGGCAACCGCTTAGGGCGGCAAAATTTGGGGGCGGCTAAATCAAAATGGAATTTTATTTTCAGCGGGATATGAAAAAAAATTTATGATATTTTTACAAAACAGCTTGTGATTATCTCGTAATAATCCTGTAATAATCTCGTGAAGTAGTTGATTTAAAAAATGTGTAATGATTCTATTTTTTTAAATGTATAGTGACTTAATTTTATGTTACATTCTTGAGTGAAAAATTCTAATTAAAATTTTGTGGATTTAACAAAAAGGTTTAGTGTCCATTATTTCTGTTGTAAATATATATGACTCTGAATTGTTCAATATTAACCAGAGGAAAATTCATGGCCAGATTTTGATTAAAATTTGTGCAAAAATCATGAATTTCACTACTAGGAGGGATAACTATTCAGTATTATCATTAAAAATATGAATATGAGTACTTTTACTATTTATATTAATTAACGAACAAATTAAATATTATATTCAGGGGGCGGCAAAATTCATTTTGCTAGGGCGGCAAATTCTCTTGAGCCGGCCCGGATTATTGGCTTCTACGTGTAAAACATATCAAACTTTGGGGTATAGTAAAAAATTCCAAAGATTAATTTTTGAAAATAGGAAACCAAATTTTCTTATGACCTGGACGTAACTGATGTAATGAATGAACCTCCCAACATAGAGATGATGCATATTAAGAAACTGAGTGAGGTCTACAGTTCATCAGAATATATCGGGAGGTTCATTCATGTAATGAATGAACCTCCCGATATAGAGATGATGCATACTAAGAACCTGAGTGAGGTCTACAGTTCATCAAACTTATAATTATAGTTTATTCCCGAAACTTAGTGAGGTCTACAGTTCATCAAACTTGTAATCATAATTTATTCCCGAAACTAAGTGAGATATACAGTTCATCAAACTTGTAATTATAATTTATTCTCGAAACTAAGTGAGGTCTACAGTTCATCAAACTTGTAATCATAATTTATTCCCGAAACTGAGTGAGGTCTACAGTTCATCAAACTTGTAATTATAATTTATTCTCGAAACTGAGTGAGGTCTACAGTTCATCAAACTTGTAATTATAATTCATTCTCTTGTTTTATTTGGACTGATTTCAGGATAAAGAATTTTCTGACCAATGATATTTGATGTACTGATGGTTCCAACATTGTCTTTACCTAACGTTTAACATTACTTATTAGTCGTTCTTGACAGGCCCGACCATAAGAAGGGGATTTGCTCCAGACTCAGGGTTTCTTAAAGTGCCGGTGAAATGATTATGGATTTTTTTTTTTTTTTTTTTTTTTTTTTTTTTTTTNGATTTTTTTTTTTTTTTTTTAGTTCTTTAACAGGTTGGGGATAGGGGAAATCACCCTTCCCCACCTCAGACCTGAAGAAATTAAACGTAGAAACACTTTTCTCAAATTTGGTGTTTATAAATACTACTGACTTCCATGTCGATTATAATTTGGAGCCTCGATCACCCCTCCCCCTTATCTCAAATTTGGTGTTTATAAATACTACTGACATCCATGTAGATTATAATTTGGAGCCTTGATCATGATCACCCCTCCCCCTTATCTCAAATTTGGTGTTTATAAATACTACTGACATCCATGTTGATTATAATTTGGAGCCTCGATCACCCCTCCCCCTTATCTCAAATTTGGTGTTTATAAATACTACTGACTTCCATGTCGATTATAATTTGGACCCTCGATAGCTCTTCCCACAACTGGAGACCTGTATCGGCCCCTGGCATACCCAATGGAATGAGCTAGAACAAATAGAACAAATGGAATGAGCTTCTCCCATGTCTTCAAAAGAATAATAACAAGCCTTGTTCTGATTGGTTAATGTTGTCCGCCATCTTTGAAATGGGCACTTTCAAAAAATTATCGTTTCGCGCCACGTAGGTTCTAATGATGGCTGGGTTGTAATTACCCAGGGCAATTCGGATTTCAACGGGAAATTCCAGGCAAATGAGTTATCATAACCTTTTTATTTCATTTATGATCATCCCAAGTCGATTACACCTATTTGATTCTTGATGAATCAAATAGGTGTAATCGACTGATTTAAAAAGATATTTAAATATGAAAATAATAATCTTTACAATAACAATAAAAAGAGTTTTAAAATTTATTACTCTCAAAATGTCAAGCACTTCCTAGGATATAAAAATTATCTTTGTTTACATTTTGGCAGCCATCTTTGAAAAGGGCATTTATAATGTAAACAAAGATCGCGCATTGTCACGCGCAACTCATTCCATTGTTTTTAATTCAATGGGCATACCTCACTGACAAGAGGTTAGGTTATACTTTACGTGGATCAGTATTTTTGTCATCTAGGCAAGGCCTCATGAACGGAACTTTTCATCAGTATCCCTCATCAAAAGAATACATTTTGCGGATCGAAATCGATATTTAATTATCCAGGGCATATTCTAAAACAACCCCCAAGTTATTAAACTGCTTGCAGGACTTCCTTGAGACTGAAATTATCACTGCTACCCTTATTCAGATCTATTGTGACCAGTAGGCGGGAATGGAGTTAGATTCGAACCAACAGCCTCCTGCTTACCACCGCCCCCAAGTCTCTAGCTTCTCAAAAATAAAAATTTGATAGAAACACCTTCTAACCCACATGGGTGTACGATCAAAATATACCTACAGATTAATGGGTTTTTCCGCAAAACTGGTAAAACTATCCTGGGAACTACGCGACCAGTGATGTTAATAAACTAGAATGAGAATAAATTATCTATTTTATCAGAGAATAATATATTAATGTTACAAAAAATATATTTTATTTTATTTTTTAATACTCGTTTTTATTTTGTATTATATAAAATTTCAATAATTAACCTCAATTCGGCCCTACTATGACCACTTGCTAATTCAAATCCGTTTTTTTTTTTTGTCTTTACTATGACCACCTCCTTAATAAATTAATCCATGTTAATTCGTCGTTACTATGACCACCTTCTAAATAATTCAAATCATGGTCAATTGGAGCTTACTGTGACCAACTGCTAAATAAATCAATCCACGCCAATTCATTGTTACTATGACCACCTTCTAAATAAATCCATCCACGTCAATTTGTTGTTACTATGACCACCTGCTAAACAATTCAAGATACGTCAATTCGTCGTAATTATGGCCCCCAGCTAAATAATTCAAGCCACGTCATTTCGTACTTAGTGACCACCTTCTAAATAAACATATTCGTCGTTACTATGGTCACCTTCTAAATAAATCCATCCACGTCAATTCGTTGTTACTATGACCACCTGCTAAACAAGTCAAGATACGTCAATTCGTCGTAATTATGGCCCCCAGCTAAATAATTCAAGCCACGTCATTTCGTACTTAGTGACCACCTTCTAAATAAACATATTCGTCGTTACTATGGTCACCTTCTAAATAAGTCAATCCACGTCAATTCGTTGTTACTATGACCACCTGCTAAAAAAAATCAAGCCACGTCATTTCGTACTTTGTGACCACCTCCTAAATAAATAAATTCGTCATTACTATGACCACCTTCTAAATAAATAAATCCACGTCAATTCGTCCTTACTATGACCACCTGGTACAATTACATGGAAATCATGTCGCCCTTTATCGTACTATGACCGCATCTTTTTAATGTGACGTCATCAATCAAACAAACTAAAAAGAACTCCTGTTTTTGTCTATTCTCCTAATACAAAATATCAATTTTTCAGTACCCATGCTCAGTTAAAACTGACTCGTAAAGTGCTGCCACACAAGCGGAATATTCTGGAACTACTCTTATTTGATCTAAAATGATTCTAAAGTTCACTGCCAATCCGCTTAGGAGCAGCACTTGTCAGTATGAGTAATTTCTGTTTGATGCTAGAAAATCAAAATTTTGTATTAGGAGAATATTTATGAAAGGAGGTCTTTTCAATATTATATTGATGACGTCATACGAACTAGTTCACTTTATACCCGCTATAGTGGCAGCACACGTAAACTATATAAAATCTATTATAATCAAATATTATTTATGTCGCATGTAATGTACATTGTGTATGGTTGGGGGCATAAATTAAGGGAAAACTTAAATAACCCTTCTAAATTGTGGAACCCCTCTGATAGGGTTTAGTTGCCGTTTATATTCGCATTGAGATTAAAGTAATTCCTTATCGAAACATAATCATAAATTTAAGTAGGTATTTCATTCATATCCCTCAACTCCCCCCCCCCCCCCCCCNCCCCCCCCCCAAATTTACGCACTTGATTAATGTGTTGTATTATTTTTTTTTGATATAACTGATAAAGCTAACTTGAGAAAGAGCAAAATATACAGGGTGTAACATTATTCGATGTCAATCCGTTATCCATGTAATTTTCAGACCAGAATAAGAGAATATACAGGGTGTAAGTGTAACATTATTCGATGTCAATCCGTTAATCACGTAATTTTCAGACCAGAATAAGAGAATATTCAGGGTGTAACAGTATTCGATGCCAATCCGTTATCCATGTAATTTTCAGACCAGAATAAGAGAATATACAGGGTGTAACATTATTCGATGTCAATCCGTTATCCATGTAATTTTCAGACCACAATAAGAGAATATACAGGGTGTAAGTGTAACATTAGTCGATGTCAATGCGTTATCCATGTAATTTTCAGACCAGAATAAGAGAATATACAGGGTGTAACATTATTCGATGTCAATCCGTTATCCACGTAATTTTGAGAGCAGAATAAGATGATTTCACTCTATAAAGTCAAGTCCAAATTCCCCTCCAGGCTGCACAGCCCCTGGAATTAGGAAGAAAAGTATTTTTTGTCAATAACTTTCGTTTCACGTTTCGTAAAAAAATCTAATTTATGTCATTTACCTAACCCTATGTGACGCTTATTGGTGAAAAGTTTGGATATAATCTGGTTTCAAGTGGCGGAGATAATGTGGGTCGTTCAACACTCTGAACTTTGGTGGAATATGAAAATGAATTTTAGAAAATGCTTACAACAAAAAATGTTAGAACTTTAATTTCGAAAAAATAAATCGGAAGGCCGGAAAACGGTCTCGAGATAAACGAGATTGCGACCAAGCGCCCAGAAAACTGTAAAGACGCAACTTTTCACAAATGGGTGCCATATCAAGTTAATTATATTGACATATAATTAATAACTTTCTTTATAGAGTGCTTGGTGGAATATGAAAATTAATTTTAGAAAATGCTTACAACAAAAAATGTTAGAACTTTAATTTCGAAAAAATAAATTCTCTTCCACCCTTCTCTTCCAAAAATAAATGAAAATTCATTCAAGGTTTGGGTGGAAGAGAATTCCTCAGGAATTAACCCCGCCCTTTGAATGAACTATATTTTATATTATTTTCCTTCTTCTTCTTCTTTAATATCTCCATTCTCACCATTTAATTATAATTGTAAAAGTTCATTCAATAATTAAAGAATTATATAATAATAAACTTGTTTTTTTTTTTTTTTTTTTTTTTTTTTTTTTTTTTTTTTACGTAAGTGAAAACAAAATCATTGAGAAAATTGACATTCTTCTAGCAACTTCCTGGCTCTGTAGCTTGGAACCAAAGTTATTGAGAAAAACGTCATTTTTCTAGCAACTTCCTGGCCCTGTAGCTTGGAGGAGAAACATTTTCGGGGGCTTTATAGAGTGAAATTATCTTATTTTGATCTCAAGAATATTACACTCAGAATACTATCGGGTCGGGTGAATGAAAATACAACGTACGTGTATTATTTAATTATTTATTTGAATGATTTAATCACAAAAAAAAGAGAAAAAACAAAAATAAAAACACAAATATTAAGATAAATAAATGAAAATGAATTAACCTAGCGCAACAAAAATGAACTAAGTAAACAAAGATTGACCGTTGTGAATTTGAGTGGAACTGAAATGAAGTTGAGGGTGTCATTCAATGAGCCAATAGTCCATCGGTGGGATAAGATATCTACGGGTATACTTGTAAAATACAAAAATACAGTTGGTATACTGACTGACTCATGATCAGCGTAGCTCCACGATGACTAAACCTAAAAACTTGATATTTGGAATACTGACTCCTTTTAGTATCTGCAGACATGATGAGAAAGGAGAAAAAGGAAAGTTGAAAAGACACTTACCAAACGGTAAGAGATATCAAAACAATGCACAGGAATGGACCTTGATGTTCATTTTGAACTCGTCACTTTGCAATGGCTAGTCATAGTTAAGCAAACTATGTCCTAAATTAAGGACAGAACGAGACCTAAAACTTTCTCGTTTTAAGTACATATCGCACCGTGACTTGCCAAACTGGTCAATAAATTGCAAATTTGGCCGTTAGTCCTAGAAGGTTTGATATTTTTGAGTTCTCATAACTTTCCTGAGGTCAAAGACTATCATTTTAAATTTTAGAGGGGGGGGATTCCCATATTTTTTGTTAATTAGGAACGTTTTGGTTGTGTTATCAGAACAGACAACCCCTGCCACACACAAATTTTTAATTTCTATATTTAGTTTGTTTCGAGAAAGTCACATAATTTGAATTGCACCCCCCAAGATTTTTTTTTGTCGTGAGGCACGAACATTTAAATTAGAGTGTTTCCCTTACAAACATTTTTCTCACTTGTCTTCTCGGAAAGCGTCACGACAAAAAAAAAAAAATCATCACGTAAGAAGACTCTGATGAATAATGAACGTTTTATTTTTCCAAGTGGTAACACAAATATTCGTCACGATTTCTTTGACTGATGAATAATGAACGTTTTATTTTTCCAAGTGGTAACACAAATGTCCGTCACGTTTTCTTTGACTGATGAATAATGAACGTTTTATTTTTCCAAGTGGTAACACAAATATTCGTCACGATTTCTTTGACTGATGAATAATGAACGTTTTATTTTTCCAAGTGGTAACACAAATATTCGTCACGATTTCTTTGACTGATGAATAGTGAACGTTTTATTTTTCCAAGTGGTAACACAAATGTCCGTCACAATTTCTTTGACTGATGAATAATGAACGTTTTATTTTTCCAAGTGGTAACAAAAATGTCCGTCACGATTTCGTTGTCATGGACGACAAAAAAATCGTTAAGTGAACGAGATGTTATGTTATGTTCTGAAATGACCTATTCAAATCAATGTATCACTTTGATATAGAATTATTTTAAGGGAGAAAAAATATTGTTGGACTCTGCAAAGGCCATAGCGAGTGAAATATCTTGTGAATGATGAACTGAAGCGGACCGAAGTCATCATCAATGGTGGACATATGTGGCCATCTATAAAGTATCGATATGAGCGTTGATTTCATCTGATAAAGACAAAAGTTTCTTCCATTGAGACGCAGTCAGAGATATACCTGTAAAATAAAATTATTAATAAGTAAATTTATATTTCTTTGTGTTATTATATCACAATTTAACAATCACTGTAATACACCGAACTATGCTTGACAATTACCTTATAATGCTACCACTTGTCGCTTTTACCATAGCTGCTCAATTGTCCTCAGGAGTCTGAGTTACCTCTATACATAACCAGACCCAGTAAAGAAAATTCGAAAAACCCTTTTTCAAATTTTTGACCCACACCAGGAGTTGAACCCGGTATCTCCCTGGTGTAAGCCGAGTGTGATGCGCACTCTTAATATCAGTGACAGTGTAAGTGTTGTGCTTCCCCCCACCCCCTGTCCGCAAACTTCCACTAGACGGGCCCCTATATTTTTCCCCAGAGATTCGCTCTCACAAACTTTTTTACCTATTGCAGTGATTGACATAGTTCTGGGGGGGGGGGACTTGTCAACTATCAGCCTCCAAGAATAAATGACAGTTAAAAACTTTAGCAGTAGACAACCAATTATTTGGAGTTTCTTTGTATAGGACTAAAGAGTCTCTTTACACCGGCAGTTTTAAAAAAAAAGGTTTGGCTGCGTTTGAACCCACACCCTACTGATTACCAGTCAGAGCTTCTTACCACTACACCACTAACCCATGTGATACGAGTATATGCGAAAATGTGTGATACGCAATATGCGACAATATATGCGAAGATGTGTGCTACGCAATATGACAAGTATGCGGCCGCCTGAGAACACCCTAATGATTGCATAGGTATTTACCTTTTTTTCCTGGCAATATTTCTCCATTTTTCTCATAAAACTCTCGTATGTTGACATAGATTTTGCCTTTGAATTCATTAACCTTTGCGAATCTCATTCCTTCAATACACCAGGAGCCAGCTTCGTCACTACTCTTACTTTTCTTTGCATTGGCAGAAGAGGTGGGAACCTTTTTGGCTGGACCTCGCTGAAAAAAGTAAATTGTTCAAATAAAAATGTGTAACAGTTCAAAGAATAACTACCTAGTGTAAACTAGCCTAACAAAAACACTGCCTTTGGGGGTAAAGCTTTGATTTTGAGTTTTGAGACATTTGTGGAGGGCTGTCCTCGGAGGTTCCTTATCAAAGATTGATTTTGGGGCAGTTGTGGGGGATTTCCTTATAAAGGATTGATTTTGAGGCAGTTGTGAAGGTTTTTCTCGGAGGTTCCTTATAAAGGAAACTTCGAACTTAAATGGGGTGCCTTATAAAGGATTGATTTTGGGACAGTTGTGGGAACACCTTTTACTATTAGATTCGTCCTCACCGCACCAGGAATATCTGGAACGCATACCAGCCAAGGGCCATCAAAACCTTTTCGGTAACCTCATATCAACTTATTTCTACCATTCTCCCAAATGTGAATCTAGAATGGGATCTTACTGATCCCTTTCCTTTATCTACTCCTCTCCTTATCAGTAAGAGTCCTCATTGTAAAAAGTATTATTAAATAGGTACCGCAAGCATCAACCAGTGTGACAGTGACACTTTTTTTCTCCTTCAATTACTGTATGAACACAAATGTTTCCTATTTTTAACAGGAAGGAAGTACATTCAATTCTAAATGTAAATGTAAAAAAATGTAAATGTATGTTTCTTTGTGTTATTAAGTTATTATGTCACAATTTTAATGGGCATCATAGCATTACAAGGCATTCTCAACAATCACTCCAGTATCACTAAGTCGAAGCAACACTTTAACAATTTCCTTATAATGCTACTACTTGTCGCTATTACCATAGCTACTCAATTGTCCTCAGGAGGCTGAGTTACCCCCAATCACAACCAGACCAAGTAGAAAATTTGGAAAAATCTTTATCAAATTTTCGACCCGCCCAGGAATGAAACCCGGAACCTCCTTGATGCAAGCCAAGTGTGATGCCCACTCTGCCACGGAGACGTCTGTAGATTCAATTTAGAGGCACTTACATCCTCTGGACCAGAATCGGAGTCCGAAGTATCAGCCTTTTTCTTTTTAGGAGGTGCAGACTTCTTGGACTTTTTGACTACTTTCTGAAAAACAAAAACAAATAGGAGTCCAGTTGGAATAAAATCAATCAACAGTAGCATCATGGTTTCTGATAGTAGCCAGATATAAATATGAGAGAACAGGGTAAATATGTATTTTAGGGTAACTTTTCAAAAATGGTCGAAAAAGAAAGAAACATGGCCGTAAAAACGTTTCCTAACGTCTCTAATTGGGTTAAAGGAGCCGTAACAGACTTTGGCTTAAAAAATTGAGAGGTTAGGAAAAGTTTTTACGGCCATGTCTCTCTTTTTTTCGTCCAATTTTGAAAAGTTACCCTAAAATACATATTTACCGAGAACAGCTCTAAATAAGTCGTTGTTTGCTACTTGAGTTTTGTTGCAATATATCTCATCTTAGAGGTCAATAATTGACATGAGGCCGCAGAACAATATCAATCATTGCAATATTATTAGAAGACATTTTTTTTTATTATGTCAAGGTGATGAGGCGGAGTGCACCCCCGTGTTCCCGAGCAATCAATCATTCCAGTACTTCAACAAGGCCAACCTTGTTGCTCAACTCCCACCGTGATATATGGTTTGGTCGACATTGAAGTCTTAGGACTTATGATTGGTGCTAGAGGCACAATATCTTCTTTTTTCCATGACTTGTAAAAGATTCAATATCAGTGAATGTACGGTAAAAGCTATTTCTCAGTCAGCAATCAGAAGCTCTATGTCCATCCTGTAGAACCATATCTATGGCCTAAACTTGTGTTCCTGTCAAACCAATATCATATTCATCTCGAGTCACCGAAGTTATCATCATTTAGAATACACGATTGTGGTTGTTGTAGCAGTCTCCCACTCTCGCATTACTCTCAGTCATCTCCAGGTTTATCAATGTTCAGGAAGCTGACAACTGCATTTG
Organism: Pachypsylla venusta; assembly: GCA_012654025.1. Lineage (NCBI taxonomy): Eukaryota > Metazoa > Arthropoda > Insecta > Hemiptera > Aphalaridae > Pachypsylla > Pachypsylla venusta. The sequence continues at coordinate 14,055,439 of CM022876.1, read as the reverse complement.
GGTTAGTCCATAGTCTTCTGGTACTAGTGTGGTTGGGTTGGATGAACAATTGAATAGATGCTTCGTATCATGTGGACTGCCTTTGCACAAGTCACACTCACCTTCACTCTTGGGTCTAATCTGTGCATATAGGTATTGAGGATTTTGGACCATTCTGATCTCAATTGTGAAAGTGTTGTTCTGGCTCGTCTTGTTAGTTTCTTTTCTTCTTTTGATATTTCAGCTGGCTGTTTGTTAAGAACTAGGTTTGGTTTATAGTTCCTGATGGTGTTTTCTACTGTTCGTGTGTAGATGGTCATTGTATTTACCCTAAGAGTTTCGGGGTCATTATGGAGTTTTTGAGTAAGGTCTACAATTGATGGAGTTTTATTATATTATTATATTGATGGAGTTTTATTATATTATAGTCTACAATTATCAATTGAAACGGTTGGTAAATAACCATGCCTCGCGTTTACACTGTGCATGGATCAGTATTCTTGTCAGCATGGCATGGCTAAAATAAAATCACATTTTTTCGGGCCTACATCGATTTTAAATGATCCAGGGCACATTTAAAAATAAACCCCAGGTTTCCAGTTTCAAAAATAATGATTCGATAAAAACACTTTCTAAAGTTCTAAACCAAAAATGGTGCAAATAGGTTAATATGAGATTATGGTACAAATAGGTTAATATGAGATTACCGAAAAGATTTTGATGGCTCTTGGTTCGAACGATGATAATATACGTTCCATACGTTCAGGTACGTAGAACCAGCCATCGATCCTCGTGTTGGTTGGCAGCTTTCTCTACTTACTTCCTCTTCCGATGAGAAATCATCGTCAGAATCAGATAACTTCTTGTTCTTTGGCATAGTTATTAAAATGAAACACTTGGAATACGATTCAAATTGATAGAAAGCAGAAACACAAAATTATAAATTACAGAATAAAAAATGGAATGAAGTAGCAATGAAGCGAGTTGTGAATTTACTTTACTGATATGAAATGAAAATGAGAAAACTGAAAATTAACGATCATACGAATGCCGGGTACGACTCAAGGATGCCTTTAAGGGTAGGATTTAAAAAAAATATATAAAACAAAGTGAGAATGGTAGCAGTTAGGGAATGGGTTCCCAAACTGGGGGGCGCGAGACCAGTTGAGTTATTATCATTTACTTGAAATATATGTACACATTTTTTTTACAAAGGAAATTTTATTGAACATGATGTTTAGAAAATTTGAATGAGATAGCAACATTAGCGTTTGAATGTGATAGCATTCAGCAACACATTAGCGTTTTGATTGACATAGCATTCAGCAACACATTAGCGTTTTGATTGACATAGCATTCAGCAACACATTAGGTTGATGTTAACATTTCGTGTGTCGCCTAAAAAAAGTGTAAAAAATGAAAAAAAAACAATAGATGTATTACTCTTGGTTTTATCACTTTTATTCCGAAGAAAAATCAATGATTGGGCGGGTTTGATCAGAGATCCGTTTGATCAAAGTATCGAGTCGATTGTGAGTAAATTTTGACGTAAAATTTGAATTAGAAATAAAAAATAGGGGTTTCAATTTAAAAATCGAAAGTTGGTGTCTGTTTACTCACTTTTGAGACACCCTATAGAAGTTTTAATTACGCCAAAAAATAGATTAATTTGTGTTAGAACTACATTCTAAATTTGTGTTTCAAGTCTCTATCTTAGCCGTTAAAAATAAAAAAATCCGTTACGGGACTTTTCGAACACTGTATAAACAACTAGTCTATACTATTTTAACACCATCCCGGATTCGAACTTGTAACCCTCGAATGGCTAGCCACAATTTTGCAAAATATGTCCTGAATGAAGGATTTAGATGTTGCCTAAAACTTTCCCGCTTTGAGTTGATATGTTGTCGCGACAAATCTTAAGATATTTGCCAAAATTTGAAAAATTTTCTGGAAAGAATTTAAAAATCGGCCGGAAATTTGTTATTTTTTTTTACACTAAAACCTTTCTCGGTAGTCACTTGGTCGATTGGTAAAAACTACTATTTTAACACCACATTTTTTGTTTGACTTTTCCTTCTATAATAATTCTTGCCCAATTTTCATGAAACTTTGTACGGACATTTACTCTTATTATGTTCATAAAATTTGCTGATTAGTTTTTGGGCCACCAACTTACTCATGATGGCAATTTTAACTGAACACTACAGTTCACAGAACTACTAGCTAGTAGGTAGTTACGTGTTTTTAATTGAATTCAAGCTACTAACGTACGTACAAAACAATCGCAGAAGTTTTAAAAAAAATGTTTTCCCCTCTTTCTGGGATTTTTTTTACTTTCTCTTCCATAGAAGATAAAGTATTGTATTCGTGCAGAAATTTTAGAGATATTTTGGCTGAAAAAATCGTTTGACGGGAAGCCAAANGTCTAGTACGGTTTTCCGTACCATTTATTTACCCTTAAAGTCAACCAGGAATCATATCGCCAAATTGTAAACAATTCAGTGTTGCCATACCCAACCTTGTCGATTCGCTTTTATTCTTTGTTATACGATAAAAATGTTGTCTATCAACATTCTAATATATTTTGAAAGAATTAAAATTTCTTCTTGCTTGAATTTTGTTAATATATATAATTAGATCAGAAAGGAAGAAAGGATTTAATTCTTAAGATTATTGTGACCATAAGATTTACATACATTTTGCATTGTAATCTAACCATCAGAGATATAATTTGGATTATCCTAACAAATAACTACCAAGTATTCATAATATTTATTTACATTATTGCGTCCACGAGATACATACCTTTACATTATAATCTAAAAATCAGAAAGTAAACAATTGTATCAAACTAACCAAGTAAGTATTCATGGTATTTCTGAGGATTACTGCGTCCACGAGATACATACCTTTACAGCTGAGTACCCGAACTTCGTTTCGAGAAGATGAGAGAAATATGATAATAAATCCGACTCTTACATTAATAATTATATCACCGAGGTACAATTTTTTAAACGCGATCAGAGTACACACATACACATAGATTACATATTACCTACACGTTTGTTAACCTATGTAGAACATGGCGAGTAGTAACGTGTTGTTAAGCTGTGTAGAACGTGTTGGGAGTAGTATTGGGTTAGGTTCCAAAAAAAATAAAATGCGTTTTGAAGCCTGCTGAGTTTAGGCTGGGTCTGATTCAACACTCATTTTTTTTTTTTTGGAACCTAACCTAATACTACTCCCAACAAACTTGGTGTTAAATTATATCGGCACTAACCGCTTTTGTACAAAAATTTATTTAAATGGGACAAAGTTGTGCAAAAACTTGAATTTCCATACAAAAAACCGAAAATCGGCCGTAACTCGAAAACGGTTGGAGTGTTTTGATATTTTTTCTGGAGTCCAGTTTTTGGTTTGAGGGGGGATGGGTCAATTCCTATCAATTGTTCTCTATCTCTTACCGTTTCTAATAGTATTCTATGATCTCTCATAAAAAAAAAAAAATCGGAAAATCGGCCGTACCTTTGCCGGTTGTAGACTTCTGAATTCTGATAATTTTACGGCGGTCTCGGTCTATGTTTTTTTAGATGGGGGTCTATTCCCATCATATTTTCTATATCTCTGACCGTTTCCAATCGTATTCTATGATTTTTAAAAGGAAGGAACTAGAACTCGAAAACGGTTGCATATTTTTGAACTATGATCATTTTTCTGGGGTCTCAGTCTATGGTTCATTCGCATCTATATCTCTTACCGTTTTAGCTAAAAATGGGTATTGTATAAATTTTATTTTGGCCGATCCCGGCTTCTAACTTGTAACCCTCGAATTGCTAGCCACAATTTTGCCAAATAAGTCCTAAATGAAGGATTAAGATGTTACCTAAAACTTTCTCGCTTTGAGTTGATATATGTTGTCGCGACAAATCTTAAAAATTTAAAAATCGGCCGGAAAAGTGGCCGTAACTAAAAATGGCCGGACATTTGTTTGTGTTTTTACACTAAAATCTTCCTCGGTAGTCACTTGTCGATTGGTAAAAACAACATTAAAATCCGTTCCGTAGTTTTTGAGTTTATCGCGAACATACAGACAGACACGAAAAGTGACTTTAATTTATAATATGTATAGAAGTATCAGAAAGTAAACAATTGAATCACACTAGACTGACTAAACAAGTATTTGTTTAGATTACTGGCTCACTAGATACATATACATTATAACCCCTAAATCAGAATGTCTATATCTATTGAGGAGTGTGTTTTTGTGAAAACCAGAATAAATATTTGATTGAAGACTCGTTAACTTTGTGAAGGTCTGTTACAGCTAATGATGAATGAAAACGAATACTACTTCGCTTTTGATTAGATTATCAAAAGTGAAATAATATTAGTTTTCATTCATCTTTAGCAAAAGACAAAAGAAATATACTTACTTTTTATGTCTAATGCCATGTTGAACCAACGCGACGGTGATAAGCCGGTCTATTGACAAACTATAGAAAGAACCTTTCAAATCGTTCCCTAATTTAAACACATTCTCTTATGCATATAGGGAGGCAAAGAAAAACGTTGCAACATTGCGGAGGTTCTGACACAATACTGCCCAAGTACTGAAACGTCTTCACCCTTTCTATTGTTTGATTATTAATGGTCAAATCATCATTATTTACGTTGTTTATCCTTATTTCCTTAGTTTTGTCTTCATTCTTTCTGAGTCCCACTTTTTCTCCCTCTTCTAGCGGGTCTTTGATTTTTTTTTTCTTATCATTGAAGTTGTGTGATAACAGGCAAAGGTTATAACCATAACTTTGTCCAGAACCATCAGAAATATGATTGGGGAGAGGAGACAGCCTTGTTTTACACCTGTATGGACGGCAAAGGATAGCGTTAGCTTATTTTGATGTACTACCTGACATTCGTATCCGTCATAGGTTTCCTTGATGATATTTCTTACTTTGGTTGGTACTCCATACTCCTCGAGGACTTTCCAAATTACACTTCTATGGACGGAGTCGAACGCTTTTTCCAAGTCGATAAATGTCAGGTATAGAGGCGTCTGAAATTCATTGCTCTGTTCCAGTATGATCCGTAGGGTGTTGATCAGATCGACACAGGAACAATTCTTTCTAAACCCAGCTTGTTCTCTTCGCAGTTTCTTGTCAACAGTTTCTTTTATTCTATTTCAAATAATACGAGTTAGGATTTTGCTCGGTATAGGCAGTAGGGTTATACCTCTCCAGTTACTGCATTCTGTGAGGTTGCCTTTCTTGGGAAGTTTAAACCTTTCTTCCATTCCATTGGGATTTTCTCCAATTTCCAGATATCGAGGAAAATTGAATGCAGAATTTTTGCTGAGAGCATTGGTTCTCGCTGGAAAACTTCTGGTGGAAGATTATCGAACTCTGGAGCTTTACAATTCTTTAAGTCCTTAATGACTTGAACTATTTCCTGTTTGATTGATGCCTTGTCATTCATGTCCACATTTGTTTCCGTCGTAGTTTCCTCTGCTGTGTGTTCCTGTCTGGTGCTATGTTGGTTCAAGATTTCCTCGAAGTGTTCTCTCCATCTCTTAAGTTCGTTAACATCGTTTTCTTCAAAAATGATGTTACCTTTTTTATCTTTGATAGGTGTCTGTTGTTTTACCTTTTTGTTTGACAGGATCTTTGTTATCTTATAGAGTTCTTTGGTATTGCCGTCTCTTTCAGATTTTTTAGCTTTTGTCGCCAAGTCTTCGGTCCACTTTCGTCTGCCCGTACGGAGGCTTCCTTTAACTTCCCTGTGGTTTGCATTAAACTCTCTTGTTGCTTCTGCAATTTCTTCTGGTTGCGTTCTTTCTTTTCTTAGTTTAAGCTGTTTTGTTTCGTGTAATTTTTCCAAGTGGTTTGCGATATCCAGGGATTTTTACGTTTTTCCCTGTAACCTAAGTTTTCTTCACTTGTTTTTTTGAATATTTAAGGAAACGTTAAGCCAGACTATTGTTCCGCACTGGTTTTTAGAAAGTAAAAGGTGCAGTTTGTTTTACTTTTTTTCAGCAAATTTTGGCACTGAAACAAAATCTACTTACAGTTTTCATGATGGAGAATTCATTTGTCTCTACTATTAAAATAGAAAGCATTGATATTAAAACTGAGCTGGAAGATTTTGACCAATCTGAGTCATACAATGTTATGACAGAGTATCCTTCTGAACAAGATCCTTTTCAGACATTGATGATTAAGTCTGACGACTTATCTGAAACATCAATCATTGATAACATAAAGACTGAACAAGATATTGACGAAAAAATTGAGTTTTCAAATGACATTGTAAATACTGAGAGTTCTACTTCAAAAGATTCAAACGAGAGATTCAAATACGACCAATGTGATTTGACGACACACAGATTATCACACAACATTGTCAGATTCAAGTGTAATCAATGTAATAAATCATTTTCTCAAAAAAGTAGCTTGTCTGCACATATGCTAACACATGGAGGTATTAGATTCAATTGTAATCAATGTAATAAATCATTTTCTCAAAAAAGTAGCTTGTCTGCACATATGCTAATACATCAAGGTATTAGATTCAATTGTAATCAATGTAATAAATCATTTTCTAGAATATGTAATTTGTCTACTCATATGCTAATACATGAAGGTATTAGTTTCAATTGTAATCAATGTGGCAAATCTTTTTCTCAAAAAGGTAGCTTGTCCGTACATATGCGAATACATGAAGGTATCAGATTTAACTGTAATCAATGTGATAAATCATTTTCTAGTAGAAATTATTTGTCAGCTCATATGCTAACACATGAAGGTATTAGATTCATGTGTAATCAATGTGATAAAACTTTCTCTGGAAAAAGTAACTTGTCTTCTCACATGCTAATACATGAAGGTATCAGATTTAACTGTAATCAATGTGATAAATCTTTTTCTCAAAAAAGTAGCTTGTCTGCACATATGCGAACACATGAAGGTATCAGATTTAACTGTAATCAATGTGATAAATCTTTTTCTCAAAAAAGTAGCTTGTCTGCACATATACGAACACATGAAGGTATCAGATTTAACTGTAATCAATGTGATAAATCATTTCCTCAAAAAAGTAGCTTGTCTACACATATTCTAAAACATGAAGGCAGGCCCGACGAGAGGGGGGGAATCCCCCCTGGCCCGGGATTTCCTAAGAGGCCCGGTGAGAAAATTATCAAAAAGAATTTTTTCATGTTTTATTCTAAAAAATAAATCAACTTAAAAGTTTTGAAAAATTTTCTAACACACGAAATAAGAAGATTAGCTATAGTGGGCTAATAAGGGACAATGGCTATTGCAGGACACTGATCAGCTTGTACAGCAATCATAAATCTATACTTATAAAACGCAAAGCCCAGTTGGTATACTGACTGACTGATATTCAACGTAGCTCCACGATGGCTAAACGTAGAGACTTGAAACTTGGCACACAGGTCCCTTTTAGTATGTAGGTGCGTAATAAGAAGGGGAAAAAAATTAAAGTTCAAGTGGGAGCAAGTTACCGCCAAAAATGACGCTATTTAGCGGGTCTTTTTGCAATTCTTTTCTGGACAAACTAAAAGAGATAACGAAAAATGACCGAGAATAGACCCCCCCNCCCCCCCCCCCCCAAAATAGTATCTAAGGACCCCATAAAAAATTTAAAATTTGAAAATTTCCGGTTTTTCCCCGATTTTTGACGGTTTTCGCCCCCCAAAAAATCGGAATTGAGAAGTACCACTTCGGGATGAGCGGGAAAGCTGAAATTTGATACAAAGGTATTCCGAAGTACAAAAAGTCNTAGCGTAAAAAACAAAAAAGATAATGCATACAACTATCTTAACGGTAATAGATAGCGAAAAAATGATAAAAGTGTACACCCCTTAAAATTACTTCCTTTATACAGATTGAATTTTCTAAATAGGAGCCGTGTTCACTCTGGGGGTCAGTTTCACCAAAAATCAAATTGAGAAAATTTAATTTCGCGTTCTCGAAATTGTTGTTGAATTTTGTAACCGTAGCGAAGCACGGGAAAACAGCTAGTATTGGTATATTTCGTAAACAGTGACATCCCCCGGTCCGGATTTTCTGTCTACGGCCTGCATGAAGGTATTAGATACAAGGGTAATCAATGTGATACATTTTTTTTCTTAAAAAGTAACTTGTCTTCTCATATGTTAACACATGAAGATATCAGATTCAATTGTAATCAATATGAGAAACCTTTTCCTATCGGAGAACCCCAGCAACATATAAACACCAATATCTTGAGTAGTTTTGAAGAGGAAAAAAATAGCCAATGAAATAATTTCTTGATAGGGCTAAGGTTTTCCTATTGAGCCCATGATTTATAGTGTGATTCAGATATATATGTACGTAAGTACGTACACTACATATTTTATGGTCCATTTTAGGGGTCAACTCTATAATACAAGTTGCAAAAATGCTTCCTAACGGACCTCCCCCCTTGAGTTTCGAAAAGTGAATAGAAGTTACAATCTAGCTTAGGTAGGGCCAACATTTATAAAAATTGTAAAAATAAATAAATTTACTTCGATCAAGCCTAACCTTGCGCAGCCTTCAACACGCATTTTTTTTTTTTTAACCTAACCCAATACTACTCCCAACACGTTCTACCCAACAAACTTGGCGTTCAATTCTATTAAATTTTATGGGCTCTAAACAATTTTGTACAAAATTTTATTTATATCGGACAAAATAGTGCAAAAATTTGAATTTCCATACAAAAATCGAGAAATCGGCCATAACTCGAAAACGGTTGGAGAGTTTTGAACTCTGATAATTTTTCTGGGGACCCAGTCTTTGGTTTGGGGGGGAGGGTTGTCCATTTCCATCAATTATCACTTACCTCTTTTAATAGTATTCTATAATTTCTTATAAAAAAAAAATCGGAATATCGGACGTACCTCCGCCGGTTGTAGAGTTCCAGTCTTTGGTTTGGGGGGTGTTCCATTCCCATTAATTGTTCAATACCTCTTACCGTTTCTAATAGAATATGATTTCCCATTGAAAAATGTCCGTAAAACGGTTGTATATATTTCAACTATGATAATTTTTCTGGGGTCTCAGTTTATAGTTTTGGGGGAATTCATTCCCATCAATTTTTCTATATCTCTTACCGTTTTGGCTTAACAATGAGTACTGTCTAAACTTTATTTTCGCCGATCCCGAATTCGAACTTGTAACCCTCCAATGGCCAGTCACAATTTTTCATAATATGTCCGAATTGTAGAATCAAGCATGTCGGTAGATATGCTTACGTCAAGAGTAAGCAAAACTACCGACTATATTAACACGAACCAGAGTTTATAGGTATGAAGACCCCCTTTTTTCTGCCNACATTTGTTACTTTTTTTTACACTAAAACCTTCCTCGGGAGTCACTTGGTTGATTGGGAAAAACAGCAATAAAATCCTTTCGGTAGTTCTTGAGTTTATCGCGAACATACAGACAGACACGAAAAGTGACTTTAATTTATAATATGTATAGATAAGGTAAATCGTATGATGTTCACTCCAGATTTTTTAATAAAACGGTTGTCAAGTAGGTGAGTATAGCTTCCTCACCATAACTTCAATACAAGGAAATTTTCTGAAATTGTCATGGCAGGCCCTAGGTCAGTATAGCTTCCTCACCACAACTTCAATACAGTGAAATTTTCTGAAATTGTCATGGTAGGCCCTAGGTTGTCCAATATTAATTAAACGCGTTTTTTGGCACATCTTTTAAGTTTGGTTATTTTGAGTGTAGCGAATTCTTCAATAGAGGTGAAATGGTGAGGAAGGAGGAAGCTTTACTGTTATGCCTCAAGGACACTTTTTGAGGTATAAGTTCATAATGTATAAGCATCAGCTGCATCAGAATGATTGAGATCAAAAATTAATAACATATAAATATCCTTCTTATCCAGTGTAAAACTCTACAATTTTGCAGTGCTTGTGACCTCCCAAAGATAATATACTCCAAATGATAATTATCTAAAATAATGCTCTGAAATAAAAATAACAATGTCCCATAGGTGAAGAGATGAAATTTCACATGTTACTTCACCTATAGGACATGTCCCATAGGTGAAGAGATGAAATTTCACATATTACTTCACCTATGGGACATGTCCCATAGGTGAAGAGATGAAAATTTCACATGTTACTTCACCTATGGGACATCTTTTTTTGGAATATTTTAATCCAACCCGACAGGTTAGGAAACGTTTTTAGGGCCATGCCTTTATGAGCAATCTTGCTTGAGCACGACACTTGTAGAAAGTGATTTAAAAGGTGAAAAATATTAAGGAAATGTTGTATTTTTATTTTTAACTTTTTGAAAGTGACCAGCTGTTTGCCCATGCTTCGCTACGGTTACGAAATTCAACAACAATTTCGAGATTGCAAGATTAAATATTCTCAAGTTTGGGTTTTTGGTGGAACCGAACCCCAGGAAGAGCACGGGTCCTATTTAGAAAATTCAATATTTTACTCAAGTAACTCAAGGATGTTACTTTTTGTACTGGGGAACACCTTTGTATTAAATTTCATCATTCTCGCTCATCCTGATGTGGTACTTGTCAACTTTGGATTTTTGGTGGAACTGACCCCCTGGGTGCGCATGGATACAATTTAGAAAATTCAATATTTTACTCAAAGATATTACTTTTTATTCTACGGAACACAGTCGAATTAAATTTCAGCTTCCTCGCTCATCCCGAAGTGGTACTCAGGGCCGTTCAGAGCTTTCCCGGGCCCGGGCACAAAGTGGTGCTTCGGGCCCCCATTATTATTATTTTTTTTTTTGCACACACGTATTTTACACCTAATACCCACCTTTTATTATTAGTGTAATAAGGTAACTATCGATATGTTGTTTATTATTTTTTATAAAAAGGAAAGCATTGTAATGGGCTGAAATTTTCCATGCCGAGTTTTCAATGCCAAAACACGTTTTGGGGTCCCCAGAGCCTAAATTTCGAGTTTCAGCCATTGGTCCGTGTGTGTGTCTATCTGTCTGTGAATAAGGTATCTCAAAAATGGCAATCGAATATACCGTTGGAGGTTTTATGTCGCTTTTTAGCCGTTTTCGCATATCCTGCCCAAAATGAGAACGGTAATAGCTAGAACTTGAAATTTGGTGCCTATTCGTATAAATTTCATACAAGAAATTGAAGAATACAACTTAGGTTGAAGTGCAATATATTGTTGGTCGCTAATTAGCGGTTGATAGCCGCTTTTTATAGATAAGGAAACTCGTGTGATGTTCACACCAGATTTTTTTCCATAATTCATTAATGTCTAGATTCTCGTCCCCAACATCAAAGAACTCTTCTTTTGGAGCATCCGACACAATTTCTTTTTGTGGAGCGTCCAACGCGGTTTTAATGTTTGCAGGAAGATAGTTTCCTTCTGAGGATCTGTTCTTATTGAAGTTCCAATTGCGATTGTCCACCTTCCACCTGTTCGGCAGCATTTCGTGAAGTACTGGGACTGCTTGAATAAAATCAATATTTTATTCAAGGATATAACTTTTTGTACTGCGGAACACCTTTGTATAGAATTTTAGCTTTTTCGCTCATCCCGAAATGGTATTTCTCAATCCCGATTTTTTGCTGGTGAAAACCGTCCATATATCGGGAAGAAACCGGGAAATTTCCAATTTTTTTTATGGGGTCCTTACATACTATTTTGTGGGGGTCTATTCTCGGTAGTTTTTCGTTATCTTCTTTAGTTTGCCCAGAAAAAAATTGCAAAAAAAAGCGTAATTTTGGGCGGTAACTTGCTCCCACTTGAACTTTCGATTTTTTCCTTCCTTATTACGCACCTTTTTTTCCTTCCTTATTACGCACCTTTTTTTCCTTCCTTATTACGCACCTTTTTTTCCTTCCTTATTACGCACCTTCATACTAAAAGGGGATCTGTGTGCCAAGTTTCAAGTCTCTAAGTTTAGCCATCGTGGGGCTACGTTGATTATCAGTCAGTCAGTGAGTATACCAACTGGGCTTTGCGTTTTATAAGTATAGATAAACTTGTATATTAAAATAATTAGATCATCATTAAGTGAAAAAAGTTAATATTTGATACTTGAATCAATCAATTATTAATCCCACAAAAAACACTTCGTGTCAAAAAAAAAGACGTCAAGAGTAGCAATATTCACACCGCCCAAATTATACCTCGCAATAATTTAAAAACAACTGATATAAAATAGAACGTCAATAATCTGTGTACCATCACAGTCCTCTCTGAGTTTCCTTTGTTTAGTTGAAAATGATCGCGGATGGCTAAATCAGGTTCTGGAACACCCTCAGTTGGTCTGATCNCATATCTACCGACATGCTTGATTAAAACTATTTACGTTAAAAAAAATAATATGGAACAACACAATAAATAAAAAACTGCGTTCCTTAAAGGGCTTGCCGTTAAACCTAAATTAACCTCACTGTTTAAAAACTTTCCTTTTTTAAAAAAAATTGAATACACTTTTCTACGGTATCACAGTTATTAATGTTTATAGAAGTCAAAACTATTTTATTGTTTATTATTTTAAAATTGCTTCTAACTAATTATATATCAATCACAATATTAAACAATAGAAATTAAAGATTTATTTAGACATTATTAATACCTAGTCAACCTTTCCAGCTACAGTCAAGAAAACACCGAAGTTGATTAGGGCAGAACGATTCAAGAGAGGCGGAAACCTCCTAAACCAAATAAAAGAGCCTGCATAGTCCAGATTTCGGTCAAAATTATACCTAGACATATAAAGTATTATCTTATGTGTTGAAAATATTACAGAATGTAACGAATGGTAAAAGAATACCTAAGACTGTCGTAAAGACCCCCCCCCCCCCNCCCCCCCACGAACCCCGCGGAACTATTTTGAAGGCCTCCTATCCTCTAACTTCGATACATTATATTTTGCACACTTTTCGGAGGGCACCGAAAAAACTTCTAGGGGAGCCCCCACTGGCGGA
>CM022876.1:13985049-14026137 GCA_012654025.1 Pachypsylla venusta | reverse complement strand
GCACCTAGTTGCGGTTACATTCGACATTAAGTCTGCGTACGACACCACTTGGAGATATAAAATCATTAAAACCTTGTTTAAAAATAATATCCGGGGCCGTCTCTTGTGCTATATCTGCGATATCCTGAAAGAGAGATTTTTTCAAGTCCGACTGGGAGATGTCTTTTCAGATGAATATGAGCAGGAGAACGGCATTGTACAGGGAAACCCAATCAACTGCACGCTTTTTCTTTTGGCGATAAATTCAATTGTGAACCGGTCAGATCCTGAAATAAAAAAATCTTTATTTGTGGATGACTACATCATGTACTTCAGAAACAAAAGCTTGGCTGCCATAGAAATGAAATTACAAAATACCATTGACAGGGCCGTGGAGTGGGGTATGAATAACGGCTTCACTTTTTCAGAAACCAAAACAAAAGCCATTCACTTTTGTAAACAAAGGAAATTTGAAATTTGAAAATGAAATTAAGTACTTGGGAATAATGTTTGATAAAAAGTTAACTTTCTTACCTCATATTAAAAATTTAAAAACCAAATGTGTAACAAAAATGAACATGATGAAAATACTTGCCCATACAAATTGGGGAGCAGACTCACAAACTCTAAAAAAAATATATACCACAATGATAAGATCAAAAATAGAATATGGCAACATTGTTTATGCTTCGGCAGCGCCAAGAAATCTGTTAATATTAGTCAAAATACAGAATGAAGCAATTAGACTAATCCTCGGTGCCTTCAAATCTAGTCCTGTTACCAGTCTTCACTCGGAGTCTGGAATCATGCCGCTTCACTTTCGAAGAGAATGCATGTCTCTCAGCTATAAAATAAAAATTATGAGTTTACCTCAACACGTCAATCACAATCTACTAAGTGATGCGGAGTGCAACCCACTGTACTCAAATAGACCCAGGGCTTTTGTTCCATTCAAAATAAGAACCAAACAAATAATAGAAAAATACAATTACATCTGATGAAGAGAGAGGGGGCACCACAATGCGAACCCTGTGGCAAAAACATCACAGTGAAACATATTCTATTCCAATGTCCAAAATACGCAACCGCCCGAAAAATCCACAAGATTAGAGAAGACACTGCACCTTTGTCAAACCAATCAGAATCCATCTTAACCTATCTCAAACAGATAGGCCTCTACTCTAAAATTTAATAGTAAAAATTATAAATCGGGGTTCAGACCGTTTGAAGTCAATCCCCGCCCAATAAAAATTTCCTTTATAAAAAAAAAAAAAAAAAAAAAAAAATGCATTATGGTTGCTTTATGTTATTGTTGTAGCGGTATCCCTCTTAGATTCAATTGCTCACCCTATTTTAGCATTCAGATTTGGAAATATGGCAGTAATAGAGTGATTTGAAGTCACCAAAAAGGTTTTGATGGCCTTCGGCTGGAACTTTGACGTTATATGTACAAAGCAGTGCATTTCTGGACCTCTGTTTATGAAGCAAATTGGTCTTTAAATATGAAGTCTAGTATACGTGATGAAAAGGATTACTTCCACATAGGAAATAATATTGGTAAGATATTTGAGTAAAATTTTTTTTTGTTATTTTTTTCAGGTGATGACTACAAAATTAAAGTTTGGAATTATAAACAAAGGAAGTGTATATTTACCTTGCTTGGACATCTAGATTACATTCGCACAACGTATTTCCATCATGAGTATCCTTGGATTCTAAGCGCTTCAGATGATCAAACTATTAGAATATGGAATTGGCAATCGAGAAATTGTATTTGTGTTCTTACTGGTCAGTATATTATATTCATATCTTGATCTTGTCCCCTGTGAATAGGTGGACTTAAAAGGAATACTTCCAAGGCCCCCTAATTCCATAACAATCGTAAAACGCGACTAAAGGAAGGGTCGGAAATGATATCTTTTCTATTACCCAGGCAGAAAGCAAGGGGAAGCTACTGCATTATCCGTAAAGATTCTCAAGTATCAACAACTCATGACGAGTTGGTGCAAAAAAGCACCATAACCTATGATGATGATCTTAATCTTAATATAAAAATGTCAAATACGCTGTGTATTTGTGCGGATTGTTGGGTCGGAAGAAAAATTGATGGGAATGGACTCTCCCGAAATCCATAGGCCAAAGAAAAATTATCAAATCTCAACGTCCGATTTTTGACCAAACTCAGCAAGTCACAGTCCGATATCTTGAATTTTGAAGCGACAAAATATCAACTCAAAGCTTAATCCCTACTTTGGGACATAGTTTGCATTTTTCTTTTTTTTTTACTAGTCATTCCAGAGTTACGTGTTCGAATCCAGGATCGGGCAAGTTTTTTTCTTTAGAGATTACTAATTGCTTAGCCAATACGGTAAGAGATATCGAAAAATTAGCCGATACGGTAAGAGATATCGACACACCAAAACCATAGGCTGAAACCTCAGAAAAAAAAATTAGTATTCAAAACTCTCCCACCGTTTTCGAGTTAAAAATATTTAACTTTTAAATATTACTAGCAGACTGCAGCACCCAATTTACAATTTTTGTATCGGAAATCATGGAATACTATTAGCACGAAAACGGCCATGCATTTAAGGCGCCAAGCAAAGTGGGTGCTACAGCCTGCTAGTAATATTTAAAAGTTAAATATTTTGTGTGTGTGTGTGTTTTTGTCCTGAATTGTTTGACCAGAACGATAAGAAGTAGAAAATTTATGGATATAGACCCTCATAACCATGGGCTGAGACCTCAGAAATAACATTTTTCGAGTTATTTTTTATTTCATATTTACCAAGTTAAAGCGAGATAGTCTGAAAGTTGTAACATTTTAATCCACTCAAAGCGAGAATTAAATAAACGAATGAAATTTAAAATGAAATTGTGGTGAAGCACGGGTTACACCTTAAATATTAATGATATAAGAACACAGTAATATGCTGAGTACGTAAAAAAAGATTAAAGAGAATGAAGAGATTTTTTTTTTTCAGGTCATAATCATTATGTAATGTGCGCTCAGTTTCACCCAACCGATGACATCATCGTGTCTGCATCTTTGGATCAAACCATACGAGTATGGGACATATCTGGATTAAGAAAGAAAAATGTAGCCCCAGGAATGGGTAAGTCTCTTTACTTACTTTTTGGTTCTTTTAATTTTTTTTAGATACTTCGCAAAGAAACAGTTTTTTATAGAGAGAGATTTATCCAGCATCTAGCGTAGGTATGTCTTTTTACTATACGTCAAAGAGAGTAAAAAATATTGAAAAATATAATATATAGATAGATAACCAGGAGATCAAGAGCAGAATTTTAATTTTGATGAAATTTGGTATGAACATTCATTTTATTCATAGAATTTACTAATTAGTTATTCTATTCATATTGGGTCACTCAGGAACATATGGTGGTCATGTTAACTGTACGAAGTCTACAGTTCACAGAACAACTGGTGTGGTCGTATTAAAACACGAATAATTCTTATTTTAACATTAAAAAATAATCAAACCAGTGTCTATGCCACCTTGAATATATCCCGTTAAATCACTCAAGTTAAGCAACGTCCAGTAAGTTTTCACTTACTGAGTGACACGTAGATTCGCGCCCTCATGATGCTGACTATTCCCGGCATAGCCCAGACTGGGTGAGGTTGATGTGGCATGACGGGTGCAACCGTAATAAAGCGACAGCAACTCCAAGGTTAAACCCAGGAGTTTCGTACACTTAATATATTGTGTTTCGACAGAGTTAGATTTAGATAAGCCAACGATCATACCACGTTGAATACACCAGTTCCCGTCAGATCACTGAAGTTAAGCAACGTCGGGCGTGGTCAGTACTTGGATGGGTGACCGCCTGGGAACACCACGTATCGTTGGCTCTTTTTTTCCGGACCAACCCAGGCTGGGTGAGGAATATGTGGGTAGCTGGTTTGCATGTATATATATATATATAAATATAAATAAATAAATATATATATATGAGTTAATTAAATATGAAAATGAATATTAGTCATAAATAAAATGTTTAAACGATACTTAAGAGAAGAATTGAAATCTCACCTTCTTCCATAATTATAATACAGGGTTTGCACTTTCTAGTTGTCCCATAGGATTTTACATGTAAATTTCGACATATGGCAGAAATGATAGTGATTTTTGGTGTAATTTTCAACCAGGATTCCAATGAACATAACATAACACGAAAATCGGATCTACCGTTCTGGACTTGGAACCGATCTAGTGGACTAAGGTTCCTTCATAGAATAATGGTTAATACTTTTGATAATTTGGGAAGCAATGTATGCAGAAACCTACTTTTTTGAAATTGTAATTTCCTCAATTATCAGAAACTGTGTTGCCTAAAAAAAACAGTGACGTACAATACGTACATACCTAGTAATATAAAAAGTAGGTTTCTGCATACATTGTTTCCCAAATTATCAAAAGTATTAACCATTATTCTATGAAGGAACCTTAGTCCACTAGATCGGTTCTAAGTCCGGAACCATAGATCCCATTTTTGTGATAATGGTATTCCTATGAAACTGGTTAAAAATTACAAAAAAAAATCACTAGCATTTCTATTTTCTGACATACTGGCAGGATATGTCAACCATAAGTCTAAATTTACATGTAAATTTTATGGGACAACTAGAAATTACATGTAAAATTTTATGGGACAACTAGAAATTGCAAACCCTATATATTCGTTCTAAACTGTCTTTACACTTTCAAATCCAAATACCAACTAACTGGTGGTCAATGTGTACTGCTGCTCGGTATTCAGCAAAATGCTGATTAAGTTAAAAGGAAAAATAAACGGTCAGAGGTGGCGTGATATTATTATAGGTAGTGGTGGCGTTACAGTGGGCAGCTGATTTTTAAGTTTCCAGCGGATGGAGGTTAAAACCCCCTCTCGAATAACCAATAGATGTTAAACAGACTAAATTTTATTCAAAGAATAACTTTCTGAAGTTATACTTCTTTAGGCGCGTTATGAAAAAATGATGAGAGTGAAATTTATTTTTTCTGCAACGCAAAACTGTAACGTTTTTCACCCACGACGTGTGTTTCATCCACAAAACTGTATGCATTCTGAAACTACTACGATTGCAATGAAATTTGGCACAGTTGATGGGTGCATTCCTGGGAAAATGTTTGTCTAGGTCCCATCCCTCTAATGTTAATCTACACCGAGTGGGGAACAATGGATGGGTGACAGCAAAAAAAGTTCACGTTTTTTTTTTAATTACATTTTTTTTTTTCGTTGTAGGTGGCCTAGAAGAACATCTTAGAAATCCATCGTCCACAGATTTATTTGGTCAAGCAGATGCTGTCGTGAAGCACGTCCTGGAGGGCCATGATCGCGGTGTCAATTGGGCTTGCTTTCATCCAAATTTACCTCTAATTGTGTCAGGTAAAATTAGACATATAAAATTTGAATGAGATTTGGAATTGAAGTCCAATTTGGGCCTGTTGTTACAGCGGCGTTCCTCTTAAAATTAACTGTTCTCCACATATTTGGACTCTGGTTTGGATAAAAATTGATTTGGTGTTTCCGAAAAGGTTTTGTTGGTGCCTGTCTGGAACTGTAATATTAAGGTCGTACTGATGATAAAAATATTGTTTTTTTTTCCTGTTATATAGGGACTGGATATTTTGTTATTATGGCATTGGGTTTACTCATCTTAAGTTAACAGCCTTGGGCTGGTTTGCAACAATTCACCATGAGTTGTTGATAATGAAGGATAATACAGTAGCTTCTCCTTGCTTTCTGCATGGTTAATGGAAAAGATATCGTTTCCGACCCTTCCTTTAGTCGCCTTTTACGACTGGCATGGGCGCCTTAAAAGTATTCTTTTTAAGTCCATAGGGGACATAGTTAGGATATAATGCAGTAGCTTCTATTGCTTTCTGCATGGGCAATGGAAAGGATATCGTTTCTGACCCTTCCTTTAGTCGCCTTTTACGACTGGCATGAACTTGGGTGCCTTGGAAATATTCAAGTCCTCAGGGGACATAAGTAGGATATAATGCAGTAGCTTCTATTGCTTTCTGCATGGGTATGGGTAATGGAAAGGATATCGTTTCTGACCCTTCCTTTAGTCGCCTTTTACGACTGGCATGAACTTGGGTGCCTTGGAAGTATTCAAGTCCTCAGGGGACATAAGTAGGATATAATGCAGTAGCTTCTATTGCTTTCTGCATGGGTAATGGAAAGGATATCGTTTCCGACCCTTCCTTTAGTCGCCTTTTACGACTGGCATGGACTTAACTCCTCCGATCCATAGGGGACATTGGGTTTACTATCAATCACTAAAAAAAGTTTCGTTCTAGAAAGAAAGAAGAAAAAACAAAAACAGAAAAGTATATTTTTAATATATTTCTTTTATTTTCTCAGGTGCCGATGATCGACAAATCAAATTATGGCGTATGAATGACTCGAAAGCTTGGGAAGTGGACATATTTCGTGGCCATTACAATAATGTTTCTTGCGTTTTGTTTCATCCGCGCCAAGAACTGATTGTTTCGAACTCAGAAGACAAAAGTATTCGAGTTTGGGATATGACAAAGCGAACCTGTTTGAATACTTTCCGTCGAGAGGGAGAACGGTTTTGGGTAAGAATGTTTGACGCGAACTTTCATTATTTTATTTCAAAAAATTAACTGACGGAAAGAAGTTAGGTCTACTGTTAGTCATTTTATGTCAGAAAGTTAACTGATGGAAAGAAGTTAGGTCTACTGTTAGTCATTTTATGTCAAAAAATTAATTGACGGAAAGAAGTTAGGTCTCCTGTTAGTCATTTTATGTTAAAAAATTAACTGACGGAAAGAAGTTAGGTCTGCTCTTAGTCATTTTATGTCTAAAAAATCAACTGACAGAAAGAAGTTAGGTCTACTGTGAGTGAAGGGGGGGCCAATTTCTTTTTCACTTTCCATTTCGTATAAAAAGAGAAGTACAATACTTCCCTTTTTATACGAAGTTAGCCCCCTACTTCTACCTGATTTTTGGAAGGTTCTCAATTTTTTTCTAATCCCGGGACCATTCCCCGGGATTGTGATCATTCCAGTCCCGAAACTTTGGTATTGGCAAGAAGGTTCGGGATCATAATCTCTAAATAGCATTCAGCAACACATTAGCGTTTTGAATGAGATAGCATTCAGCAGGACATTAGCGTTTTGAATGAGATAGCATTCAGCATCAACACATTAGCGTTTTGAATGAGATAGCATTCAGCATCAACACATTAGCGTTGTGAATGAAATAGCATTCAGCAACAACACATTAGCGTTTTGAATGAGAGCATTCAGCATCAACACATTAGCGTTGTGAATGAAATAGCATTCAGCAACAACACATTAGCGTTTTGAATGAGACAGCATTCAGCAACAACACATTAGCGTTGTGAATGAAATAGCATTCAGCAACAACACATTAGCGTTTTGAATGAGATAGCATTCAGCATCAACACATTAGCGTTGTGAATGAAATAGCATTCAGCAACAACACATTAGCGTTTTGAATGAGATAGCATTCAGCAACAACACATTAGCGTTGTGAATGAAATAGCATTCAGCAACAATATATTAGTGTTTTGAATGAGATAGCATTCAGGAACAACACATTAGCGTTTTGAATGAGATAGCATTCAGCATCAACACATTAGCGTTGTGAATGAAATAGCATTCAGCAACAACACATTAGCGTTTTTAATTAAATACGTAGCATTCAATAACACATTAGCGTTTTGAATTAGCATTCAGCAACACCCATACCCATTCATAATTTATAATGTAAAGGGGAGGGGGCGTGGGAGGCTTTCATTTCAAGAAAAGGGGGCGCGGTACCAAAAAGTTTGGGAACCCCTGGGTTAGAAGATAAAAAAAAAATAGTTCCATCTCACACTTGCAATAATTATTATGTTCATTTAGTAGTTTTTTAACAAAAAATGGCACAAACCAATCGCGGACAAAAATTAATGTCCTTCCAATAACGAAAAAAAACTATCGGAAACTATCGATAGTTTCAGATTAACTATCGATAGTGGTCGATAGTCGAAATTATCGATAGTTCTCCACTTCTAATGTCCCGGCTGTTTGTGACGTCTTCTATTTTATTGTTTTCAGGTGCTCGTAGCTCATCCTACACTAAATTTGTTTGCCGCTGGACATGATGCTGGAATGGTTGTATTTAAATTTGAAAGAGAAAGGCCCGCTTATACTGTCCATAATAATGTTATGTATTATGTTAAAGATCGATTCTTACACAAATTAGATTTGATTAATTCTAAAGATTCTGTTGTGATGCAACTCAGAGGTAAGAAACCATTTAGAAACTGCTAGGCCCATATCGTAAGAAGAATATCGATTACCGATATTGACATTATCGAAAGCTTAATATCGATAAGCGTTATTATCGTATTGTCGAATATCGATATAAAAGATCGGTTACATCGAAACCGCTTTCACGTACATATGTGTTATATGTAGCTTGATTTATGTTATTTTGATAAAATAGTCTTACAATACGTTAGCCGAATGCTGTTTTTTTATACCTTGTATAGCACACGCAGTCGGCATTTTCATTCGAATCACCCCCCGCCCACTCACACATTTGACATTTTCCCTACGCCCCTGAACATTTGTCTAACATTGAAATCAGGAGAACTATGTCTAATCTGTCACCACAGCTTGACCAACTTAGGCTGAAATCTAACTATTACAAGAAACCCGCTAATAGCGTCATTTTTGGTATCCACTTGAACTTTCGATTTTTTTTCCTTTCTTATTACGCACCTATACTAAAAGGAATCTGTGTGCTAAATTTCAAGTCTCTAGTTTTAGCCATTGTGGAGCTACGTTGATTTTATCAGAGAGTCAGCCAGTCCGTAAATCAGTATACCAATTGTGCTTTGCGTTTTATAAGTATAGATCTAAAGTATAACTTTGCCGTTCCGGGACAAAATACATAGGGCTGTTGGGGGGTAGGTTTAGTAGGTTTTTAGTCAGTAGGAATCTGACATCCCGGGCTATGGTCTGGAGGGGATATTTCCACGACATCCTCAGTGGAACACCCCCTTCAGGACTAGTGCGACATTTGAGGAAAGATTTTTACCTATCATTTAACTTATCCAACAGTAAAGTTCACAATGTAAAAAAAAAAGTATTGATCTAAGGAAACCTCCCACCTAAATTTATTTCCTTCCCCTTTATCAATTTATTTTTCCTTACCTAATTTCATGTAATTATTCATTTTACAATATGGCCAATCATAGAGCGCCAGTAGAATTGTTTATCTAAAAAACTAAAGAAAGAAAATTTTAAGAAAAATATTAAAAAGTTCTTCTTCACATTAAGAACGCATGATATGTGGAACAAACTACCTGAATATATTGTCTCATCACCTGACACAAACTCATTCAAGAATAGAGTCGACCAATTGATTATGGAAAAAAAGACATTATTTGGCAACAAATAGAAATTTAATCTGGGCTCAATAGGAAAACCTTAGCCCTATCAAGAAATAATAATAATAATCTTTTGAACTTTCGATTTTGTCGTTTCGGTCGGCTCGGAGTTGAGTTTTCTTGTGTGACTGGTTGTTGTATGAATGCAAAATTTAATCTCGCAGGAGGATAGGATTTCGACTGACTTGTCTGCACAAAAAATATTGAAATTCACGGACCTTTATATAGAGTGTCCGAAAAGTCCCGAAACGGATTTTTTTTTATTTTTAACGGCTAAAGATAGAAACTTGATATTTTATATGTAGTTTTAACACAAATTAATCTACTTTTTGGCGTAATTAAAATTTATGCAGTATGTCTAAAAAGTGGGTAAACAGACACCAACTTTCGATTTTTAAATTGAAATGGCCATTTTTTATTTCATATTCAAATTTTACGTCAAAATCTACGCACAATGGACACCTCACTCGATACTTTGATCAAACGGATCTCTGATCAAACCCGCCCAATCATTGGTTTTTTCTTCGGAATAAAAGTGATACAACCAAGAGTGCAATACATCAAATCAATCAATTTTTTTATGCTGAATCTCATGGTACCATTGGTTTTTTTCATTTTTTACACTTTTTTATACCTAAGGAAGGTAGAAATTCATTTTTTGTTGATGATAAAATTTCAAAAATGAAATTTTACCCTCCTTGTGTATAAAAAGTGTAAAAAATCAAATTGGTACCTCGAGATTCAGCATAAAAAAACTTGATTGATTTGATGTATTGCACTCTTGGTTTTATCATTTTTATTCCGAAAAAAAAAACAATGATTGGGCGGGTTTGATCAGAGATTCGTTTGATCAAAGTATCGAGTGAGTAGTCGATTGTGTGTAGAATTTGACGTAAAATTTGAATATGAAATAAAAAATAGGGGTTTCAATTTAAAAATCGAAAGTTGGTGTCTGTTTACCCACTTTTGAGACACTCTGTATAAATTTTAATTACGCCAAAAAATAGATTACTTTGTGTTAAAACTACATATAAAATTTCAAGTCTCTATCTTTAGCCGATAAAAATAAAAAATCCGTTGCGGGACTTTTCGAACACTCTGTATATAGTTTTACTCAATTAAATGTTTTTTTTTATTTTGTTCCTCAGGTGGATCGCGTCAACCAGTTCATCACATAAGTTATAATGCAATTGAAAACGCTGTCCTGGTCACCACAAGGAATGCCAATTTTGAAAACAGTACTTATGATTTGTATACAATACCAAAAGAAGATTCCGAACGAAGAGAACCTGCAGATGGTAAGTCGTTACTTATGATTTGTATACAATCCCAAAAGAAGATTCCGAACGAAGAGGGTTTTTTTAGGGATGGGCTAGTCATTCACGAGTCGACTCACGATTCGACTCACTAACGAGTCGAATCATCTTTTTTGAAATGAGTCGACTCACGAGTAGTTTTTTTGTTGACTGATAAAGATAATAAAGGGAGAAATATGTTTCCGGGTGTTTGTTGTTTACTGAATTATTAATATATATTTATTTATTTGAAAGATAATACAATTAACAAGTATTTTTTTCCCTAAGCTAATATAAATTTAAAATTTAATTTAATCTTTTATTCTGGTAACGATTGAATGTATGTACCGAAGTTGGGGACATTTATTTGGTTGATGCCCCCTTTGTCAATTGGTTTAGTATGTCTTTCTGATAAAATAAGGCGTTTTTGAAAATTGTCAATGGATGTGAATCAAAAATTCCATCCCTGATTTTTTTGGCCAGTAAAATAATAAACCCATGTATCCTATTGGTAGAGTATTTCAACATGGGTTAGTAGTGGTAAGACACTCAACTGTTAAACAATAAAGCGTGGGTTCAAACCCACCCAACCTATGGAATTTTATCCTCATGAATTTGGGATATTTACCACTATTTGGGGGGGGGGAGCATAGAAGGGGTCGGGATTATCAACATCTAGTCTGGGCGTCCTCAGAGTAGCATAATATTCTACTCAACCCTTCCACCACCATTCGATGGACACTGAAAGTATTTTTTTTAAAAAGTAATACAATATTTTTTTCTTCTTCTGTGCATAAGGAGACATAAAAATATACTTTCGAGGCACCCAAGCCCATGCTAGTCGTTAAAGGCGACTGAGAGCATGGCCAGTTGTTGCAAACCAGTCCCACGGCTGTTAACTTATAATGATAAGCGACTGAGGGCATGGCGAGTTGTTGCAAACCAGTCCAACGGCTGTTAACCTATGATGATGAGAATAGGATTATTTTTTACTAGCTGTTTCGCCCGTGCTTCGCTACGGCCAATAACTTGGCGTCTTAGAAGCATGACCGTTCCCGTGCTAATAGTATTCTATGATTTCCCTTTCAAAAATCGGAAGTAAATAGTATTCTATGATTCCCCTTACAAAAATCGGAAAAACGGCTATAACTCTAAAACGGTTGGACCGTTTTTACCAAACTATGTTCCAAATTAAGGTATAAAAGGTCACATAAAACTTGCTCGCTTTAAGTTGATATGTTTTCGTGACAAAATTTAAGATATCGGACCTTGACCGGCTAAATTCAGTCCAAAATCGAAAAATCGGCCGTAACTCAAAAACGGTTCGACATTTTTATATTCTGATATTTTTTCTGGTGTTTAGGCCTATGGTTTTAAGGGGTCCATTCTCATCAATTTTTTCGATATCTCTTACCGTTTTGGGTAAACTATTACTGATACACACACACACATTTATGTTGTTGTTGTTGTTAACGTTTGCGTCTACATCTTGGTCACATCACTTCAAGGTTAAGGAATACAGCCACTTCCACGGGATTCGTCCAGAGGGAGGTTGGGTCGAGATTTGTAGGATTTGGAATCGCTGGACATTCGAATAAATGGTGTACGTCGTGAATCTCAGCTTGGCATGATGGGCAAAGGTCACATTCTGTGGGGTCTAATCTGGCCTTGTAGTTCTGTAAGATTATACACCAGCCAGAGCGAAGCTGAGCTAGGGTAGTTCTTGTAGATCTGGGTAAGGATTTTTCAGGGTCATCTACCTCAGGTATTATGTTTGTGCCAAGAACTCTGTTTGGTTGGTAAGTTTCAATGATATCGCCCACTGTGTTGGCATGTATTCTTTGGAGTAGGGATTTGTAACACACGCATTTATCGTTATATTGTGTTTTATTATTATAGATGCATCTTTTTTATGAAAATCTTCAATTATCTACCTCCTCTTTTCTTTTTAGGAAAACGTTCAACTGGTATCACTGCTGTATGGGTGGCAAGAAATCGTTTTGCTGTTCTTGATCGTAATCATACAATTCAAATTAAAAATTTGAAAAATGAAGTAACGAAAAAGATTGCGTCTCAACCTTGCGAAGAAATATTTTATGCAGGAACAGGAGCGCTTTTGTTGAGAGATGCTGACCATGTTGTACTGTTTGATGTGCAGCAGAAACGTACTTTGGCCCAATTCAAAATTGCCAAGTGTCGCTATGTGGTATGTATGCAGGAGATGCTGACCATGTTGTACTCTGATGTGCAGCAGAAACGTACTTTGGCCCAATTCAAAATTGCCAAGTGTCGCTATGTGGTATGTATGCAGGAGATGCTGATCATGTTGTACTGTTTGATGTGTAACAGAAACGTACTTTGGCCCAATTCAAAATTGCCAAGTGTCGCTATGTGGTATGTATGCAGGAGATGCTGATCATGTCGTATTGTTTGATGTGTAGCAGAAACGTACTTTGACCCAATTCAAAATTGCCAGGTGTCGCTATGTGGTATGTTTGCAGGAGATGCTGATCATGTCGTATTGTTTGATGTGCAGCAGAAACGTACTTTGGCCCAATTCAAAATTGCCAAGCCACACTTCCCTCGAGTTTTCGAGGTCGCAAACTTAGTTTAACTCATCATCTATTCATCTGATTATCAAATATACAAAAGATCTGATTCAAAAATAGATTTAATTGAAAGTGATGGTTACAGAATAACAAAATTATCAAAATCTCGATCACAGATGGAATTGAAAAACAAAAAAAGGGAGGAAATGGACGCGCCGGGATGGCTGCATGTGTCTCTTTCCTTTCTTTTGTAAGGCAAATAGTTTGCGTTAAAATTAAAATAAAATAAAAGAAAGTCGCTCCACATATGTTCCTGTGGTTGTAGAAACACCTGAAAAGTGCACTTTGTAACGTGAAGTAATATATCATTTGTGAAAACGCTCATTGTATTTAACTTGACGGGCGAAGCGCTGCCGCGCTTCTCAATAATAAAATTAGTTGGTTAAATTGGGATACTATGTCAAGTAAAACCATAATGAATTTTGAAAATGACTATATCTTCACTATTACTTCACGTCACAAAGTGCACTTTTTAGGTGTTTTTTAGTCAAGTGAAGATATAGTAAGTTTCAAACTTCATTATATTTCAAATTGATTTTTTTTTCAAGGTTTGGTCGACTGATATGACACATCTCGCCCTTCTATCCAAACATACCCTCTATATTTGTAACAGAAAAATGGAAGCTCTCTGCAGTATCCATGAAAACACCAGAGTGAAGAGTGGCGCCTGGGACGACAATGGTGTGTTCATATACACAACCAGTAATCATATCAAATATGCGATCATTAATGGAGACCACGGCATTATAAGAACGTTAGATTTACCTATTTATATTACCAAAGTCAAAGGTAAGTGATTATCAATTTATTATGGCAGAGATCTTTTTTGCATAACGTCTCTTTAACATCTATTGGTCATTCGAGACGGGGATTTTACACTCCATTCGCTGGAAAGTTGCAAACCAAGTAGCGACACAATGACCTCACTCAGTCTGGGTTGGGCCGGAAAAATAGCCAGCATCACGAGGGCGTGAACCCACGTGGAAAAAACTCGTTGGACGTTGCTTAAATTCAGTGATCAAACGGGAACTGGTGTATTCAACGTGCCACAGACGTTGGCAGGTGTAATCTTTATATAAAAATTTCGTCATCTTTCAACTCTATCGTAGGTCTGTTGGTTTGGAATCCTTTGAGTCAAATCCAACCCGTTTAGTAAATGATGGAATGAGGAACGATCCATTGGGTTACCACCAGTTTGTGAACAGTTTCACATGATTGCCCTTACCAGTATTCCAACCTTGGTTTCCCGAGTTCAGTGACCTCTGACCCATGGGAGCTGGTTACAATTCGTTTTTTATTATTTTATTTATTTTCAGACAATCAAGTTTACTATTTAGATCGGGAATGTTCGCCTCATGTTCTTCGTATTGATCCGAAGTTGTTATTTTATTTATTTTCAGACAATCAAGTTGACTATTTAGATCGGGAATGTTCGCCCCATGTTTTTCGTATTGATCCGAAGTTATTTTATTTATTTTCAGACAATCAAGTTTACTATTTAGATCGGGAATGTTCGCCTCATGTTTTTCGTATTGATCCGAAGTTGTTATTTTATTTATTTTCAGGCAATCAAGTTTACTATTTAGATCGGGAATGTTCGCCTCATGTTCTTCGTATTGATCCGACGGAATTTAAATTCAAACTGGCTCTAATTAATCATAAATATGAAGAAGTGCTGCACATTGTACGAAATAGTCGACTCGTTGGACAAAGTATTATTGCGTATCTGCAACAGAAAGGTGAGTTGCTTAGTGCACATTGTACGTAATAGTTTCCATGGCAGGGTGTGCATTTACTCCGGTACGTGCCTTTCACGAGGGAGGTACCGGATTCAAATCCTGGTCGGGTCGAAAATTTGAAACAGGTTTTTTCGAATTTTCTACTTGGTCTAGTTGTGTTTGTGTAACTCAGCCTCCTGAGTATAATCGAGTATCTATGGTAATAGGGACAAGTGGTAGCATTAGGAGATAATTGTTAAGTATAGCTTGACTAGCTGAGTACCTGAACTTCGTTTCGAGAAGATGAGAGAAATGATAATAAATCTGACTCTTACATTAATAATCATATCACCGAGGTACAACCATTCAAACACGATAAGAGCTTACACATACACATAGATTACATATTACCTACACGTTTGTTAACCTATGTTTGTTAAGAACATGGGGAATAGTAACAGGCTGTTAAGCTGTGTAGAACGTGTTGGGCGTAGTATTGGGTTAGGTTAAAAAAATTGCGCATTTTTTTTGGAACCTAACCCTATACTACTCCCAACACGTCCTACCCAACAAACTTGGTGTTCAATTCTATTAAATTATATCGGCACTAATATTTGTACAAAAAAATATTTAAAACAAAATTGTGCAAAAACTTGTCCATACAAAAATCGGAAAATCGGCCGTAACTCGAAAATGGTTGGAGAGTTTTGAACTCTGATAATTTTTCTGTGGTCCCAGTCTTTGGTTTGGGGGGGGGGATACATTTCTATCAATTGTTCTATATCTTTTGCCGTTTCTAATAGTATCTAATGATTTCTCATAAAAAATCGGCCGTCAGGTTCTAGAGTTCTGAATTTTGATAATTTTACTGGGGTCCCAGTGTTTCGTTCGGGGGAGGGGGGTTCATTCCCATCAATTGTTCCATATATCTTACAGTTTTTAATAGTATTCTATGATTTCCCATACAAAAATCGAAAAATCGGCCGTAACAAAAACGGCCGGATAATACTATGCCAATTATCTTCCCCGGATAAAAACAAATAACTGTGCAAAGTTTCGTGCAATTCCTTGATTTAGTCCACAAAATTGTTATATAATAACACAAAGAAATGTACATTTACATTTTTTTTTCTACAGAAAAAACGATTTTTTCATTCTTCAAACTTGTCAAATAATATCTATCATTCTTGTTGCCAGGCTATCCCGAGGTAGCTCTTCATTTTGTGAAAGATGACAGAACTCGTCTTACTTTGGCCCTTGAATGTGGTAATATTGAAATAGCTTTAGAAGCTGCCCGAGTTTTAGAAGACAAACACGTTTGGGAGAGATTGGGCCAAGCTGCTCTCATGCAAGGTAATTATTGGTGACTTCCGATTCATTTGTGGTGCAGCACATACATTTAAATTAGAGTGTTCCCATTACAAACAATTTCCGGTCTACGATACGAAATATCGCCTCGTTGAATTTTGATATAGCATCTTGTGTTCAGAAATCGTTACGCCAACGTTAGATGATCCAGCGACATGTGTGTAACTAAATGTTCAAAGGGAGAAAATCCTACAATGGTACAATGTTGTAGTGAGCACCAAATTTGTGACATAATAACACAAAGAAACAACATTTATTATTTATTCAAGCCCACAAGATGGTTGGTTCTTCGCACCGGGGCTACCCGTGCTCCAAAGCACGGCCAAAGACCATCAACATCGTTTCGACGACAACTTACTGTGTTTTTCTTCCGTTGTAGATGTTCATCCCAGCCGTGCTGCTCCAGATACTTCTTCAAAGAGCTGATATATAAATCCTTGCTGAACCCTGAAGTATCTGATTTCTGTCCTCTATGTATGCTGGCTGCTCATGATATGAATAATTAATTCAACTGTCCATCAAGCCAGCGTCTATGGCACGTTGAATACACCAGTTCCCGATAGATCACAGAAGTTGGACGTTGCTTAACAGAAGTTAAGCAACGTCCAGCGAGGTTGTACCATAAGGGCGTCCACGTGGGTTCACGCCCTCGTGATGCTGGCTATTTTTCCGGCCCAACCCAGGCTGGGTGAGGTCAATGTGATTAGCTGGTTTGCAAGTTTTCAGCGAATGGAGGGCGAGACCCCCGTCTTGAATGACCAATAGATGTTAAAGAGACGTTAAGCCAATTAAAAAAAAAAAAAAAAAAGNAAAAAAAAAAAAAAAAAAAAAAAAAAAAAAAAAAAAAAAAAAAAACTGTCCATCAAACCCAACCAATCTAAAGTCGTCAACATTATGGAGAGATCCTGTTGGAGTGGAGACACAGTGAGAGTCGTTGAGAACGTTAAAAACAAAAACATTATTTATCTTTTTTTCTCTGTCTCTTTCAGGCAATCATCAAATTGTAGAGATGTGTTATCAGAGAACTAAAAATTTCGACAAATTGGCATTCCTCTATCTTATTACTGGTAATTTGGATAAACTCAAGAAAATGATGAAAATTGCTGAAATTAGAAGAGACATTAGTGGACAGTATCAAGGGGCGCTTCTTTTGGGTGAGTCGAAGAAAAGCTGAAGTTCGTGACTCTTTTTCCGTGACTGTAGAATTTTTTTTTTTTTTTTTTTTTTTTNTTTTTTTTTTTTTTTTTTTTTTTTTTTTTTTTTTTTTTTTTTTTTTTTTTGTGGAAAATAACGAAAACTGGCTGGAACTGTGATGGTATGCGTTTCAGGTTGTGTTCCGGTTGCGTAGAACCGGCAATTCTGAGGGCAGATAGTGATTGGCTGGCAACGTCAGGACATTTTTTGAGTAAGTAAACTCCCAGTTTTTGTGGGACGTAAGCCCGAACAATCATAATAATTGGATTTTTTTGTTTTGCAGGCGACGTTGCTGAACGAATCAAAATTCTTAAAAGTTGCAATCAATCTTCATTGGCATATCTAACTGCGGCCACACACAATCTCAACGAAGAGGCGGAAGAGATTAAAAGTTCAATCCTAACAGCGGACCCGAACGCTCATCTTCCTGAGGTGTATGAGAATGCCAAACTATTAAGACCTCCTGTACCCATAGCTGAAGCAGAAACAAATTGGCCTTTACTAACAATTTCGAAAAGCTTTTTCGAAGGTAAGATTTTTGTTGTGACCTTAGATCAAGATTTCGCCTTCACATTCGATAGATAAAATGACCATCTTTGATACTGTGCTTGTTGGAAGACGTAAATATTTTGAACCACCTTAGTATGTATCATCCGTTACAGAGGGAAAAGTTGGCATAAAATTACACGGAACCCACGGAAAAAGATAGGGAAAAGCTTTGGGTTAAATACGCTGAAATTTCGAAGAGAGTTAGTAGTATTTATATTGGAGTTTTTGGTCAAATAGGTTAATTTAATTGAAGGAGTTGAAAAGGTGTGCTACATTTTCATACCATCATCTGACCAAAGAACAAAAAATTAACTTTTCATTTAAGATTGACTTTTGATCTATTCCTTAAAAACTATCAATGTCTGCAAATTTGACCGAAATCATATTTTCTACATATATTTCTGTGCAATCCTTTGTTCATTTGGGACATGTCTGAAAAACTTTTTTGTGAGTAAAATTTCAAGTTGTTTTTTTCTCTCAAGGTAGCGAGGAAACAAATGTTTGCATTTTTTTCGTCTCTCTCTCTCCCTCCTCGTACTTTATTAATACTTAATTCTGGTGTTCCTTGCAGGGGCGGGCCTAATGAAAACTGACACCATCAACATTGACAGCAACTTGGCAGCTGCTTCAGTAGATGTACAGGGCTGGGGAGACGATGCCGATCTGGGTAAGACATACAATGTATGCATAAAAATTCATCTTTTCGGAAAAGACGATTTTTTTGGGAAAAATTAGTAAAAATCTGATACGACTTTTGTTATGTTAACTTTTAAATAAATTAAAACAAAACACCAAAAACACTATTTATAATTATTTATGAAGAAACTAGTTTCGAATCATTCGATTCATCATTAGTCTGGTCGAGTCTAAGATTGGAAGTTGACCCAACATCTCAATCCTTCGTAAATAATTATAAATTCTTCATAAATAATTATAAGTAGTGTTTTTGGTAAGTGTTTTGTTTTAATTTATTTAAAAGTTATTATTTTTTAACACTTATAATTAACATGTTATTCAAAGACTTTTGTTAACCGCAAAATATTGAAATTGAACAATGTTTTCCATCCGTGCATTAGCCTTGAAAATTCATACTTTTGACGTAAAACTGATTTTTCGAAGATTTTTTTAATTTTTTTTTTTTATTTTAAAAATTAATTTAAAAAAAATCGATTTTTCTGGAATGTTACAGTGATGATTAATTTTCAGTTATAGGTTGAAGATTTTTTTTTTCATTCTGTAATTGTCTCGTCTTATGAGTCGTTAAAAAAGTTTTTTTTTTTTAAAAAAAAAAATAAGATATTTATTATTTTCATAATCTTCTATAACTTCACCCTTTTCCAATTCTATTTGGGGTCGGCGTTGTTTTCCTTAATTCTACCATGTCTAGGGTGACCAGAAATTTTTGGGGCCAAAGCGGGACGCGGTATTTTTTTAAGGGGGGGTACGCGGATTTTTTTTGGGGGGGGATGGTGTACGGAGGGGAAATTTATATGGGGGCCTTTATTTATTAGTGTTAATGGCATGCAAATATTAACAAGGTAGATAGTTTTACCTATTTAATTTATCCATTCTCTTAATATTTGTCAGCAGTACAAATTTTCTTCAGCATGACGGGGCTCTGCTTCAAATGTGTATGAAAGCAAATTCTACACATCTTTTGTTGATGTTTAACTTGACGATGAATAGGTGCATTACCCTACCTAATACTCAACATTACAAGCATTCGAGGTCGAGAGGTAGCGCTTCTAAATTTCAACCTAGGTAGCCGGCCGGCTTGATTTCCTTCCGGAGCTGATTTTTCTAAAAACGGAAGCATTTATATAAAAAAAATTAGTTTCACCAAAAAGCGGAACATATTCATTGAAAAGCGGGACATTTTAGCGTCCCCAAGCAATTGCTGGGGACAGCGTCACCAGGGTCTCCAAAGCGGGACTGTCCCGCCGAAAGCAAGACGTATGGTCACCCTAACCATAGTTCCTAACCCTTTTCTGGCATGGTAACCCTAGCGTGCTTTTCACAGTATCTATAGAAACTGGGTATATATAAACTCGCTTTGTATCACCTTCCTAACACCAAACCTTCTGTATTTACACGGGCTTAGGACCGTCACCTATTGAAGTTGCCGTTCTCCCCTCGGTAGCTACGTTTTATCATTATTATTTTTCAGTAATGATTGTAATGAACCTTTAAATTGCCACGAAAAAAATACTCGCCCCTCTCAATATTTAATACTTTATGTGGCTGTACGTAGAATCCAAACATCCAGTTTTAAAAAAAAATCCGCTTGTCCGCCGTGATGGGCACCCAACAGAAGTTATTAATTGTTTTGATGTTTCAGCTTTGGACGACGAGGATTTGGACCGTCATGGCAATGACGAAGATAAAGAGACCGGTGAAGATGGAGACGGTGGCTGGGACGTAGGAGATGATTTGGAAGTACCACCGGAGTTAGAAGATGCTCTCAAACAAAGTGAACTCTCTGGGATGTCTTCGGATGGATATCAAGTGCCAGTGTTTGGAGTTCCTCCGCATCAGAAATGGACGTCAAATTCAAATTTACCAATTGATCATATTCTTGCTGGTAAGTTTTGATTTATTGTGTTCAATAATGAACCTTTGGAATCTCTGGGATGTCTTCGGATGGATATCAAGTGCCAGTGTTTGGAGTTCCTCCGCATCAGAAATGGACGTCAAATTCAAATTTACCAATTGATCATATTCTTGTTGGTAAGTTTTGGTTTATTATTTTCAATAATGAACCTTTGGAATCGTCACGAAAAAAAAATACCCCCCCTCAAAATTTGATATTATACGTTTCAAGTTTCAAGGTACGTAGAATCCAAAAATCGAATAAAGAAAAATCCGTTTGTCCGCCGCGCCGTACTCCGTGATGGGCACTTTTGCCGCTTAGCGTTGACCGATTTGGATAAAATTTGGTATGTAGGTCCCGTCTGGGCTCTAATTGTGCCCCGAAACTTTTGGGTGCAACCCTTGACGATTTTTGCCGCTTTTCAGCGGTTTTCAGTATTAATGACTTTTAAATAAATTACCAAAAACACTATTTATTTTACTTTATGAAGAAACTAGTTTCGAATCATTCGATTCATCATCAGTCTAGTCGAGTCTAAGGATGGAAGTTGAGATAGTGTTTTTGGTGTTTTGTTTAAATTTAATTTATTTAAAAGTTATTATTTTTTAACAATTATAATTAACATGTTATTCAAAGATTTAAAGTTTTCAGCATTGCTGTCTAAAAGGGGAATGGTAAGAGCTGGAGATTTGAAATTTTGTACGTATGTCATATTTGGAGTCTCAGTTAGCCCCGAAACTTTTGGGTTCAATCAAATATACCGCTCGCGGTTTTTACCGCTTTAAAGCGGTTTTCATTAATCCTGTCTAAAAAGAGAATGGTAAGAGTCAGAGACTTCAAATTTGGTAGGTATGTCAAATTTAGGTTCTAATTACGTCCCAGATTTGGAATCGTCACGAGAAACCCCCTCAATTTTGTATTTTTGTATATTTTACAAAATACAAAAGGGGTGTATTTTTTTGCCAGAAAAATAATAAACCCATGTGTCACATTGGCAGAGTTTTTTGGTTTATTTTCAACTGGCAGGCTTAGAGGCATGGTCGTCCCCGAGTTTATAAAAAACGGAAAATCGGCCGTATCTCTA
Source organism: Pachypsylla venusta (assembly GCA_012654025.1). Classification (NCBI taxonomy): domain Eukaryota; kingdom Metazoa; phylum Arthropoda; class Insecta; order Hemiptera; family Aphalaridae; genus Pachypsylla; species Pachypsylla venusta. The sequence continues at coordinate 14,004,288 of CM022876.1, read as the reverse complement.
AAACGATTGGACTGTTTTGAGTCTGATTTTTTTTCTGGGGTCTCAGCCTATGGTTTTGGGGAAGTCCTTTTTTTTTGGATTAACGTCTCTTTCACTTATATTGGTCATTCGAAACGGGGGTTTTACTCCCCATTCGTTGGAAAATTACAAACCAGCTACCCACATTGACCTCACCCAACCTGGTTTGGGCCGGAAAAACATCACGAGGGCGCGAACCCACATGGACACCCACATGGTTCAACCTCGCTGGATGTTGCTTAACTTCATTGATCTAACAAGAACTAGTGTATTCAACGTACCATAAACGCTGCCTTATCCTTTCTTTAAATATTGTTACATTCAATAAACTGAAATTAAAAAAAAAATCTGGTGTGAACATCACACGACTTTCCTTATCTATAAAAAAAAAGTAGAAAGTATTGTAATGGGCTGAAATTTTCGATGTCGAGTTTTCAATGCCAAAACACGTTTTGCGGAGCGGAAATACAATTATATATTACACTTCTTAATATATTACACTTCATCCTAAGTTGTATTTTTCAATTTCTTATATGAAATTGATATGAATTGGCACCAAATTTCAAGTTCTAGCTCTTTCCATTTTGGTTTAGGCAGAACCGCAAAAAACTGCCTGCAAGCGCTAATTAGCGGCAAACAATATATTACACTTCACCCTAAGTTGTATTTTTCAATTTCTTGTATGAAATTAATATGAATTTGCACCAAATTACAAGTTCTAGCTCTTTCCATTTTGGTTTTAGGCGGAACCGCCAAAAAGCGGCCTTCAACTGCTAATTAGCGGCCAACAATATATGACACTTCAACCTAAGTTGTATTTTTCAATTTCTTGTATGAAATTGATATGAATAGGAACCAAGTTTAAAGTTCTAGCTAATACCATACTCATTTCAAGCAGGATATGCGAAAACCGCTAAAAAGCGGCATAAAACCACCAACGGTATATTCGATTTTCACCAAAAACTTATTTTGCAGTTCATGGCATAAAACTAACATACATACCAAATTACAAGTCTCTAGTACTTGCCGTTCTTGAGATATCTTGTTCACAGACAGACACACACACGGGCCAATGGCTGAAACTCCATATTTGGGCTCCGGGGACCCCAAAACCTGTTGGCATTGAAAACTCGACCTCGAAAATTTCAGTCCATTACAATACTTTCCTTTTTATAGGAAAAGAAAGGAAAGTAAAAAGCTAGATCTAAGTGATCTATTCGGACCATTTAATTTATAAGAATAGGACTGGTTGCTGAGAAAACTTAAAAGCTTCCCTGATAAAAAAGCTTATCTGTTTTTTATAATGAATGGCAAGTTCTTAGCAAGTTCAAAAACACTTCTTTGTTGGTTCTTGTGATGAGTTTTGAAAGATGTCGAGATCTTTATCAATGATCTCTGCTCATCACTCATATGAGGTCTCCTTCAACCTCCTTGTTGGTTCTTGTGATGAGTTTTGAAAGATGTCGAGATCTTTATTCATGATCTCTACTATAATAATTTAAAATCCTACTTATAACCTCCTTGTTGGTTCTTGTGATCAGTGTTGAAAAATGTCGAGATCTTTATTCATGATCTCTACTATAATAATTTAAAATCCTACTTATAACGTCCTCGCAATATCTGATTCTACGCACCAGGATGACTTGGAACGCATATCATCACAGTTCCAGCCAAAGGCCATCAAAACCTTTTTGGTATCCTCATATCAATGTTTTTCTACCATTTTTTAAACCATGAATCTATAAATTCGATGAACCGTTGATTTTAAGGGGAACAACGACCCTAAGTACAACACTTTCGGTAACTTGAAACCTACAAACTAGGTTTAGCGTACATATAGCATGCTCGTTTTTTTTTTTTTTTTTTTTTTTTTTTTTTTTTTTTTTTTTTTGACGTTGCAAAACTAGCGTTTTGCTTGATGTCCGGATGATAAGAGTTAAATTTTTCTTTTTCTTTCTTTTTCTGATTCTTTTCATGAATATTTTTTAATATTTTTCTTCTTCTTTTACAGGCTCGTTTGAAACTGCATTCAAATTGCTGCATGATCAAATTGGTGTGAAAAATTTTGAGCCCTACAAAGAACTATTCCTGCATAATTATCTACAGTCTCGTACAGCGTTTTCAACTCTATCGCTTTTATCGCCTGTCAATGCATTTCCTACGCGTAAAGGTGAGTGATAAATAGTCTTCTGAGACGTGGCGTGGCGGATCTTCCAAAAGGGGATTTTTGTTGTGGTGTATGAAAATGAAAATAATTTTGTATCGACTATAAATGAGCCATTCTTTTCTGAAATCCCAAAACTCATTATTTTTCAAAATTGAGATATTGATACCAGTGGAAAGAGGAGATGAAAACGCATCGTTTCTTATAGAATCAACATGACTCAGATGCTTTATATGGAATCAAAATGTTGTATTTGTTCTGTTTTTAGGTCCTGGTATAAAAGATAATTCTCATCCAGGTACCAATATCAAACTGGGTCACCTAATCAGCAAACTGCAAGTTTGTTATCAATTAACAACGAGTGGTAAATTTGTAGACGCACTCGATAAGTTTAGGTCCATCTTAATATCAATACCTTTGCTGGTTGTAAATACAAAACAAGAAATGAATGAAGCCAAACAGTTGATCAATATTTGTAAAGAATATATTGTAGGTGAGTCTGCTGCTGATTTTAGTGCTTTTCACAAATCTTGTTTAAGAGTTGGTGTTGTAGTAGTCAGCCGTTCTGACTGGTAAACAGTAGGGCGTGAGTTCAAATCCAGCCAACCCATGGAATTGAATCCTCTTGAATTTGAGATATTTACCACTACTGGAGGACATGGAAGGGACCGGGATTATCAATATCCACTCCGGTGTCCTCAGAGTAGCATAATATGCTACCCAAACCTTCCACCACCATCACTTTCCGTGATGGTCACGGAGAGTAAGTATGTGTATAAGGCATATCGAGATTAACATTTTAGATTTACGGGTGGGTAGCACATTATGCTACTCTGAGTAGCATATTGTGAGATGTCTTTCAGAGGACCTTTGGCTGCTGGACACGGTTGTAGGAAGTTTGATGTAACACTTGATCAGATCTTATAATTGTGGCGAACATAGGCGCTGGTGTTTATCGTTGGGAGCTTGTACACTTCCTATGTCTAAAATTGATGTGATAGGAAATCTCCTAGGACTTTATACTGCTGTCAACCTTCTTCAAGATCTGGCAATATGATTTCTCTTGTTTATGTTCCTTGCCATGTTCGAGATGACGTCGTACAGTACTTCCCTATCTTAGTTCGGCAGTGACTGGGTGTCTCTACTTGGGATCAAGTTTTTCTAAGGTTTATTAGGTTTGGCAGAGGGAGCCACGCTTCCCTCTAACAATATTATGCTCTCAAGTATGATCACTTTCCGTGATGGACACGGAACGTATATAAGTCAACTAGCTGTTTTCCCGTGCTTCGCTACGGTTACAAAATTCAACAATTTCGAGATCGTGAAATTAAATCTTCTCAATTTTAGATTTATGGTGGAACCGAACCCAGAGTGAGCACCGCCCCTGTTTTGAAAATTCAATATTTTATGCAAGGATATGACTTTTTGTACTTCGGAACACCTTTGTATCAAATTTCAGCTTTCTCGCTCATCCCGAAGTGGTACTTCTCAATTCCGATTTTTTTGGTGGTGAAAACCGTCCATAAATCGGGGTGAAACCGGAAATTTTTAAATTTTATATTTTTTATGGGGTCCTTATATACTATTTGGGGGGTGTCTATTCTCGGTCATTTTTCGTTATCTCTTAGTTTGCCTGGAAAAGAATAGCAAATAAACCCGCTAAATAGCGTCATTTTTGGCGGTAACTTGCTTCCACTTGAACTTTAAATTTTTCTCTTTCTTATTACGCACCTACATACTAAAAGGGACCTGTGTGCCAAATTTCAAGTCTCTACGTTCAGCCATCGTGGAGCTGCGATGATTATCAGTCAGTATAACAACTGGGCTTTGAGTTTTATAAGTATAGATAATTTGATCCTATTTCTTTCTTTTTTCAGGTCTCCAAATGGAAACATACCGTAAAGATCAACTGAAATCATCTGAAACTTCAAACATTCGTATTTGTGAACTCGCTGCATACTTCACACACTGTCAGCTCCAACCAGTACATCAAATATTAACATTAAGAACAGCTACAAATTTATTTTTCAAACTGAAAAACTACAAAACAACAGCCAACTTTACACATCGATTATTAGAATTAGGTCCATCGTTAGAAGTAGCAACTCAAGCGAGAAAATTACTCTCAATTTGTAATTCCAATCTGATTGATGAACACAACAATGTTAACTATGATCCATTGAATCCATTTAAAATATGTGCAAGAACATATAAACCAATTTATGAAGGAAAACAAATAGAAACGTGTGTATATTGTCAAGCAAGTTATTGTGTTGAATTTAAAAATCAAATTTGTAATGTTTGCAATGTAAGCGTGATAGATGCAAAGACAAATACATATGGAATACAGATTTATAAGAAATAAGATGGAATAGAAGATTTATTAAGAAATAAGATGGAATAGAAGGTTTATTAAGAACTAAGATGGAATAGAAGATTTATTAAGAAATAAGATGGAATAGAAGATTTATTAAGAAACTAGGTTTAGCCATCGTGGAGCTACGTTGATTATCAGTCAGTACAACAGTCAGTCAGTCAGTATACCAACTGGGCTTTGCGTTTTATAAGTATAGATAAGATGGAATAGAAGATTTATTAAGAAATAAGATGGAATAGAAGGTTTATTAAGAACTAAGATGGAATAGTAGATTTATTAAGAAATAAGATGGAATAGAAAATTTATTAAGAAATAAGATGGAATAGAAGAATTATTAAGAAATAAGATGGAATAGAAGATTTATAAGAATTAAGATGCAATGGAAGATTTATAAGAATTAAGATGCAATGGAAGATTTATGAGAAATAAGATATGAGAAAATTTATATGGAATACGGATTTATAATAAAGTTTGGCCGTGTTTCGCTACGGCTGGATGCGAAATTCAATAACAATTTTGAGATTTCAAAATCTTTTTTTTTTTTATATCAATTAACACCCCTCACATTTGGATTTTCGTGTCTGGAGTGCCTGTTTAGAAAAAACAATATTTTACTCATCTGTATTATTTTTTGTACTGCGATTATTGAATTTCAGCTTTCTTGCTCATCCCGAAGATCTATCAGGGAGATCTNAATTTCACGATTGTTCATGTTTTCGTAGGTCTTTTAGTTTAAACTGATTTTTTTTTACAAATATGAGCAGAGGGAATAGGAGGCAACGCTTTCTCTATTATTTTTGAATCAAACGTGCTGCTATGATCTAGTACAATTTTTTTTCTTCATTCTTTTGACAACCACGGTATCTCAACTCTTGGAATTTGAAATACATATAATGGTGATCTGATTTGAAAATTGGTGATCGGAAGAAAGAGCTATAGAGCGGAAGAATTCAAGTAGGGTTGCCTTATAGAAAGAAGAATATCGATATTACTGATATTGGTATTATCGAAAGTTTAATATCGATAAGCATTGTCGAATATCAATATAAAATATCGGTTATATCGAAACCTTATTATCGACATTCGATATTATGGATATAAATATCGACAGCCCTAACTCCAACAAGGACAAAGCAGCGTAATGTCTGACGTAGGTACCTTAATATCGATATTCTATATTATCGATATAAATATCGACAGCCCTAACTCCAACAAGCAGCAAAGCAGCGTAATTCATGACGTAAGTACCTTAATATTTTTTTGTTTAGATAACGATATTATCGAAATCCTAATATCGATATAAAATATCGAAACCCTAATTTCAAGCTCTGAGCGAGAACTGATTTCATGTAAATCGTTTACTCAGTATACATTTCCCGCAACCTAGTTTTGAAATAATAAAAGCGTCCATTTATAAATTTCGATGCTTATTAATAATATATAAATTATTTTCTTTTATTAACTAAATATATATGGTGTCTGTTTTTTTACAAATCAAAAGAAAGGAATACGTAATTTCTTCTAATCCATTTATGACTTTCATAGCGAACATAGGTCTTACTTGAGCTGATGAGAAATTACTTCAGGGTGACATCTTCACTGGCCAAGTTGGGGCGAGGGTTTGAACCCACGTCCCTCTTTTACCGTTGAGAACGACATTTGAGTAAGATGGGTAGTGTGGTGTTTTGATGTAAAATAATACGACGGGGTTTTGAAACCACGTCCCTCTCTCAGAACGAAGCATTTTACCTATCAGAATGAAGCATATTAAGGCTATGTTCAGATCACCGCGCGGGATCATATGAAAAAAGTCGATACAAGTTTGTAGAACTAATGCACTATTTAGATAGATCTTGTGTAGCCAATAAAAAATTCAAACATTTTTTTTTTTTTTAATTTGATAAGTTACATGCTTTATTATACGACAAGTATGTATTGCTCGAACTGCGGACTCCCATAAGAACATATGTATTAGTATGCTTATAAGCTTTGGGTATTCTGCTTGATTCCAAACTTCTATTCAGTCTTAATACTTCCAATCTTGTTTCAAAGGCACTTTCCCGTTTTGGTCTCATACTTAAATTGTGTGGAAATTTTTAATCCAAACAGTTATTCGTTTTGTTCTTCTTCATATTTGTTCAGTCAAAACTTGAATATGGTCCATCATCAGTGGCCGATTGAACATTACCAATGCTAGTCGCATTGAAAATGTTCAACGCGAATTTCTCGTTCGATTTTATGACAGGTTTTGGGTGGTCGTCTGTTCTATTCCTATGACAATATGCTTCTTCTTCTTCTTAATATATACTTCTTCTTAATTCTTCCGTCGTGAATTCACTGCTGCTAAATTTGTTTTTAATGCACTTTATAGTAATGTCGACTCGCTATCTCTCATATCAAATATAATGTTGAAGGTTAGACAATATCCCAATCGTCTGTTTGAAAATACCTTCTTTCTTGCTCATGTTTCTCCACCTGATCCCTATTTTTTCTGTTTGTCTGCTACTAATAAATTTGCTGCTATTGGTGTTGACTTTTTCAACAATGCTGAGATTTTCTTTACGGTAAAAAGACAGCTTGACGTTAACTCTCAAGACCTTTTACCAGCCAAGGTACATTTGTTAGACTTAAATAAATAAATTGTGACTTAAATAAATAAATAAATAAAAACAAGGATGTGGTTATGTCATAACTGTGTATGCGGTTGTATAAGAATACCCAAAGAATTGCTTATCAGTTGACGTGAAATTTCATATTCACATAATTGAATAAAATTAATACTGATTAAAGCTAAAATTACAAAAAAAAAAAAAAATAACAACACAAACATGATTGTTTTCCTTTTTGAGTGGTTCGCAAATTAGAAAACACATACGTACAATTTTATTGCACAACTGGGCCCGCTTCGCTTGGCGCTTTGGAGGCATGGCCGTTCCCGTGCTATGAGTATTTTATGATTTGCTTTACAAAAATAGGCCGTAACTCGAAAACGGTTGGAAATAATTTTTACAAATGTCCTATAATTGAAGATTAAATGGCCATCTAAAACTTTTCTCGCTTTTAGTTGATATGTTGTTGCGAAAAAAATATTGGATCGTGACTGGCTTTTTGGTTTTAAAAAAAAACGGAAAATCGACCGTAACTCAAAAACGGTTGGACGTTTTTGGACTCTGAAGTCCCAGCCTATATCCATATTTTTTTCGATATCTCTAACCGTTTTGGCTGAACAATTAGTGAAACATACACACATCTATCGTTACATTGAGTTTTATTATTATCGATAGATATTACGAACACAATATTATTGCATAATATTCTTTGCTAAAACCAACAGCTCTCGAGTATATTTCCCATGAGGAAAGGGGAGTTCTTTATTTTATTATGTAAAAAAAATATATACAGGGTGTTTCAGAAGGTTATGCAAAAAAAAGAAACCACATATAGTAGAGCTCAAATAAAGGCCACTTTGCTTAATAAACCCCTATACGAAAATGGACACCAAGGTAGCTAGGGCCAGGGGCGGTGCAGTACTTAGGGAGGGGATACTTCCGGTGGGTATGACATACCCCCCAGACACAGAGGGGTTGGGGCCGCTGCCCCCGTGGAAAATTTTGAATAATTAGAATCGCCCTACGCTCAATTTTTGTGATTTTTAAAAGGTCAACGGTTGGTTTTAGACAAGAGCTATTCCGGTCTTTTTTGTAGCAAAACAAGTTTTAGAAGACATGTCATACCTTAAAACACCAAAGAAATACTCATCAAAAAGTTTTAGGCATTTTCATTTCATGACCCCCCCCCCACCATAACTCCGCTTCTGATCGGGAGAGAAGTGCCAAATACTCATCAAAAAAACATGATAAATATCGGAGACGTCATGCAAAAAATGAAGTCAATCGCAAAATAATTCGATTTTTAATAATTATTTTTCGATTTTTAAGTGCCAACTTTGGGTGGCCCTAGCTACCTTGGGGTCCATTTCCGTATAGGGGTTTATTAAGCAAAGTGGCCTTTATTTGAGCTCTACTATACTTATTTCTTTTTATGCATAACCTTTTGAAACACCCTGTATAATTATTACTCATTGCAATAACCATAGTCCGTATTTTCAGCATCTCAGGCCCATGTGCGGGACAGGAAGTAGGTAATGTACTTTGTAATATTTTGGTATTGGGGTGTTAGGAAATACAATTTGTGATGATATAATTTATCTTAGTATACAGATATTGATATAATTATTATTATTTAAGTATAAATAATAATAATAGGTAATTAATATACACAGTCATTCACTCTCACTAACACAATCGTATAATCACTCACATTGAAAAATACATTACGACAATTGAAAAATACATTTTATTATCTAAGGCTGACTGTCTCACAAATGACCTGAGATTTACAATAAAAAGTGGTTGCATAAAAGATAAATATAAATTAAATTCCGTGAATCCCAGCTCGATGGATGAACAGCCTTCTGGACTGCTATTAATAAGGACCTCAAGAAAAAATTACTTCAAAGTGAGGACACGATATTTTTTTGACTTGGCTAAGCTGCCCTAACATGCCAGACTAATTTTCGTTTATTTTTTTTTGTTGAAAACGTTCTTAACGACTCTCACTGTGTCTCCAAGCCAAGGAAGGCAGCCACTCCAACAGGATCTGTCCATAAGGCTGACGGCTCTAGATTGGCTGGGTTTGATGGATAGTTGAATCAATGATTTACATCATGAGCGTCCAGCATATATAGAGGACAACGATCAGATACTTCAGGGTTCTGCAAGATTTTATATACTAGCTCTTTGAAGAAGTATCTGGAGCAGCACGGCTGGGATGAACAGCTTCAACGGAAGAAAAACAGTGAGTTGTCGTCGGAACGGTGTTGATGGCCTTTGGCCGTGCCTGAGGGTACGGGTAGCCCCGGTGCGAAGAATCAGCCATCTTGGGGGCTGCTTATTTTTTGTTATAAAACATAGTTGCTGGAATTATGCTTTGTTGGTAAGACGCTCTGACCGGTAAACAGTAGGGCGCGTGTTCAAACCCAGCCAACCCATGGAATTGAATCCTCATGAATTTGAGATATTTACCACTATTGGAGAACATGGAAGGGACCGGGATTATCAACATCTAGTCCGGCGTCCTCAGAGTAGCATAATATGCTACGTAACCCTTCCACCACCATCACTTTCCGTGATGGATGAGGAAGGTAAGTGTATCAGACATATTAAGATTAACATTTTAGATTTACGATAACATAGTTCGAGCATAACGAATAAAGCAGAAAGTGTGGAAACTCATGCAGTTACATGTTGGACAGCCGCTAGAGTGCGCACAATACCGAAGTGGTCTCCCCCAGTGAACTAAATCAATATGGAAGATATGCCTTCTATTGCATTGCATGGCAACAGGGGCGTAGCGAATGGGGAGTATGGGGGGTGACACCCCCCCCCAACTTTCTCCAACATTCATCAGTCGGCAATTCGCGGAAACTTCATGCATAAAATTGTGAATTTTTTCGGATCATGGAGATGAAATCGGATATTTTGAAAATTTTCCGACATTTAATATTGGAGAATAATAGGTAAATTCGGAGTTCAAACAGAGTGCACATTGTTCTTACAAGATAAGTAGCTAAAAACAAAAGACGTGCGAGTATACAGGATGATGGATTCATTCATTTTACATCAATAGTTCATTTTCATGCCATCTCCAAGGGGCCCGGACCCCCCCCTTAAATACGGCCGTGACTTCAACTATAGCATTTTTTATATCCATCAACAATTTCACAATAAAATTCAGTGATAATTCTTAGCCACAATGATTTTACTAATTTCATTCCTATATATATATATATATATATATATATGGTATTTACGCAGTCGGCAAAATGCAGTAGTGACCCTCGCTACGCCCCTGCATGGCAATTGGCTTCGCCATTTTCATCGAGTAACTACTAGATGAGCGTAAGTTTTACTGAGCAAGAATTGTGAAGAGCTATTTCCTCACTTACTGTTCCATTCGTTATGGGTCAACAGAATGGTTTCTTCTTATCAGGATTCTTCTGAGGCATGTGGAGTTGATTGGACGGACACGATGGGTTGAAAATGGATCACTTCTTCATAGACTAGCTCTGAAATAAGAAGAAGAACTCTGTTAATCTACACTGAATGCAAAGGCCCAACTGAATTACTCCAAAGAGAAATGGTCCCAGTCCCAAAATTTAATCTATACTAAATTCAAAGCCCAGTTTAATTACTTCAAAGAGAAATGATCCCAGTTCCAAAATTTAATCTATACGAAATTCAAAGCCCAGTTGAATTACTCCATAGAGAAATGGTCCCAGTCCCAAAATTTAATCTATACTAAATTCAAAGCCCAGTTGAATTACTCCAAAGAGAAATGGTCCCAGTCCCAAAAAATTTTTTAGCTTAACGTCTCTTCAACATCCCTCCGTTGTTAAGCTAAAAAAAAAGAAACGTTAAGCTAAAAAAAAAATACGTTTACATTCCGTTTGTTGGAAACTGGCAAACCAGCTACCCACATTAACTTCACCCAGCTTGGGTTGAGTCGAAAAAATAGCCAGTATCACGAGGGTGTGAACTTTTATGAACACCCACATGGTACAACCTCGCTGGACGTTACTTAACTTCAGTGATCTAACGGGAACTAGTGTATTCAATGTGCCATAGACGCTGGCAAAGTTTGAAGACTCGGAGTCTAGCAGCTCTGATGATTTATTAATTTATTTGTTTATCTATACTTATAAAACGCAAAGCCCAGTTGATACACTGTCTAACTGGGTTGTATAACTAAATTAGTTTTTCATCCAAAGAAAAGGTCTAAACGCAGTAAGTACGTTTTCCTTAGATGGGAGAAGACTCACAGAGATCCTCTGTCTTTCTATCCTAGACTCACACTGAAATTCCAACGATCATCTTGAATTCTTAATCGAATTATTTACAAGTTGTATCGAATTATTTATAAATCAAATTCTGATAATCTGATGTACATAACTAAATCATCGTTTTCAAACGGCTCATCGGGTTATACCTTTCCATTTTTCCACGGGAAGATCCATATCTTCGAATGATTGATCGTACGGAGGTGATACAGGTTCATCGTTAGGGTCCGAATAGGCTGAAAAATAGGGATGTGCTAACGCTTGTTCGGCAGTGATTCGATTTTCAGAGTCAAGTTCTAACATTAAGGTCAACAGATCAATTGCTGAAATCAAAAAAATGTGGCACATGGGTATATTATTTTACTAGCTAAAAAAAATACCCCCCCCCCCATTGTAGGGAGGGAATATACTGTACACCCTCCGCCATTAGTGTCACTTGTTCTCCTTAGCGTTAACCAATTTCGATGAAATTTGGTATGAAGGTACCGTTTGGGGTCTAATTGTGCCCCCAAACTGTTCGTCACTGCAGTCACATACTAAACCAAAATTTTAATATTGAGCTCTATAAAACAATATAAAACTATTGTTCTGAATCCAGATCACGGGGGCGCTCGTGGCATGGCGGGGTTGTTTTGGAGATTCTATATTTGGATACTTCTATTTTGATATGGGATTGGACACAAACAAACGACATAATTATTATTACCCATGTTTAGATAACAGTATGCACACCAATTTTGTTTTCGTCGGGAAGTTGATGTGCACACTGAATCAGATTGATAAAATAAGTCAATACCTCCCAACTCCAAATCGTCCTATTTACAATAGCGTTGGAGTTTCACTTGTCCACGTCTATGGCACGTTGAATACACTAGTTCCCGTTGGATCACTGAAGTTAAACAACGTCCAGCGAGCTTTACCTTGGTGGGTTCGCAACTCTTTGTTCTGGCTATTATTCCGGCCCAATCCAGGCTGGACGAGATCAATGTAGGTAGCAGGTGTGTAAGTTCCCAGCGAATGAAGGGTAAACCCCCCGTCTCAAATGACCAATAGATGTTAAAGAGACGTTAAGCCAAATTAAAAAAAATTTCACNAAAAAAAAAAAAAAAAAAAAAAAAAAAAATGGTTTCAGCGTTCCTCCACCGCGTCGCGCTCTATGCGTTAAATTAAAATATTCATTACAACGTTACCTTGAGGATTAGCTCCTTTAAAAACTTCTTTGAAATCCTTTTTCTTGAGCAACGGTAACGAGTTGATGTAATTTCTGGCCTGAAAAGAAATCCAATTCAAAAGCATTAGTATTTCACAGTGTAATACCTACCACGTTATTACTTCACAATTTTCTTTTTTGACGTGACGATTTTTTTTTGTCGTGGACGACAAAAAGATACACGACGAAAGTTATGTCCCCACTTGAAAAAAGAACGTTCGTCCGAAAACATAATCAGTCTACCGACTATGTAAGAAGACAGACAATCGTACGCTATATCTTTTTTGCAGACCAAGACAAAAAATAATTTTTATTAAATAAATTTCAATTCAACAGGAAGAAAAATTGATCAACATTTGAGACCGCATAATGCTCCTCTGCGTACTCCTTCCTGCAAAACAAGGACGCGTGTGATTAGGTGTTAGATTCCATGTTAATTCCCAAGGGATAGTTTGAACGTACGGGGATAGTATTTTACATTATAATAGCTGTTTTCCCGTGCTTCGCTACGGTTACAAAATTCAACAACAATTTCGGGATCGCGAAATTAAAGCTTCTCAATTTTAGATGTTTGGTGGAACCGACCCCCAGGGTGAACACGGCTCCTATTTAGAAAATTCAATTTTTTGCTCAACGATATTACATTTTGTACTGCGAAGCACCATCGTATTAAATTTCAGCTTTCTCACTCATCCCGGAGTGATAATTCCGATTTTTTAGTGGTGAAAACCGTCCATAAATCGGGGAGAAACAGGAAAATTTCAATTTTTATATTTTTTATGGGGTCCTTATATGCTATTTTGGGTATGGTTCCATTCTCCGTCATTTTTCGTTATCTCTTTTAGTTTGCCCAGAAAAAAAAATACAAAAAGACCCACTAGAAAGCGGTATTTTTGGAGGTAACTTGCTCCCACTTGAACTTTCGATTTTTTTTTCCTTTCTTATTACGCACCTACATAATAAAAGGAATCTGTGTGACAAGTTTCAAGTCTCCACGTTTAGCCATCGTGGAGCTACGTTGATTATCAGTCAGTCAGTATACCAACTAGGCTTTGCGTTTTATAAGTATTGATTAATTACAATTTATGGAAGAAATTTCTTGAATAAATTGTTGGTCAAAATTTCATTCTGATTCATTCATATTTTCTCAGTTGTTCGAAAACCATACAACTATCTATCTATATCTATACTTCTAAAACGCAAATCCCATTTGATATACTGATTCACTGACTGACTGATAATCAACATAGCTCCACGATGGCATCAAGATTTTTCTCGTCTCTTCGCCTTATAAAAAGAACAATTTATAGTAATATTCGTCGGCCGGTGCCGTGATTTTCTTCTTGTTTCGAAGTTCGTTTACGACAGGGGATATGTAAGAACCCTGCAAATACACCTACCCCACCCCTGGTTATACCGGATCATAGTTCTACCTGTTGATCACGACAGAGTTGTTAGAAACCTGATCCACCCCCCTCACAAATTTGACGGACATAACATAGGTTTACCTCTTGACTTGTGATCTTGGACAAATCTTCTGGTTTCCCCAGGAGAAACATTATTCGAGTTATTTGATCAACATCTAGATAGTGAGAGTAGGTTAGAAATATTTTAATCATAGTTAAGTTTTCACACAAAGACCAAACATTAGAATATTAGTAAGCAGGGGAAAAAATCGTGCATTCCACATCTTACATCTTGTTCCCACTTTGCGTTTTTTTAAAAAAAAAATTCTCGTCAATAATTTTTTGACTGCTACAAAAAAAGTTCATAATTCATCAATCTTCAAAAAACACATAGGTTCATCTAAAATTTGTTGTTGTTGTTTTTGACGTGACGATTAACAAACGTACAATAGGAACATCTTCAGTTAAATACACATGCCACTGATTCATCGATCGTTTTTTCTTTGAAGTGTCAATTTTTTCGTCTTGACGATTTCCCAAGACGAGGCGCTAGGCTGTCAAAATTCAACTTGACGATTTTTTTTTTATCGTCCACAGAAAAACGTTCGTAATGGGAACACTCTAATTTATATGTATGTGCAACACGACAAAACAATCGTGATATACTAGTGAGAACGAGATGTTAAAGCCAGCCACACACATGCCTCAGATTATCTGATTACATTTCAAACACATTTTTATGTTTAAATACTAGAAGAGATATGAATGCATATCCTTCTATCATGCCACATTTCCTTTATCAAATTTGCTTATAGCCTTCTTAGGCTGATTTTAATTATTAAAAGAAAAAAAAATCAAACACATTTTTACAACTAGATTAACTAAGGTATTATAGCCCCATCCATGCTGTTTCGTTACAAATCTAAAACAGCGTCTCATCTGTCCTCAAGAGCCTGAGTGTACCCTAAAAGAGCTAACAACACGTGATGTCCACGAGCGGTCTCTCATTTGAGAACTCAACACACCCAACTGATTTACTTTAGTAATCTGACGGTAACTGGTCATCTTGGTTTGACCGATTCTAAGCAGCGGAACGAACTGGAACGCATACCAAAATCTATTTGGTAACCTCATATCAAACTATTTTTACCCTTTTTTTAAATAACTTTTTTAAATATTTATTTATAGTTTTATACTATTTATAGTCTATAGTCTTGAGGACATAGCTCATTGCAAAGAATATCTTTATTGAAAAAAGAATATTAACATTATATAGTTAGGTAATATTAGATATGTGCCTCTTCATACATAAAAACAAACATCTTTTACCTACAATGACACATTCATACAACACGAGGAATGCAAAAGATCTAATACACTCCAGATTATCGATTTTTGGGGAATCAATTTTGGATAAAGGTATTCAAATCTATAACAAAATAAATTATGCTAATAAAAATCTTTAAACATGAAGTATAAAGATTTTAAGTTGTACTAAAAAAATCGTCTATTAGAAATTGCTCCCTATAGCCTACAGGAGTTCAACAACTAACCTTTATTTTCTTTTTCAGGTAACTACTAATAACAATTTCAGTTTTCCTTACAGGTCCTTTAAATTTTGCAGTTTATTAAAATTTTGTTAATCTATTTTTCTGTTTTGATTAACTTTTTTTATATATATTTATATTTTTGTTCCAATATTATGAGTGTGGGGGGGGGGTATTTTGGTTTCCAAATTTGTAATGTGTCAGCAGTTTTTAACCCCTTGAAACACACTAAATAATAATACAATAATGTTTACATACAATTTCCACTCCAGGCTACTGGTGTATCTTCTAAGGTCTATTTTTTCTAACCTTAATCTAGATTGCTGGAGAAAAGTTGATAAAGAGCACCGCCGCTGCAACAACAACAGCAACTGGTGTATGAGTGGTATATTTAACGGGGGTAGTAGCAGTAGTAGGGTTTTTCTAACGAAATCAACCGTGTCTCCCATTTATAGATGCATGATTAATAAAATGGTAGAAGCAGATTGATATGAGTTTACCGAAAAGTTTTTGATGGTCCTTGGCTGGATGATACGCGTTCCAGGTCGTCCTAGTGTGTAGAACCGGCCATTAGGAGTTAACAGGGTTGAGCTCACTTGGTTCGATCGTTTAAATTTCTTGCCCATCCCAAGCCTTCCTAACAAGCATTAAAAAAAAGAATTTCCATTCGCTTTCAATCAACTAATCAACAACATACGGCGCCCAAACTCACCGAATCACTCGATATTTTCATCATAAACTCTTGATTTGGAGTTCCGAGCATTTCCATTATTAAATTTAACTGGTGAATATCTATAAGATGGGACAAGTTAAAATTAAGAAAAAAAATCGATATTTATTTTGGCAAAATAGTAGCTTTGTTTCTCCCGTTCCATATTTAGGTATTCGAGGGGAAAAGGGGACAAAATTAACCGAAATTTCGTTACATATTATTTTAATTATATTTTTTTCCCACATCAGATTTTGTTCACCTTCAAAATTCTCAGTCCATTACCATATTTTTCTTTTTATAGAATAAGTAATTTTTTTTTAAAAAAATAGCTAAAGAAGATGATTTGAACTTTGACAAATTGCAATTAAATTCAAAAGAGCAGGCAGTGCAATACTTAAACGTAAAATAATCATAAAGAACATAAGGGGCGGGGTTCCGCGGAACAAGTAGGTAAAAACTATAAACGAAAACAAATAGGTCAAAACTATAAACGAAAAATTCTCATTTTCTTTGTTGAAAATTTGGAAGCAAATTTATTGGGGCGATTTTCTCTATACCCGCGATCGCACAAACTCTCCAAACTTCTTATGATTTTTTTTTTCTTTTCCAATATTTTCCAAAATAGTTTTGTATCGACTTACAAATTTTCTAGTGATTACGTAACAGACGTAAACGCTCGTGACTAACAATTTTAATTTATAGTCGATACGAAATTATTTTAGAAATTATATTTTATAGCGGTCTTGGAACAGACAACCCCTAACACATACTAGGGTACAAATATAGAAATATCTCACTTATATTTTTAGATTCATAAAGTCTGCGGCGTGTGAGATCGGGACTCATTTATACCCCAAACATATAAACTTTAAAATACGCAAATAGCAATTAATTTCTATAAAGGATACGATCTTGGCCTGGAAATAGAGTTCGGCCTGTAATGAGTTCAGCCATTATACATCCCACTGACCAAATATCAACTGTAAAAGTAAACAAAACATAAAATTATTCATTTGGCTCAGGTCATTTCATAAACAGGTCAAGTCGTATTTTAATTTCGATCAATAGTGACATCATCGTTTCCGATGCTGGTCAGATGCACGAGAATGCAACTCTAATGAACATGTTTAATTTACTTTATAATATCAGTATTCAGGTTCGAATCCCGGAAGTTGCTTTTTTTGACACAAAGTGTCGATTTCTCGGGAAATTTAAATGGAATGGTACAAATATTTTTTTGAAGAATAAAAGTCCTAATAAAATAAGGAATATTCCCATTTTTATTTTTCAAAAAAAAAGTAATCAGGGGCGAAGCCAGAGGGGTTCAAAACCAAAACTTGTTACACCCTGTATAAGATTGTAATTATCACTGCAACCTTTGTTTAGATCTTTTGTGACCAGTAGGCGGGGATCGAGATCAGGGCCGGATTAACCTTCCGCGGGGCCCGTAGCACTTTCATAGAGCGCCCCCCCCCCGGGCTCCATCTAAGTAGTCTAATATTTATAAATTAAATTTTCCGAATCACGAAAATTTCACTTAAATGTTTATATAATTATTATTCACGCAAAACACTCCAAAAATAGAAAGAATATGCACTTTCATTATTATAAATGATAATTGTAAAAAACAAAACACAACAATTAGAATTTTCGANTCTTCCCCCCCCCCCCCTCCTGTCCCTAGTTCCTAGACAAAAGTCTACTTGTCTTGTCTTGACTCTGGACTTAACGAAATAATAATATGGAGCCATCAGATCGGTACCTACCGAAAATCACTTTGCAGATTTACCGCCACTCCACTCCGCCGAGACACAATTCTCAAACTGATCACAAAAAAAAAGAATAACAAGCTAAAACTAATATTTTTCATGAGAATATTTATATCCTAGATTAAACTTCAAAGGGATAGTAAGAGGGTACCTAGTGTACCTACACTAACCAATTTGCTTATGTTGCAATACTCATTTCTTTATTAAGTTCCTAAGTAGTGGGTACTTGTACTTTTTACCTACTTGTACTTTCCTAAATTAGATTTTACTACATACTTTGAAGAGTTGGGGGCCATGCCAAAATGATATGTTTTTTCGATTCTCAACCCAGAAATGTCGAAATATCTAGTGTAAGATGTCAAAGCGCGGGGCCCGTAGCACGTGCTACAAGTGCTACTATTGTTAATCCGGCCCTGATTGAGATAGATTCGAACCTACAGCCTCTTGGTTACGAATCCATTTCTAGAATTAAACCTAAATCTAGAAATGGAGGAATACTGCTACAACAGCAACAACTATTTATGTGACTTGATAAGGTACCTGTTTGATTATAATGCATCCAGTTCAACATAATTTCTGGCGCCCTGTACCACCGTGTGGCGACATATCCTGTCATTTCATTTTCTGTTGGACGGGCTAGACCAAAATCTAAAATTTTTAATTCACAATCTTCATTGACGGCAATATTAGACGGTTTGAGATCCTAAAAAAAGATGAAAAAAGATTTAAATATAATATATCCCGAAGACGTAATTTCTTCTGATCTAATCAAATTAAGTAAACCCCTCATTTGCAAATGTATAAAAGATAAAAATTATCATTGAAAAAAGTCCAAGTTCTAACCACTATTTCCAAAAGATTCTGTTCATAAACTTAGTGATAGCCAGTATTGATGCAAAGTTTATTCATGCTGCTGTTTAGGCCGCGCTTAAATTTATAGCTCATAGCAAAGAATATTCCATTGAAAAAAGAATATTAACATTATATGGTCAGGTAATATTAGATATGTGCCTCCTCATTCATAAAAACAAACATCTTTTACCTACAATGGCACATTCATACAACACGAGGAATGCAAAAGATTTAATACACTCCAGATTAACGATTTTTGGGGAATCAATTTTGGATAAAGGTATTA
>CM022876.1:13961606-13974209 GCA_012654025.1 Pachypsylla venusta | reverse complement strand
GATAAGGAAAGTCGTGTGATGTTCACACCAGATTTTTTTTTTATATAATGAAGTTCATTCTACTGCTGACGATTTGTGAACAAAATATCTCAAGAACGGCAAGGGCTAGAGTTTTATGCCATGAACGGCAAAACAAGCTTTTGGTGGAAATCGAATGAACCGTTGGCGATGTTATGCCGCTTTTTAGTGGTTTTCGCATATCCTGCTTAAAATGAGAACGGTAATAGCTAGAACTTTAAACTTAGTGCCTTGCCTATTCATATCATTTTCATACAAAAAATGAATATGAAAAGGAAAAATACAACTTAGGTTGAAGTGAAATATATCGTTGGCCGCTAATTAGAGGTTGAAGGCCGCTTTTTGCGGTTCTACCTAAAACCATAATGGAAAGAGCTAGAACTTGAAATTTGGTGCCAATTCATATCAATTTCATACAAGAAATTGAAAAATACAACTTAGGATGAAGTGTAATATATCAAGAAGTGTAATATATAATTGTATTTCCGCTCTGGGGACTTCAAAACGTGTTTTGGCATTGAAAACTCGACATCGAAAATTTCAGCCCATTACAATACTTTCTACCTTTTTTTATAGATAAGGAAAGCCGTGTGATGTTTTTTTTCTTCTTCACTTTTATAGATAGGGATGAGTGCTACTATCAATACAGAAGTTTGTATACGTCGAACTCGTACGTATTATGAAAATCACAGTATCAAGCAATGCGATCCCGTTGGAGGACGAAACATCGTTCACACAGTTAACAAGTAAGTCAAATCGGGGAAATCGTTCGCCATGGTGGTTGTGCTTTTATCGATAGAGATTACTGCGCGCGTCCCATTCTAACCATTTTCTTAGTATTATTATTCGGGGGGATATATCTCATTGATTCTCCTTTATGGGTGTTGATAATGTTGTTTGCAGGTATGGTTGCCAATTTTTTTTTTTATTTTTTTTTTTTAACTTTTATTTATTCATTTAATTAATTTTCAAATACAATACAATGATAATATTTCAAATGCATTTTCTCAAAGGACTGTTAGGTATTTGTATTCAAAAATCTCTTTTTTTTAATGTTTTATGGTGAGACAACCCTATGGAAGCTATTATGTGGTATATAATAGCTTCTGTGTTGGGTTGCAAATACATATATAATTATTAATTATGTTTTATATACTTGCTAATTTTGTCAGTCCCTGCACAAATTAATTAAACTCATGCAAAGGTCGTGACATAGCTAGTAGGTAATTCAATTAATATACATAACCTAAAAAAAATATTAATATTGTGTGTGTTTTCTCTTTCTTATTGAGCAACTCTCTCGATTTTTTTAGTCACATTAATAATGAATAAATCTCACTAATTGAGAAGTCCGGTGATTTTTATCCCGTGTGGGGGAGATTGTCAGTTTAATGTTCAATGTTTAATGTTTAAAATACACGGGTAGCCCCGGTACGGAGAACCAACCATCTTGGGGGCTTCTTGATATGTTGATATTAAATTGTTACTATTAACTACTGCATAATCAATGAGATGATCTATTTTTTCTTTCTTCATCCAGAGAATTGTGTCTGGTCTATTATGTAGTACGGTATTATTATTATGTCAGCAGTATACTGGAGCATGCTCCGTGATTATGATTGCAAATATGTGAAATAAACCTTATTTCTTACATATTTGCAATATGTAGAGTCCGAGTAAGGCACAAGATTGGACATCCGCTATCTTCATTTTGCCAGGTATTAATTTCAAGTTGTAGTTGAGACTTTTGGGGACTGCTCCAAGCGCCCCAATGATGACTGGTATTATGGTGCATCTCAGCCCCCACATTCTTCTGATCTCTATTGCCAGGTCCATATATTTTAGTTTTGGGTTCTGCTCCGAGTGCCCCAATGATGACTGGTATTGTGGTGCATCTCAACCCCCACATTCTTCTGATCTCTATTGCCAGGTCCATATATTTTAGTTTTTTCTCAGCATCTTTGGTGCTATTTTGTAAATTTTCCAATATCTCAGATGAGCTATTTGACATAGTGTCTGTATCTGTGGAGTCTGTAGATGAGATTGTATCGTAATGTGATGTCTGTGAACTATTCGAGGTTCTCGGAAGCTGTGTTTCTTCATAATTATTTTGGTTTCTTCTCGACCTTAGATTATACCTGACTGACATGATAAGTATGGTGTATAGTCTTTCTTGGTTAATATCTAGAGACAGGTAGGGATGTCCAAGTTGAAAGATGACTTTGCAAATCTCTGTTGAGACTGCAATTATCACTTTGACCTTTATTTAGATATATTGTAACCAGTGGACGGGGATGGAGTTAGACTCGAACCAACAGCCTCCTGGTTAAGAATCATTTGCCTCAAACATATGAGCTACCGAGACTGGCTCGAATTTAATGTTTAAAGATGTTTGTTATTCAACGTAAATTTATTTTGTTTTTAAGTTTAGTCAAGGTTATATGCATAATTTTATTACAGTTTTTTATAAGCCAAAGCTGAAATTTAGATTCAAAATTTTGTGTTTTTTTTATGCTAAAAAAATTACCTTCTGTGATAGTAATTTTTTTTTTTTTTTTTTTTTNTTTTTTTTTTTTTTTTTTTTTTTTTACCATCAAATATCGTGTGTATTAATTTAGACATAAATATCATTTTGGTTACCTCGACTCGTTGGGTACTATTAAATTATTTATTTATTTAATACTTTTAATAATTTAATATTTAATAATTTAATTTATTTTTATTTATTTAAAATTTAAAATAATTTAAATTCGGTATGACTCTTCAAGTCGCGTGAATAATTAAGCGATATTGGATATTGTAAATATTTTTTATAACTATTCAAGTCGTGTGAATAATCAAGCGATATTGGACATTGTAAATTTGGTATCACTTCTAGTCGTGTGAATAATCAAGCTATATTGAACATTGTAAATTTTTTATAACTCTTCAAGTCGTGTGAATAATCATGCGATATTGAACATTGTAAAAATTTTTATAACTCTTCAAGTCGTGTGAATAGTCAAGCGATATTGGACATTGTAAATTTGATATCACTTCTAGTCGTGTGAGTGAATAATCATGCTATATTGGACATTGTAAATTTTTTATAACTCTTCAAGTCGTGTGAATAGTCAAGCGATATTGGACATTGTAAATTAGGTATCACTCTTCTAGTCGTGTGAATAATCAAGCGACATTGAACATTGTAAATTTTTTATAACTCTTCAAGTCGTGTGAATAGTGAAGCGATATTGTAAAGTAATGTGTATGGGCATATTATTTATGAGGAGTGCCACAAGGGTTCCCTTTATAACTTTCAATGCCTATTTCAGTACAAAATATGGGAAAAATATTTTTTTCGAATGATTCCAGGATTTATGGATAAATATTATATTTTGTTTTGAATAAAAGTGGATAAATATTTATTTATTTTATTTTAAAAATAAACATTCTGTTCTAATTTCTCTTTGGTTATCTTCCACTCAAGAGTATATTTATTTTATTTTGAAAATAAACATTCTATTTTCTCTTTTTTCCAGAATTTCAGCAAGAGATCCTATTCAAAACAATTCCCTGATCATTGTAGCAGCTCGACTCGATTCTAAATCTATGTTCGACGGTCTTGTACCTGGCGCTCTGTCTACTGTCACAAGTCTGGTTACGCTACTCGCTACTGCTCATATAATGGCACGAAATAAACCGACGTCATCGACGACCAAACCCAAGTCTAACGTTATGTTCTTATTGTTGGACGGCGAAGCTTACGATTATATTGGATCTACCCGATTGGTTTATGATATGAAACAAGGATTATTTCCAAAACCAACAATACCGATTCGAGAAGATCATATCAAATTGTTTTTTGAACTGTCACAAATAGGAACGAGTAAATTTTTAGGTAAAATCTTCTTATCCATACTAATATATAAATGCGAAAGTAACTCTGTCTTTCTGTATGTATGTTACGCTTTCACGCTTAAACTACTGAACCGATTTTGATGAAATTTGGTATGGAGATAGACTAAACTTTAGGAAAGGACATAGGCTACTTTTGGGGTTGAAACTATAAACGGCCATGCCTCTAAGGCGCCAAGCGAAGCGGGCGTATCCTGCTAGTATATATATATATATTATAAGTATAGATATATCTAATATATAAAATTCTCGTGTCACGGTGTTTGTTTCCATACTCCTCCAAAACTGCTTAACCGATTTTAATGAAATTTTGTATGTACATTCGGTAGATCTGCGAATAGGTTTTTATCTATAACTAGCATCCCCCGATCGCGGCTTCGCCCGCGCATATTTTAAATTAAATCACATTTTTAAATACATGTGTCCTGCTATCTCTCTCGCTCCAATGTATTTCTTATGGGGATTGTTTACTTTTCCCGATTTCTACCCCTTAAACTTAAATTTTGCAAAATCCTTTCTTAGTGCACACTTACATGGTGCAACGAAAATCCCTGCCAAATTTCAAGTCTGTAGCATTAATAGTTTCCCCATACGTAGGAAATAATCATTTTTATCCTGAGGGGTGTAGTTCTTTCTCTGGAAGTTGCTGAAATCGGCAATGAAAGCTGTGGCGTATAATATACTCTTGGTAGCTACCGCATTTTTTTGACTTGGCGGGGCGGAGCGTTACCGCGCTCCTTAATACACATTTACTTCTTTTTTTAATTTGATTTTTCAGGTTTACACCATAGTGGCACGTCGGAGAATCCTATTGCTGACCTCGAAGATTTTGCCGAAAATTTTAAAATTAATGCTGCCAAGTATGGGTTCACAGCAAAGAAATATATTGACACTGAGCCGCCTTTTGCGCCTTCGTCTTTGTTCAATTTTCAACACTCGTTTGAAAATTTTACAGGCGCTCAGATTACAACCTCCGAGGAGAGTTTGAATACAAATAAGTAAGTACAATCCATTGCGAGCAGACAAATTTGGGACACACCCTGTCCTATATTGTCTGAGCTTAGTAGGAAAACCTTAGCCCTCATAAGAAATAATAATAATATTGGTTCCAAACTACTGAAGAAACTTTGTTTTCACGGGAAATTCAATTACCAACTTAAAACAATCAGAAGTAAGCCAAAATCAAAACAAATACAAACAGACAAAAGAGAAAGAAAACATACCAAGTAAGTATGGCATACCAAACCCAATCCGGGGGAGGAGTTGATTGGTTTGTTCTAAAACAAACCAAGTAAGCATGGCAAACCAAACCCAATCCGGGGGAAGAGATGATTGGTCTGTTCTAAAACAAACCAAGTAAGCATGGTATACCAAACCCAATACCAAGCAAGCATGACAAACCAAACCCAACCCGGGGGAAGAGTTGATTGGTCTGTTCTAAAACAAACCAAGTAAGCATGGCATACCAAACCCAATCCGGAAGAGGAGTTGATTGGTCTGTTCTAAAACAAACCAAGTAAGCATGGCATACCAAACCCACTACCAAGCAAGCATGACAAACCAAACCCAATCCAGGGGAGGAGTTGATTGGTTTAGTTGGTCTGTGTGTGTCTAACCGTTTGTGAATAAGATAAAATTTGGTATGCGTGTCAGTTTTATGTCATGGACTACACACGAAACTTTTCGTTGAAATCAAATATACCGTTGGTGTTTTTTTAGAGTTTTTTGCGAATCCTGCTAAAAGGAGTACAGATAGAGCTAGTCTTTTTATATCAATTCTCTGCGTGGAATGCGAAAAAACACCTTTGGTTGAAGTCCAATCTATCGTTGACAGACTTTGTCGTTTTTTTAATGTTTTTTCCCGCTCTTTGGCGGTTTTCACGAATCCTGCCTGAAAGTAAAACATAAGCACCGAAGACTAGAAATTTTGCTATTGTATGTGTTGGACGCGTCACCAACATTTGAATCATATTCGAATGTACTGTTGGCGGTTTTGCCTCTTTCTAGCAGTCTCGAATACTGAAACTCGAGATTTGGGATCTGGCTGATCTCAAAACGTGTTTTAGCATTAAAAACTCGACATCGAAAATTCACTATTACAATACTTTCTTTTTCTGTTGTAGATAAGGAAAGTCGTGTGATGTGCAAAACAGATACTTTGGACTTGACTCGAAACTTTTAATTTAAGTCGAAACGTTAGCGGTTTTGCCGCTTTTCGGTAGTCTCAAAAATTGAAATTTCATATTTTGGGCCCTGAGGACCTCAAATCGTGTTTTTTTGAGATTGAGAACTCGACATCGAAAATTTCAGACCATTGCAATACTGTTGTTGTTGTTGTAGTAGCAGTTTCCACCATACTACGCCTCCATCTCAGGTTGTTTGGAGTTTCAGGAACCGAGCTACTTCAACTAGCCTCAGCCACAGGTCATTTGGCTGCAATGTAGTTGGTTTCTGAGGACAGTCGAAAAGGTGCAAGGTGTCATGGGGTGTTTGGTTACACTTATCGCACTTGTCTTCTATTCTTCTTATCGCACTTGTCTTCTATTCTTGGATCAATTCTATTCATGTAACTATTTTATATCTTGGAGAAGCCTGATCGAAGCTGAGCGAGTGTTGTCCTGGTCATCCATGGAGACTTCTGGAGGTTTGGAGTTCAGGACACGGTTGGGTCTATAATGGTTTGACTCGAACTCGACTGATCTTGTGTGGACAATTGTGTGCAACTGTCTGAGAGGTGTGTTCTCATGGTTGGGTCCAACTAGATCTACTATGTCTTTTTGATAACTTTTGGCTGTTCTTCGTATGGCCCTGGAGGGTGTGTGCGCAAGTATTAGGGAGTGACAAGGGTGCTTTTTTTATGGCATGAGAGTAGGTACTGTTTAGTCAGCATGGTATTGTGAGACTCGACAGGAAGAATCTTGGTTTTTATACAATACTGTAATCTGGTGTTATGGTCACACCAGATTTTTCTCTTAAAATCAACTTTGTGTGATTCATATTAAGAAGCTATAATTGTCAGAGGTTCCCAAACTTGGGGGCGCGCCCCCCTAGGGGGGGAGCGTAAAGGCAAACTAAGGGGGCGCGAGACTAGTTGAAAAATGAGAAGATCAATTATTATAATTTAGTTAGAATTTATGTACACAATTTTTTTACAAATGTAATTTTATTGAACATGATGTTTAGAAAATTTGAATGAGATAGCATTCAGCAGCACATTAGTGCTTTGAATGAGATATCAATTAGCGTTTTGAATGATATAGCATTCAGCAACACATTAGCGTTTTGATTGAGATAGCATTCAGCAATACATGAATTAGCATGTAGAATCAGAGAATTCAGCAAAACGGGGGGGGCGTGGGAGGCTTTCGTTTCAAGAAAAGAGGGCGCGGTACCAAAAAGTTTGGGAACCCCCTGCGCTAAACAATATATTCACCTTTGTTTGTGATGATATTATTTTAACATTACAGATATTATCACAGTAATTTAAAAAAAGTTCAGCACTCATTCTGTCAAAAAAAATAATAATAATAATAATTAAAGAAGAAAAAAAAGTCAAATGATTTTTTTCAA
Source organism: Pachypsylla venusta (assembly GCA_012654025.1). Classification (NCBI taxonomy): domain Eukaryota; kingdom Metazoa; phylum Arthropoda; class Insecta; order Hemiptera; family Aphalaridae; genus Pachypsylla; species Pachypsylla venusta. The sequence goes on along the minus strand of CM022876.1, from coordinate 13,966,724 downwards.
CACAACTAAAAAGAAAAATGTTTTTGCTGTGTTCGGGCAAAATTGGTATTGTGTCTGAATACAACATATAGTTAAAATACAATAAACATTGTCAGAATGAAAGTAAAAATCTCTTTTGAATTAAGAGGTCAAGTATTATAACACTAATTTTGTGATGATTGAATCTTGTAAATTTTGTCTCAATAAAATTTAAAATAACTCAAAGGTGAAATTATTCACTCTGACTGAATACAAAAAAAAATGTTCTTGAATCTAAAAGAATTAAAGAAGACAAATTATTAATGTGTCTGAAAACCCCAGGATGAATATCAGAATTAAAAAATGTCGAACAGTTTTCGAGTTACGGCCGTTTTTCCGATTTTTGTAAGGGGAAGCATAGAATACTATTAGCTTCCGATTTTGATCAAATTTGATATACACAGCCACCAAAGTATTATATTTGATAATTTTTGGTGTTTTTTAGATTTTTTGCATTTGGGGCCACGGCCGGGCCCCAAATATGAAAAAAACATAAATTTTGTCTGATTTTGATAAAATTTGGTATACACAGCCACCAAAGTATTATATTTGACAATTTTTGGTGTTTTTTTTTAGATTTTTTGCATTTGGGGCGCCGGCCGGTTCCCAAATATGAAAAAACATTAATTTTGTCTGATTTTGATAAAATTTGGTATGCACCGTTGCCCAAGTACTATAATTGACATCTTTTGGTATTTTGTAGTAATTTTGTTTTTGGGGCCCACAAATGAAAAAAACATAAAATTTGTCCGATTTTGATCAAATTTGATATGCACAGCCACCAAAGTATTATATTTGACAATTTTTAGATTTTTTGCATTTGGGGCGCCGGCCGGGCAGCCGAAGGCTGCAATATCTTTTAAAATAATACTGTCACTAAAGAGCAAAGTCCGCAGCCGAAGGCTGCAAAATCTTTCAAAATAATACTGTCACTAAAAAGCAAAGTCCGCAGCCGAAGGCTGCAAAATCTTTTTAAAATAATACTATCACTAAAGAGCAAAGTCCACAGCCGGAGGCTGCAAAATCTTTCAAAATAATGTTGTCACTAAAGAGCAAAGTCCGCAGCCGAAGTCTGCAAAATCTTTCAAAATAATACTGTCACTAAAGAGCAAAGTCCGCTGCCGAAGGCCGCAAAATCTTTTTAAAATAATGGTTAACATCAACAGAAAATAGAAATATAACAATAATATCACTAAAATACTTAAAACTTAGAAGAGCAACATCTTCATTCGGTGGTAGTCTGATGGAATGATTAAGGAAGAGAAAGTCTAGTACGGTTTTCCGTACCATTTATTTTTTTAGCTTTTTAATGTCAACCCATTGTAACAAAAATTTGATTTTTATTACAAATTAATATTTATGTTATCTTATATTATTTAAACGTTACAGATATTATCACAGTATGTTTGATGACGACCAGAATATTGCTTATAAATATACCTCTGCACCGAACATCTCTGCGGACTCTATTCAGAGCACAATTAGGATATTGAGCCTGTCCCTAGCTGGGGCTCTGTTGACTGATATGTATGGAGAGAATTCTTCGATCCCGAAGAATCTTAGTATGGATGAACATTTTGTAAGTCATCTTTGATTGAGCCTGTCCCTAGCTGGGGCTCTGTTGAATGATATGTATGGAGAGAATTCTTCAATCTCGGAGAATCTTAGTATGGATGAACATTTGGTAAGTCATCTTTGATTGAGTCTGTCCCTAGCCGGGGCTCTGTTGAATGATATGTATGGAGAGAATTCTTCAATCTCGAAGAATCTTAGTATGGATGAACATTTGGTAAGTCATCTTTGATTGAGTCTGTGCCTAGCTGGGGCTCTGTTGAGTGATATGTATCGAGAGGATTCCTCAATTTCGGAGAATCTTAGTATGGATGAACATTTGGTAAGTCATCTTTGATTGAGCCTGTCCCTAGCTGGGGCTCTGTTGAATGATATGTATGGAGAGAATTCTTCCATCTCGGAGAATCTTAGTATGGATGAACATTTGGTAAGTCATCTTTGATTGAGCCTGTCCCTAGCTGGGGCTCTGTTGAATGATATGTATGGAGAGAATTCTTCCATCTCGGAGAATCTTAGTATGGATGAACATTTGGTAAGTCATCTTTGATTGAGCCTGTCCCTAGCTGGGGCTCTGTTGAATGATATGTATGGAGAGAATTCTTCCATCTCGGAGAATCTTAGTATGGATGAACATTTGGTAAGTCATCTTTGATTGAGCCTGTCCCTAGCTGGGGCTCTGTTGAATGATATGTATGGAGAGAATTCTTCCATCTCGGAGAATCTTAGTATGGATGAACATTTGGTAAGTCATCTTTGATTGAGCCTGTCCCTAGCTGGGGCTCTGTTGAATGATATGTATGGAGAGAATTCTTCCATCTCGGAGAATCTTAGTATGGATGAACATTTGGTAAGTCATCTTTGATTGAGCCTGTCCCTAGCTGGGGCTCTGTTGAATGATATGTATGGAGAGAATTCTTCCATCTCGGAGAATCTTAGTATGGATGAACATTTGGTAAGTCATCTTTGATTGAGCCTGTCCCTAGCTGGGGCTCTGTTGAATGATATGTATGGAGAGAATTCTTCCATCTCGGAGAATCTTAGTATGGATGAACATTTGGTAAGTCATCTTTGATTGAGCCTGTCCCTAGCTGGGGCTCTGTTGAATGATATGTATGGAGAGAATTCTTCCATCTCGGAGAATCTTAGTATGGATGAACATTTGGTAAGTCATCTTTGATTGAGCCTGTCCCTAGCTGGGGCTCTGTTGAATGATATGTATGGAGAGAATTCTTCCATCTCGGAGAATCTTAGTATGGATGAACATTTGGTAAGTCATCTTTGATTGAGCCTGTCCCTAGCTGGGGCTCTGTTGAATGATATGTATGGAGAGAATTCTTCCATCTCGGAGAATCTTAGTATGGATGAACATTTGGTAAGTCATCTTTGATTGAGCCTGTCCCTAGCTGGGGCTCTGTTGAATGATATGTATGGAGAGAATTCTTCCATCTCGGAGAATCTTAGTATGGATGAACATTTGGTAAGTCATCTTTGATTGAGCCTGTCCCTAGCTGGGGCTCTGTTGAATGATATGTATGGAGAGAATTCTTCCATCTCGGAGAATCTTAGTATGGATGAACATTTGGTAAGTCATCTTTGATTGAGCCTGTCCCTAGCTGGGGCTCTGTTGAATGATATGTATGGAGAGAATTCTTCCATCTCGGAGAATCTTAGTATGGATGAACATTTGGTAAGTCATCTTTGATTGAGCCTGTCCCTAGCTGGGGCTCTGTTGAATGATATGTATGGAGAGAATTCTTCCATCTCGGAGAATCTTAGTATGGATGAACATTTGGTAAGTCATCTTTGATTGAGCCTGTCCCTAGCTGGGGCTCTGTTGAATGATATGTATGGAGAGAATTCTTCCATCTCGGAGAATCTTAGTATGGATGAACATTTGGTAAGTCATCTTTGATTGAGCCTGTCCCTAGCTGGGGCTCTGTTGAATGATATGTATGGAGAGAATTCTTCCATCTCGGAGAATCTTAGTATGGATGAACATTTGGTAAGTCATCTTTGATTGAGCCTGTCCCTAGCTGGGGCTCTGTTGAATGATATGTATGGAGAGAATTCTTCCATCTCGGAGAATCTTAGTATGGATGAACATTTGGTAAGTCATCTTTGATTGAGCCTGTCCCTAGCTGGGGCTCTGTTGAATGATATGTATGGAGAGAATTCTTCCATCTCGGAGAATCTTAGTATGGATGAACATTTGGTAAGTCATCTTTGATTGAGCCTGTCCCTAGCTGGGGCTCTGTTGAATGATATGTATGGAGAGAATTCTTCCATCTCGGAGAATCTTAGTATGGATGAACATTTGGTAAGTCATCTTTGATTGAGCCTGTCCCTAGCTGGGGCTCTGTTGAATGATATGTATGGAGAGAATTCTTCCATCTCGGAGAATCTTAGTATGGATGAACATTTGGTAAGTCATCTTTGATTGAGCCTGTCCCTAGCTGGGGCTCTGTTGAATGATATGTATGGAGAGAATTCTTCCATCTCGGAGAATCTTAGTATGGATGAACATTTGGTAAGTCATCTTTGATTGAGCCTGTCCCTAGCTGGGGCTCTGTTGAATGATATGTATGGAGAGAATTCTTCCATCTCGGAGAATCTTAGTATGGATGAACATTTGGTAAGTCATCTTTGATTGAGCCTGTCCCTAGCTGGGGCTCTGTTGAATGATATGTATGGAGAGAATTCTTCCATCTCGGAGAATCTTAGTATGGATGAACATTTGGTAAGTCATCTTTGATTGAGCCTGTCCCTAGCTGGGGCTCTGTTGAATGATATGTATGGAGAGAATTCTTCCATCTCGGAGAATCTTAGTATGGATGAACATTTGGTAAGTCATCTTTGATTGAGCCTGTCCCTAGCTGGGGCTCTGTTGAATGATATGTATGGAGAGAATTCTTCCATCTCGGAGAATCTTAGTATGGATGAACATTTGGTAAGTCATCTTTGATTGAGCCTGTCCCTAGCTGGGGCTCTGTTGAATGATATGTATGGAGAGAATTCTTCCATCTCGGAGAATCTTAGTATGGATGAACATTTGGTAAGTCATCTTTGATTGAGCCTGTCCCTAGCTGGGGCTCTGTTGAATGATATGTATGGAGAGAATTCTTCCATCTCGGAGAATCTTAGTATGGATGAACATTTGGTAAGTCATCTTTGATTGAGCCTGTCCCTAGCTGGGGCTCTGTTGAATGATATGTATGGAGAGAATTCTTCCATCTCGGAGAATCTTAGTATGGATGAACATTTGGTAAGTCATCTTTGATTGAGCCTGTCCCTAGCTGGGGCTCTGTTGAATGATATGTATGGAGAGAATTCTTCCATCTCGGAGAATCTTAGTATGGATGAACATTTGGTAAGTCATCTTTGATTGAGCCTGTCCCTAGCTGGGGCTCTGTTGAATGATATGTATGGAGAGAATTCTTCCATCTCGGAGAATCTTAGTATGGATGAACATTTGGTAAGTCATCTTTGATTGAGCCTGTCCCTAGCTGGGGCTCTGTTGAATGATATGTA
>CM022876.1:13940918-13952931 GCA_012654025.1 Pachypsylla venusta | reverse complement strand
GTCAGTCAGTCAGTGAGTATCCAAAAGTGCAAACTTTGAAATTACCTATCTCCTGCCTGGGTTAATATTAACTTTTGAAGTTTATCCTGTAGTATTGTACTATACTACGGAATGTATGTTCAAAATTTCAATGACCTATCCCCTTTAGAACCGGATATCTGACGGTGTGAAAAACCTGGTGAATTGCTTCGTGTAAAGATACACTTGTGCTTTCCGGAACTTGGCCTGGCGCACTGCCGTGCGCTCAGATTTATTACAATTAATTAAAGTGAAAAACATTTATTAAAGTATTAAATTTCAATACTTTAATACTTGTGCACTTGCGACGAGCTTCACCGACTGACTGAGACTGAACCGGGAATGAAAGAGCATGCATACTATCGGTACATGTCGTAACATGTTCGAACTCGTTCCGACCAAAATTGCTTCGTGACTGGATCGGAACTCGACTGTTGTCCATAGTATGAATACATACGTTGTTCATTTGATAATATTTTACCAGACCGAGACCGGCATTATAGTGTGTATCGGGCCTAACTCTCTTGGTTCTTTGGTTGCACCCCGGCACTCATACATTTATGTCTGTATTAATGATTTTTAATTCTAGGCTATGACTGGAGTTCCGGACAATATCCTTCTTGGTCAGAATCGGTTTGGAATAAATTTACAATGAGAACATTCCTTCAACCTTCTCCTCACTACGAAAAGTTGGTGTTCCTTACAGGCATCACCATTCTTGCACTGTCCTTTGTAACTGTGATCTCACTTCAGAAGCATATTGAACGTCTAGTCAATACTCTTGTGTAAGTGTTTACCTAGGTGGTCACCATTCTTGTACTGTTCTTTCTAATTGTGATCTCACTTCAGAGGCATGTTGAACGTCAAGTACAGCCGACAGCTGCTTATAACTATACAAGGATTTATTAAGTTACAATCTACCTTACACTTTGATGGATTTTGGCCCACGATTTGTCTCATCATGTTAGGTGAACAACATGGAATTGCGCGTTTGTCAATCGTCACGACAAAAATATCGTTAGATGATCCAATGGCATGTGTAATTAAATGGAGATGCTCCCATTGCACGTTTGTCAATCATCACGACATAAAAATCGTTAGATGATCCAGTGGTATGTGTAATTAAATGGAGATGCTCCCATTGCACGTTTGTCAATCGTCACTACATAAAAATCGTTAGATGATTCAGTGGCATGTGTAATTAAATGGAGATGCTCCCATTGCACGTTTGTCAATCATCACGACATAAAAATCGTTAGATGATCCAGTGGCATGTGTTATTAAATGGAGATGCTCCCATTGCACGTTTGTCAATCGTCACTACATAAAAATCTTTAGATGATCCAGTGGCATGTGTAATTAAATGGAGATGTTCCCATTGTACGTTTGTCAATCGTCACGACAAAAAAATCTTCACCTAAGAAGACTATGAATTATGATGTTTTTTATTTTCACGCGGGTAGGTGGGAGAACACAACCGTCCGTGATTTTTTTATTTTTCGTGCACGGCAAAAAATCGTGACGGACAATTGTCTTCATAATTTATTAGTCTCCTTACGTGACGATGGACAAGCGTGTAATTGGAACATCTCTATGTAAAAATTTAACGTGAGAATTTTCGTAAAATCGTTAAGTGGTAGTGAGAAAGAGGTGATGTTGTGGAAGCGGTGTTCCCCTTAAAAATGTTGTTTTCCCATTTGCGATTCAGATTTGAGAAAGAAGAAACAGGTTGGTAAGAGGTCACTGACAAGGTTTTGATGGTCCTTGACTGTGTAATTGTGACGGTATGTGTTTCAGAAAGAGGTTGGTAAGAGGTCACTTAAAAGGTTATTGATGGTGACTGTGATTGTGACGCTATGTGTTTGTGAAACAGGTTGGTAAGGGGTCACTGAAAAGGTATTGATGGTCCTTGACTGTGTAATTTTGGCGGTGTGTGTTTCAGAAACAGGTTGGTAAGAGGTCACTGAAAAGGTTTTGATAGTCCTTAACTGTGATTGTGACGGTATGTGTTTCAGAAACAGCTTGGTAAGAGGTCACTGAAAAGGTTTTGATAGTCCTCGACTGTGTAATTGTGACCGTATGTGTTTCAGAAACAGGTTGGTAAGAGGTCACCGAAAAGGTTTTGATGGTCCTTGACTGTGATTGTGACGGTATGTGTTTCAGAAACAGCTTGGTAAGAGGTCACTGAAAAGGTTTTGATGTTCCTTGACTGTAATTATGACGGTATGTGTTTCAGATCGTCCTGATGCGTAGAACCGGCCATCGTGAGGAAGCTAAGTAAGTTTATTTTGCCTTTTTGTTTCAGATCAAATCCTTCTGTAACTGCGAATGTTATTGGCACATAAACTTCTAAATTGCAAGTCGTATTTTTAATCCTAAAATTTTATTCAAATTGGATGAAACATAAACTTCTAAACTGCAAGTCGTATTTTTAATCCTATAATTTTATTCAAATTAGATGAAACATAAACTTCTAAACTGCAAGTCGTATTTTTAATCCTATAATTTTATTCAAATTAGATGAAACATAAACTTCTAAACTACAAGTCGTATTTTTAATCCTATAATTTTATTCAAATTAGATGAAACATAAACTTCTAAACTGCAAGTCGTATTTTTAATCCTATAATTTTATTCAAATTAGATGAAACATAAACTTCTAAACTGCAAGTCGTATTTTATCCTATAATTTTAATCAGATTTGATGAAAATTAAAAAAAAAATGAAGAAGAGGTTATGTGAAGAAGATGAATACAAATTTAAAATAAATTTCTTTCTCCCTTAAAGATCTTGTTCGTTCTATACGATTTTCGGCCCAACCCCGATGTCCAGGGTGTTGTGTGATGGGTGTACACGTGCTTTCGCGCCCTCGCGATGCTGGCAATTTTTTTCCCGGCCCAACCCAGACTGGTTGAGGTCAATGTAGTGGGTAGCTGGTTTGCAAGTTTCCAGCGAATGGGGATAAAACTCCCCGTCTCGAATGACCAATAGATGTAAAAGGGACATTAAGCAAAAAAAAAAAAAAAAAAACTATTACATTTTTTTTAATTGACTAAACGCCATTATCACTAATGGTTCTTACATAGTCAATAAGGTATGTGGTTAAGAAATTAACTTGAAAAAGTGCGCGATAAAAGGATGATCAAGTCACAGAGAAAAGATAGAAAAATATAAAAGAATATTATAAATCAAAAGTTGGCCCGACACAAATTTTTGGCCAATTCTTTAAAGTGGCTCATGCGATCCGCAAAGTCCAGCACAGAAGAATATTGGTTATAAAGTGCCATGGTTTTAGGGATTGGTGACGCCAGGTACACGGATCCGTGATTGAAAGTGTCAACATGAAAGAAAGGCGGATGTTCCCTTGTTCTCAGAGAGCAATTTGGTATTTTGAAAAAAAAAAAAAAAAAAAAAAAAAAAAAAAAAAAACATAACTCGTGACTGATGGAATATCAACGTTATTATTTAGAATGTTGTATAGCAAGATTAGTGAGTTATATTTATCATGGCTTAATCGGTAATCTTGGTAATAATAAAAAAAAAATCTACATAAATTGGGGCTCAGTAATATTATAAAATAAGAAAATAATATTGATTGAAAAATAAGTGCGTTGTATAGATAGACAGGGATNAAAAAAAAAAAAAAAAAAAAAAAAAAAAAAAAAAAAAAAAAAAAAAAATCAGATATTTTGGGGAATCAAGAAAAGCTGATTTACTCTGTAAGTTGACGAGCTAAAAAAATGATTAAAATATAACTAAATATATTCAAAATAACCACTAAACTACTTTTATATAGAAATTGACAATATCGATTCAAAGTTTAATTAATTAATTCGGCAAAGAATTGGATGAAATGTTTTATCTTTAATTTCTGTTGAAAAATAAAACTTTCTAGTGTTCAGATCGTGTGAGCCGCAAAAAAAAAAAAAAAAAAAGGACATTGGTAATTTAAAAACGATAACCTTTGTACTAGTTTTGAGTCATCCCTAATCAATTGTTATATGGACAAAATAAAATGTAAAATAACTACAAAATAATATATTTAATTTATTTTATTCAAAGAATTAATTAATTTAGCAATAGTATTTAGGATGTTTGTAGTCATTATGAAATTTAATATAAATTTCAATAAAATATTGTGTATCAACTGCACAATTTTTCATAATAAGGTGAGTCTTGAGCGCTTTTGTCTGTTACGACATTCTCAAGTAGAGTCGCAATAGACGAAAGTGCTCGTGACCCGCCATATTATTTGTAGTTGATACACAGCTATTATTGTTCTCATTTTAAGCAGGATATGCGAAAACCGCCAACGGTATATTCGATTTCCACTTCTGTTCATGGCATAAATCTGACATACATACCAAATTTCAAGTCTCTAGCACTTGCCGTTCTTGAGATATCTTATTCACAGACACACGAACCAATGACTGAAACTCGAGATTTGGGATTTGGGTACCCCAAAACGTGTTTTGGCATTGAAAACTCGACATGGAAAATTTCAGCCCAATTCCAATACTATCCTTTTTATAGGATAAGGAAAGTAAAAAAATTGACGGGAAAACTGGAAACAATCTGAACGACAAATTTATGTGCTCTGCACATTGCATAAATTTTGTGGAAAATCGCGATATCTCTGGAACGGTAAGAATTATCGAGGAACAGATTGGTTTTTCAGACTCAGCGCATCAAGTAACGTCTTATGGGAGACATTTGAACGGAAAATTTCGCCATCGATTTTCCGTTCAAAAAACATCAAAGGGGTTGTTGTTGTTAACCTTCTATTTTTTTTTCGGCAAAAAATCGAAAGTTGGAAATTGAAAGTGTGATTAGTCTAGACAGATGTATTATGACCTCCCAAAGCGACTGATATCATCAAATCCACTCTGTGACTTGCCGTTTCCACGCTATTCCATTTTTTGTCGTTTAAATTGTCATCATTAATTCAATATTAGCTCTCATATAAAATGGTTTGATACTTTGAGAAACGGATTGTACTGATGGATCAACAGAAGCAGATACAGGGGTAATCCCCCCCCCACTTGAAAAAATTGAACGTCGAATTGGTTTTCTCAAATTAATGTCTCATGAATACTGCTGACTGCTAAGGTGACTTATAAGTTGGAGCCTCATTCGCCTCCCTCAAGCGAGGAACTGTATCCGCCCCCCGGTAGTATTTCTAATTATTTTCCCGAGGTCCCACTTCGCGATACTACGAGCGACCTTAAGCGACAACTAAACTCGAGGATTTGAATATTGTCGCTTAACACCCACATCCAAGTCAAGGAACATGACAGCTTCTACTGGGTTTGCTTACAAAGATTTAAGGTCCGGGCAGGCTTCACCTGGACAGGAGAAGAGATGGTGGACACTGGGCATCATAGATGGGGCTGCTATGTTTGAGGCAGACGTCAGATTCTATAGGATTGATGAGATTTATTTATTTAAAAACTTACACGCTTTCAATTCATAAACTTTCTACATTCTAAACGTTACTCAACGTCCTCAGAGTAGATAATATGCTACCCAAACCTTTGAACGTCCATCACTTACCGCAATGGAACCGAAAAAAAAAAAAAAAAAATGTTGGATTCAGTCTGGTTTTGTAGTCATACATGACCAAGCATTTGTCATCAATCGCTGGTTAGTAGAGTGAGCTTGTAGTCTCTTCCAGGCTTCAACCGGGGTTAGTTTAATAGGATGTGAAGACAATACATCTTGAAATTTAACACATTTTTTTTTTGTGTAATATAAAATAGCCGATGAAGGCATTTTATTATAATTGCAATATAGATACTTAAATCTAACAATTAAAGCAAAATTTTATTTCATATTTAATCAAAAAATTATTTATTATTATCTTACAAGCAGTTGAAATTTTGAGAGTTGAGACACAAGAGAAAATATAAACTTTGATAGCAAATATGGGCAGGAGAAGAGGCATGCCTGCCATACGTGTTGGTGGCGTGAAATGCGCTGGTAAAATGCGCTGACTAGTAAACAGTAGGGCGTGAATTCAAAGCCAACCAAAACATGAAATTTCATCCTCATGAACTTGAGATATTTATCACTATTGGAGGACATGGAGGGGGCTGGGATTATCAACATCTGGTCCGGCATCCCCAGAGTAGCATTCTACCTTTCCACAACAAGAGAGAGATAGACACAGAAAGTATTCCTGCTATATACACATACAGGCTGGTTCTAAATTTGTGAACCACTCGTGTATCTATACAGGGTGTCCCAGTTAAGGAGGACAATAATTAATGGGCTGATTCTACCTACCAAAAATGCTCTCTTCAACTTTTTAATAAAAGCTTTGTTTTTGAGTTATTCGCATTTTTCATCTTTTTTTACACGTGTACTCCTGACGTCGCAAATATGTCCATAACTTTTTCGGACATACTTTTTTAAAAATTTAAAGATATTTTTGGAACACAGGAAAATTCCTGTTCAGATAAAAAAAATTTCATGACCAGAAACTTTGAGTGCCCCCTTTTTGATCTAACTTGATTTTTTTTTTTTTTTTATATATTTTTGTAAATTTCGAAAGAAGCAACGGGACTCTCCCATGGTTGCTCAAAGTGGAATTTTATTGAGTGTATTCAACTTTTGTAGACGATTTTTCTTCAAGAGGCATATATTCGTGAGCTAAACTGCTCTTTGGGGCTATGCAAGCCCCTGCACCTAAGCCTCTGGTGGGCTTTTTGTGCTTGTCCAAAGAGGCATACTGTCGCAATCAATTAAAATTTAATAACACAGCCATTACAAGGTTCGTCTTCTAATCCTGTAACAGCACAGCTACGTCTGGTCTCAAATAATAACTAATCTTCTGTAGACGATTTTTCTTGAAGAGGCATATTGTCGCAATTAAAATTTAATAACACAGCCGGTACAAGTTTCTAATCTTGTAACAGCACAGCCACATCTGGTCTCAAATAATAACTATCACCCATAATATCTTCTGTAGACAATTTTTCTTTAAGAAGCATACTGTCGCAATTGAAATTTAATAACACAGCCGGTACAAGTTTTAATTCTAAAAGAGACTGATCTTCATCTTGCGATGAAAATTTATGACTTGATATAGACAGAGTAAACGTGTCAATAAACTGATGAACATTGTCACGGACGAAACTCAGAATATGAGAATATTTTTCATAAACAGAAAATGTACCCTGAAACACAAGGGAAATGAAAAAATGAAATGATATTGAAATGAATAAAGCATCAGTTCTAATGTCGTGGTTCTGATGTAAACAATCTGTATACAAAATATTATGTAAACATCCTGTATGTAGAACGGAATATGGTATAGACATCCTGTATTGGTTTGTTTACTGCGAGGACGTTTTGTTTGTTTACGACATATTATTTACTTTCCCATTCGAGAACGTAAAAAGATGAAGAAAATTCTTTCTATTCCGGATCGCTCTAGAAACTTGTTGGGGATGTATAAATAGAGGGACCTCGAATAGAAACCGAGTCAGTCTAGTTTTGGAAGCCTTAGTTCGTTCAGTGAGTGGTTAATTGGTGTGTGAATTACGTAGTATTTTCGAGTGTTTTTAATACGGTATTTGCGAGGTTACAGCATACGAATTTTTGTGTTACGTTTTTTTTCATTGTAATTTCTAACTTTAATAAATTGATTTAAGTTTTTATTATTATTTTCAGTTTATGAGTTAATTTATCTCAGCTATATGCTGGTTTTACAGCGAGGTGCGGGTTTCGAACCAAGTACTCTCGCTAATTTAGACTCAAAAATCTTCGCACAATGCGTGTGGTATTCAATATGGCGGCTTTCTGCCTTTCTCTGAAAGCCGTCATATTTGTTTCGAGTCTAGTAAGATGCTAATAAGTACGCATGATGAAGGTGTTTATTTCTTGTGTCCATTCCATACGTACTCGTCTTCTTCCTGCCAGTGTGGTCTCGGGTAATATGGGATTATCCCTCCGAGAAACAGTACTGACAGGTGCAGTTCTAACGGTTGGGGGTGAACTACTATTTTGTGTATTCAGTATTCACAGTCCTTCTTGTTGGATTCTGTCTGTTTTCTTTGTTGGCAGCTTCAGGTGATTGTTCGGGTGACCCGATCGTGTACTGCCTAATTTTTCCACTTCTTAACACACGACCACCATCGGCTTGCATACTGTCACTTCCAGCGATGGCTCCAGAAGCGCCCTGGTGCTGCCCCCCAGGGGGTAGCGTATTTCCGAGGTCTTTATAACTATTTTTCGTATTCTCCATCTTCATAATGAAATGGGTACATTGCCCTGTGGGCCACTCCTGCTGAGTTGGCCGTCTCCCGCGTGGCTTCAAATTGAAGCACGTACGAAGGGTTGGATTTAGGGAGTTCGCAGTTGATGTTCATGTGGTACTAAAATGTTACCACACTACTTCCTGGGAATTTACTGAAACTTGTAACCATCCAGGGATCATCAACCACTTGCTTGGGCCTGGGGTCGCCACTCCCCAGTGACTGATAGATCAGTCACCCCTGAGGGTAATTATTATTATTATTTTTTTTTAAAGTTAGTTAACGCGTTTTTAATCCACGACTATTTAATCCTCGAACACCAAGTCTACAATAATATTGAGAGGTGCAATGATTGAGAGGAAGCTATAATGTTCATAAAGGACAAATAAAATAGATGAACGTGTAAAATCGTATAAATCTGTTTCTACCATTCTAATTAATCATGCATCTATAAATGGGAAGAACGGTTGATTTCGTGAGAAAAACCGCTACTACTACTACTACTACTACTACAACGTGAACAGAATTAAAATTTCGTTTGAAATTTGGTACCTATTCATATCAATTTTAATTTCGTATTTCCTTCGAGAGTGCATCTCGTTCTCTCTATAGCTTTCATTCGTAACGTCAATTCGAGCTCCATTTGGTAAGTTAATTACTTGTAAAAATATACTTACTTGTAAAATATAACCATCTGGAAACTTGATTCTAACAATACAATATTTATAATTTCGTATTTCCCTCGAGACTGCATCTCTTTCTCTCATAGCTTTCGTTCGTAACGTCAATTCGAGCTCCATTTGGTAAGTTCATTACTTGTAAAAATATACTTACTTGTAAAATATAACCATCTGGAAACTTGATTTTAACAATATAATATTTATAATTTCGTATTTCCTTCGAGAGTGCATTTCGTTCTCTCATAGCTTTCGTTCGTAACGTCAATTCGAGTTCCATTTGGTAAGTTAATTACTTGTAAAAATATACTTACTTGTAAAATATAACCATCTGGAAACTTGATTCTAACAATACAATATTTATAATTTCGTATTTCCTTCGAGAGTGCATCTCGTTCTCTCATAGCTTTCGTTCGTAACGTCAATTCGAGCTCCATTTGTTCCGAACGTTGTCTTTGTTCGTTTTTGATTTCTTCAGGAGATCGATGGTAGAAGTCCAATGGTAATTCGATTCTCTTTTGTAGACTGGCAGAGGTTTCAGCATTGAACACTCTTATGTTACGATCGACTTCCAATTTGATTGGTTCACAAGTTAGGAGGGCATCAATTAGGACCTGTACAGAAGAAGAAAAATAAATTTAAATCATTTTTAAAAGAGACTAGCTCAGGGGTTACCAAACTTTAGCTAATGTGTTGCTGATTGCTATCTCATTCAAATCGCTAATGTGTTGCTGATTGCTATCTCATTCAAATCGCTAATGTGTTGCTGAATGCTATCTCATTCAAAACGCTAATGTGTTGCTGAATGCTATCTCATTCAAAACGCTTATGTGTTGCTGAATGCTATCTCATTCAAATTTTCTAAACATCATGTTCAATAAAATTACCTTTGTGAAAAAAATTATGAACATAGGTATATTTTAACTAAATGATAATAATTAAATTGGACTCGCGCCCCCCTTGGCTTTCCTTCACGCCCCCAAAGGGGGTGCGCCCCCCAGTTTGGGAACCTCTGGACTAGCTGGTATTATTATTGCTTCGCCACAGATAAAATATAAATTTCAATGATTATTTTACTTGAGAATGTCGTAACAGACGAAAGCGCTCGTAATTCACCAATATTTTTGCACTTGATACAAAAAAAAAACTTTCATAGAAATTTAAATTAAATCTTTTACTAGTCACAATATCTGTCCAGTTTGTCGAATAACTGCTGTAACTCAAAAACGGTTTGACATTTATGGGTTTTGATCATTTTTCTGGCGTTTTGAGGGGAGGTTCATTCCCGACAATTTTTCGATAGCTCTTACTGTTTTGGCTAAACAATTCGGACAAATAATTTGATATATAGGGTGTTTCAAAAGGTTATACAAAAAAAAAGAAACCACGTATAGTAGAGCTCAAATAAAGGCCACTTTGCTTAATAAACCCCTATACGGAAATGGACCCCAAGGTAGCTAGGGTCAGGGGCGGATTTAAGGCTTTATTTTAGGGGGGGCGGTGCAGCATTTAGGGAGGGGATACTTCCGGAGGGTATGGAATACCCCCCAGACACAGGGGGTCGGGGCCTCCACCCCGGGGGAAAATTTTGAATAATAAGAATCGTCTTACGCTCAATTTTTGTGATTTTAAAAAGTCAACGGTTGGTTTTAGACAAGAGCTATTCCGGTCTTTTTTGTAGCAAAGCACGTTTTAGAAGACATGTTATACCTTAATAAAACACCAAAAAATACGCATCAAAAAGTTTTACGCATTTTCATATCATGACCCCCCATCCGCCTCTGATCGGGGGAAAAGTGCCAAATACTCACTAAAGAAGCATGATAACAATCGGAGACGTCATGAAGTCAATCGCAAAATAATTCGATTTTTAATAATTATTTTTTTCGATTTTTACGTGCCAACTTTAGGTGGCCCTAGCTACCTTGGGGTCCATTTTCGTATAGGGGTTTATTAAGCAAAGTGGCCTTTATTTGAGCTCTACTATACGTGGTTTCTTTTTCTGCAGAACCTTTTGAAACACCCTGTATTTAGACTGTTTCACTTTTGCTTTGCTATGATTTTTACGAACGCGGTTTGAGGTGGGGGGAGTGATCACGGATTTGTGTCCACCCAGTTATTGTAGTTTATATGTGCCTCATGTTTCACCAGGGACCTTAGAGGCATGGCCGTTTTAAGTTATTAGTATTTTTAAAATTTTATGGTAAATTAAGGATTTAACGTAAAAGCAACTGTGATGTTTATCGAACCTAAACATTCTCTGTGGTATGTTTAGCTTCGATTGTGTGTACCACAAGCTTGATTTTGCTTACGTTGACCACTTAATTCATTGGCCACCATTTTGGCAACGTCTCTTTAACATCTATTGGTCATTCAAGATGGGGGTTTTACCCTCCATTCGCTGGAAACTTGCAAACCAGCTACCCAATTGAACTCACCAATCCTGGGTTGGTCCGAAAAAAAAAAACATCACGAGGGAGCAAAGCCACGCGGACACCCACATGCTACAACCTCGCTGGACGTTGCTCAACTTCAGTGATCTAGCAGGAACTGGTGTATTCAACGTGCTATATACGCTGGCTATCAGAGATATTAAAGATAACTGTATAACACAGCGGTTAAAGCGTCTAATTGGAAAAAAAAGTACAAAGCCAACGATCATACTACGTTGAATGCACCAGTTCCCGTCAGATCACTGAAGTTAAGCAACGTCGGACGTGGTCAGTACTTGGATGGGTCACCGTTGGGATCACCACGTATCGTTGGCTCATTTTTCTGGCCCAACACAGGCTGGGTGAGTCAGTATGGGTAGCTTGTTTGCAAGTTTCTAGCGAATGGAGGGTAAAACCCCCGTCTTGAATGACCAATAGATGTTAAAGAGACGTTAATTCAAATTAAAAATAATAATAATAATAATAATAATGACTCTATAACACAGCGGTTAAAGCGCCCAATTGGAAAAAAAGTACAAAGCCAACGATCATACTACGTTGAATGCACCAGTTCCCGTCAGATCACTGAAGTTAAGCAACGTCGGACGTGGTCAGTACTTGGATGGGT
>CM022876.1:13917460-13929768 GCA_012654025.1 Pachypsylla venusta | reverse complement strand
TCAGACCTCTATTAGAATCACTGGAACAGCAGCAGAGCTGGATACCGCATTAGGTCCATAAAAGTTTTACAAACTTATTATAAAACAGAAGCTTGATTTCGATGTTGCAGGCTAATACAGATTTATTATTATTGGTAATCATAAAATCAGCAAATTAAATTTTTCCGATTGTTTTGTTGTTTACTGAACGAAAATTATGTTCTTTTCTGATAACGATTATTTGCGATATCTTTTTAATGTATTCACCGAAGTTGGGGACTTTTATTTGGTATATACCACTTCTGTCAATTGGTTTTATTATGTCTTTCTGATCAAATAAGTTGTTTTTAAAATTAGCACTCGAAAAGAGTCGAGATCAAGTGAGTCGAAAATCCCATCCCTAAAAATTTGAGCTGGATGCTGGATCTGCACCAAGTTGAAGTTAGTATTTTCTTATATTCTGAAGTTTACCAATTATCTCCATCAGTGACGTCATTTAAACTTGCTCGCTTCTCATTGTAAACGCACGAGTATGGCAGACGCTCGAGAAAGGATAAGGAAAAATCTCATATTTTTTCCTATAGAGGAGTCCCATATTATTTCACACTCATTTTCCCTCTAATTCGAAAAATGAAAAGAAATGTTGTATACCTATTACGTAATTATTTTATTTGGACTTTTATTTAATAAAAAAATATTTGAACCATTCCATTTAAATTTCTTGGGAGTTTCACATTTTTTGTCAAAAAATAAATTATTTCCGAATTCGACCCTGGACCATTAAGCCAAAAAAAAAANAAAAAAAAAAAAAAAAAAAAAAAAAAAAAAAAAAAAAAAAAAAGAGCTATGATAGAACCATGTGAACACTATTATTATTAACTGTGGCGGCCTTTCCTTCTAGAATTCCAAGTACTGCGTCCACTAGTTAGGACTATTCCACCTAAACAAAACGAAACCGGTTGGATGCTCCATCCTCATATTACTTTGTACTTTGCGTAATGGTGTGAAAGTGTTTCCCATCGTTCTATCATAGTTCTCGTTTGATAATGACACTTAGATTTTTTTTTTTTTTAATTTGGCTTAACGTCTCTTTAACATCTATTGGTCATTCAAGACGGGGGTTTCAGCCTCCATTCGCTGGAAACTTGCAAACCAGCTACCCACATTGATCTCACCCAGCCTGGGTTGGGCCGGAAAAATAGCCAGCATCACGAGGACGCGAACCCACGTGGACACCCACATGGTACAACCTCGCTGGAAGTTGCTTAACTTCAGTGATATATCGGGAACTAGACGCTGGTTAAACTTAGATTATTAATTTTTTTTTAGGGAATTTATTTGTGTTAAAGCTAATGCTTTATCACAATGCACTTCCCCATGTTATTACTAAATTTTTGTCCTCGCTTGGATTCGAGCCAACAGCCTCCTGGTTATGAATCCGTCATTCTTACCAACTGAGCTACTGAGGCTATTTTTTTTTTTTATTATTTACTTATAATTCAACTCTGTATCGAATTGTCAATTTTTTTTTCATCAATGTTGTTTATTTTCTTTCTTTCAAAAACCAAAACAATTCTTCTTGACTTTTGCTTGCCCCAGATCATCAGTACGATCTTCAACTATAGCAACGGACTGCAATCTTCCGAATTCTTTAATTTCATTTAGAAAATCAGTATCTTTCATGACATTGCCTAAATTTCTTATTTTCTCTATAAGTTGTTTTTCATTGGTCAAGCCCAATTTCACGGCAACTATTTTCAGAGCTGATAGGGTTTCGTTTGATAGAATCTAAAAATTAAAAAAAAAAAAAAAAAAAAAAAAAACATAAGACCGACAATGGAATCATTTAGTCAGGCGTCTATAGAACGTTGAATACACCAGTGCCCGTTAGATCACTGAAGTTAAACAACGTCCAGAGAGATTTTACCAAGTAAGTGTCCATGTGAGTTCGCGTCCTCGTGATGTTGGCTATTTTTCTGGCCCAACATAAGCTGGGTGAGGTCAATGCGAGTAGCTGGTTTGTAAGTTTCCAGTGTCATTATCAAACTTGTTGATTCTTGGGCGATAATGACCGAATGTAAATTGAATGAGCGGTACAGATTTCTCTAAAGTGAAAAAGTCAATCAATGAAATTTTTTAAAACTTGAAAAAATCTTTCCTTCATAAAACAAAATATCAAGTCCCAATAGACATTCCTATCTGCAGGGTGTTTGGCTATAAATGGGACTCCTGAATATTGTGGGTAGCTGAGATCAAATGGAACATTTTTTACGAAATTCATTACTGAGCCAGACGAAGCATAGCCGAGTTACATGGTGGAGAAGGTCATTTTTGAACAACTTTCAACGTCGCTTTAGTGGGTTCTGTGTGACCGAACAAAAGGAAGATGGACACTAAATGCTAGTTTTTGATGGCGGTGATTTTAAATATGCCATCAAAACTTTAAAAAACAAAAGCAAAATGGGGGAAAACCTGAAAAGTGATTAATTTTTTTTGTCTGTTCTCAAAAATGCTTCGACTTATGAAAACAGCGTCTTTTTCTAAGAATTTTATGTAAAAAAAAAAATTGGAAAATCGAACAAAAAATTGAATTCCCATGTTAAGAGAGAACAACGAAAATGGTCCGATTACGATAAAATTATAGAAATAAGCTCCAATTAAAGTCCTGAACACAACTGACAAATTAGATTTTCAAAAAAAGAGCGTGAACCAAAATGACAGCCTTCCAAACCCCAAAAAATGTTCGATTAAAAGTATTTTTTTCTTTTTTTCTCGTTATGACAGTAGCTGAGTATAACAAATGGAATTATGAGTTCAGATTTTTTAAAAGGATATCATAAAAAAAAGAAAAAAACAATTTGTGAATTTTCATATTTCCTAGAATATTTTCTGATGAATGTTAACATGATATTCTGCTAGTTTAGAAGATGTTTTTTCCGATTTTTTTTTTTTTTCTTTCTTTCTTAATATAGGTTCAGATTACATTCTCCATGCTCAGGTACTCTTAAAATCAATTTAAATGTGTTTTCAAACCGGGAAAAAAGAAAGAGAAATGTATTGAATCGAACATTTTTTGGACTTTGGAAGGCTGCCATTTTGGTTCACGCTAGTTTTTCGAAATTCTAATTTGACAGTTGTGTCCAGGACTATTTGGAGCTCATCTCTAAAATTTTATCGTAATCGGACCATTTTCGTGGTTCTCTCTTAACATGGGAATTCAATTTTTTGTTCCATTTTTCAATTTTTTTTTTTTACACAAAAAGTCTTAGAAAGAGATGTTCTTTTCATAAGTCGAATCATTTTTGAGAACAGACAAAAAAAATTAATCACTTTTCAGGTTTTCCCTCATTTTGCTTTTGTTTTTTAAAATTTTGATGGCATAATTGAAATCACCGCCATCAAAAACTAGGATTTAGTGTCCATCTTCTTTTTGTTCGGTCACACAGAAACCACTAAGCGACGTTGAAAGTTGTTAAAAAATGTTCCATTTGATCTCAGCTACCCACCATATTCAGGGGTCCCATTTATAGCCAAACACCCTGTATAATAATAAAACTCTATGTAACGATAAATGTGTGTGTGTGTGTATGTATCACTAATTGTTTAGCCAAAACGGTAAGCGATATCGAAAATTTGATGAGAATGGACTCCCCCCCGAAACCATAGGCCTAAACACCAGAAAAAATATCAGAATTCAAAAATGTCGAACTGTTTTCTAACATCGGCCGTAATCGGCCGTAACCTATTTCTCGATTTTTGACCGAATTTAGCGGATCATAATACGATATCTTAATTTTTTTCGCGACAACATATGAACTCAAAGCAAGAAAGTTTTAGGTGGCCTTTTAAACCTTAATTTGGAACATTGTTTGCAAAAAACGGTCCAACCGTTTTCGAGTTATGGCCGTTTTACCGATTTTTGTAAGGGGAATCATAGAATACTATTAGCACGGGAACGGCCATGTCTGTAGGGCCCGTAGCGAAGCACGGGCGAAATAGCTAGTATTAAATAAATACGTTATGATAATACTTTCAAATTCTTTATAATCTATAAACCTTTTCGTTATTATTTTCGAAATATTTAAATCCTACAAACCTTTTCGTTATTATTTTCGAAATAATTAAATCCTACAAACCTTTCCGTTATTGTTTTCGAAATATTTAAATACTACAAACCTTTCCGTTATTGTTTTCGAAATATTTAAATACTACAAACCTTTTCGTTATTGTTTTCGAAATATTTAAATACTACAAACCTTTCCGTTATTGTTTTCGAAATATTTAAATACTACAAACCTTTTTGTTATTATTTTCGAAATATTTAAATCCTACAAACCTTTTCGTTATTGTTTTCGAAATATTTAAATACTACAAAACTTTCCGTTATTGTTTTCGAAATATTTAAATACTACAAACCTTTTTGTTATTATTTTCGAAATATTTAAATCCTACAAACCTTTTCGTTATTGTTTTCGAAATATTTAAATACTACAAACCTTTCCTTTATTGTTTTCGAAATATTTAAATACTGCAAACCTTTTTGTTATTATTTTCGAAATATTTAAATCCTACAAACCTTTTCGTTACTGTTTTCGAAATATTTAAATACTACAAACCTTTCCGTTATTGTTTTCGAAATATTTAAATACTACAAACCTTTTCGTTATTATTTTCGAAATATTTAAATACTACAAACCTTTTCGTTATTATTTTCGAAATATTTAAATCCTACAAACCTTTTTGTTATTATTTTCGAAATATTTAAATCCTACAAACCTTTTCGTTATTATTTTCGAAATATTTAAATACTACAAACCTTTTCGTTATTGTTTTCGAAATATTTAAATACTACAATTCGAAATATTTAAATTCTACAAACCTTTTCGTTATTATTTTCGAAATATTTAAAATCTGCAAACCTTTTCGTTATTATTTTCGAAATATTTAAATCCTACAAACCTTTTCGTTATTATTTTCGAAATATTTAAATCCTACAAACCCTTTCGTTATTGTTTTCGAAATATTTAAATACTACAAACCTTTCCGTTATTGTTTTCGAAATATTTAAATACTACAAACCTTTTCGTTATTGTTTCAAAATATTTAAATCCTACAAACCTTTTCGTTATTATTTTCGAAATATTTAAATCCTACAAACCTTTTCGTTATTATTTTCGAAATATTTAAATTCTACAAAACTTTTCATTATTATTTTCGAAATATTTAAATTCTACAAACCTTTTCGTTATTATTTTCGAAATATTTAAATCCTACAAACCTTTCCGTTATTATTTTCGAAATATTTAAATCCTACAAACCTTTCCGTTATTGTTTTCGAAATATTTAAATACTACAAACCTTTTCGTTATTGTTTCGAAATATTTAAATCCTACAAACCTTTTCGTTATTTTTTTCGAAATATTTCAATCCTACAAAACTTTTCGTTATTATTTTCGAAATATTTAAATTCTACAAAACTTTTCGTTATTATTTTCGAAATATTTAAAATCTACAAACCTTTTCGTTATTATTTTCGAAATATTTAAATTCTACAAAACTTTTCGTTATTATTTTCGAAATATTTAAATTCTACAAACCTTTTCGTTATTATTTTCGAAAAATTTAAATTCTACAAACCTTTTCGTTATTATTTTCGAAAAATTTAAATTCTACAAACCTTTTCGTTATTATTTTCGAAATCTTTAAATTCTACAAACCTTTTCGTTATTATTTTCGAAATCTATAAATTCAAACTCTTGTGATGACACAGCATTTAAAATTAAACTGAATTTTAAATTTGTTTCTTCGTCAGTAAGTGCCGTAGCGAATATTCCAAACTCAGCCATCCCCTCTTTGTTCCTTATAATTAAACTTCTATAGGGTGAAAGTAGTTTGTACTTTTCAGTAGTGTCCTGAAAATATATAGAACAGAGATAAGCTTTCGATGCACACTGAATCAATAATCCCTACTTCAATGTGTTGCTATTCTTTTCACAAATGTAACCAAATGCTAGGAACAGGGCCGTACCTATTTCGGGGGGGGGGGGGGANGGGGGGGGGGGGAGAAGGGGGTCCGAAGTATTGACAGCCAAACCAGGACTAACACCTGAAAATGATTATCATGGAAGGTGATGTAGATGTTTGTGTTGCTGATTTTGTTCTTTTTTTTTTTTTTTTTTAATAATGTTCACACGCAAATAAATATACCTACTGCTATTACGCGAACATTTGATAAGAATTCTAATTTATAAGAGCTTAAGTTACATTATCTTCAACAAATAATATCTTTTTACAATTGTTTTTATAAATAGCTGAAGGTTGACTAATATCTAGGTTGTAGGCATGAGGCATATTTGTTGAAGGTCATCATTGATGATACTAAGGGTGAATCTCTATAAATATGTAGTTCTTGCTACTGTTGTTTTTGTTGTTTATCTGAAGGTTGACTAATATCTAGGTTGGAGGCATATATGTTCAAGGTCATCATTGATGATACTAAGGGTGAATCTCTATAAATATGTAGTTGTTGCTACTGTTGTTTTTGTTGTTTATGTTTTCTTTTTAATATTATAGGTCACGTGCAAAGTATTTTAATTTAAAAAAAAACGATTGAAATTTCGGGGGGGGGTCTGGACCTCCTGGACCGTCCCTGGGTACGGCCTTGGCTAGGAGCATGGTGGTAGGTGTATCCTTGTCGCAGCAAGTCGTACATACTGATTTGATTATGTGTTATTGATCGATCACTTCCAGCATGGATTTAATTAGACCCTAGATTTGACATACATACCAAATTTCAAGTCTCTGACCCTTACCATAATCTTTTTGGAGAAGATAAGTGAATTCCGCTAAAAAGCGGCAAAACCCGCCAAAGTTATGTTCGATCGCACAATTAGACCTTTAGATTCCGTTTAGGAACTTATATACTTTTTTTTTTAATTGGCTTAAACGTCTCTTTAACATCTATTGGTCATTCGGGACGGGGGTTTTACCCTCCATTCGCAGGAAACTTGCAAACCAGTTACCCAAATTAACCTCACCCAGCTTGGGTTGAGTCGCATAGCCAGCATCACGAAGGCGCGAACCCACATGGAACAACCTCGCTAGATGTCACTTAACTTCAGTGATCTAGCGAGAACTGGTGTATTCAACGAGCCATAGATTCTGGCTAACAAAAGCTACATACCAAATTTCATCCAAATTGGTCAACATGCTAAATGGTAGAAGTGCCCATCACAACGTACAGCGGACAAACGGATTTTTTTTATTCCATTTTTAGATTCTACGTACCTTGAAACGTAAAATATCAATGCCATCGTGGAGCTACGTTGATTATCAGTCAGTCAGTATACCAACTAAGCTTTGCGTTTTATAGGTATAAGATAGATATAGATATATGTATATATAACCTGGAAAGAACAGTAAGGACTTCCAACAAGAATTATGCCTCCTTCATCATCCAAATTGTTTCTGTCTTCATCTTGAACAGTTGTATAAATGCAGTTAGCATTTTTTGCCAATGTCCTGTATTCAAACCATCTGTCAGTTAATTTCCAACCTAAAATAAAATAATGTTAATAGTAATCGTGAGCCAAAGAAGACTAGAATCAATGAAAAGGCCGTACCCAGGGCGGGTCCATGGGGTCCAGATCCCCCCCCCGAAATTTCAAACGNGGAAGTGACATATAATATTAAAAAAAAAAACATCAACAACAACATGAACAACAACAAAAACAACATCATCAGTAACAAATACAACAACACCTTCCATGATCATTTTCAGGTGTTAGTCGTGGCT
This sequence comes from Pachypsylla venusta, assembly GCA_012654025.1. Lineage (NCBI taxonomy): Eukaryota > Metazoa > Arthropoda > Insecta > Hemiptera > Aphalaridae > Pachypsylla > Pachypsylla venusta. The sequence continues at coordinate 13,921,994 of CM022876.1, read as the reverse complement.
TGGCTGTCATTGCTTCGGCTCCCCCCCCCGAAAAAAATCTTGGGTACGGCCCTGATCAATGATATTGGTAAAATTGTTTTTCATCACAGCAAATAATCATCATGAGGATAATCGCTTCTACTTCCATACAAAGGCTTAGACGGGTTAAAGTACGGTAAATAGGGGCAGGCAGGGACGGTAACACCCATTTTGACGCCCCTCTCCCGCAAGGCTAAAAAAATATTCAACAAATCTCTATAAAAGAACCAAACACACAAGTAATCGGTATGTGCTGCTACAATTGTCTAAATTATTGCCAACTGAAAAAAGGGTCCCAAGGGCGGTCGTCCTTTGGAAGCGACTGCAGGCTCGAGCTACTACGAGCGATTGATCCAAATGAATGTATGTTAATAGAATCTCGTCCACTGTAAAGGTGCGTACACATATGCGCGGCGCGGCAATCGCACGGCAATGAACGTCAGATTAGGACGTGTTTTTACTGTGCTCGCGAGCACAACACGCGGCAAAATGTTATCTGTTCGCTGAAAATTTATAATCGGCGAACAGTTCGGCGAATCTGTGCTCCCAAGAATTTCCACAAATACAAATTAGTTGGTGTTGTTGGCGGTAGTATTGTTGTTGTTGGTAGTGTTGGTGGTGGCGTTGGTGTTGGTGGTGGTGGCGTTGGTGTTGTTGTTGTTGCTGCAAAAAAATGCTGAAGTTAATGCTAGACCTTACTTCGTTCGAGAGTTATAGTGGTGCAAAAAATCCAATAGATAAAGAAAAGAAAACTACTGAAGTTAATGCCAGATCTTACTTCGTTCGAGAGTTATAGTGGTGCAAAAAATCCAATAGATAAAGAAAAGAAAACTGCTGAAGTTAATTCTAGAACTTACTTTGAGAACTCACAAGTTTCAAGAAAATAAATAAATAACTCATGTTCGCAGAAACCGCAGAAACCAATGAACAGCAAAAATCCTAATCTGACGAACAGAGCCACAAACATATCAAAGTGTTCGTGAAAAAACCCACAGAAGATGGATCGAGTAAATTGCCGCGTGTTGTGCTCGTGCGAACAGTGAAAAAACCTCCTAATCTGACGAACATGCCGCGCGATTGCCGCGCATATTCGTGCCGCAGCGCGCATATGCGTACGCACCTTAAGAGTATAACATACTAGCTGTTTGTCCGGTGCTTCGCTACGGTTACGAAATTCAACAACAACTTTGGTTGAACCGACACCCAGAGTGAGCACGGCTTCTACCCATCTCTATTCCGGGTGGCAATGATGCGCATAAACTATTGTCTACAGTAGCATAAGTGGCGTTGAAGGGGGAGAAATTCCTGGTGACTCATCCTCCTCCGCCCGTGTCCGTCAGTAGCTGAGTTCGCCTGCCTCGTAAAATATCAGATTAAAATTTATTTTTGACGTTCCAAGCAGCTCGTTTTGGCGCCACCCAAAACCTCGCGCCCGGGGCAGCCGCCCTGTTTGCCTCCCCTCCCCCCCTAGTTACGTTCCTGGGGGCAGGGGCACGATTGTCTCCAAGGGTAACATTATTCCAAATTGTGTTTGAACCAAGAATTTGGAGTAATCAGATACTAATTATTTATTAATTACATTGGAGTAATCAGATACTAATTATGTATTAATTACATTGGAGTAATCAGATATTAATTATTTATTAATTACATTGGAGTAATCAGATGCTAATTATTTATTAATTACATTGGAGTAATCAGATATTAATTATTTATTAATTATCAGATACTAATTAATAAATTATTTATAGTTACCATTTAGTTTATTTTGAATTATGGGGAACACAAAGTCCTTACTGACACATTGAGTACCATCTGGCGTCATACTGGACCTATTTCTGAAACCTAAAACAACAAGAAAATAATATAGTATAGAGCAGGCATGACCATGACCAACCTTTTCAAGTTTGCGGGCCATTTGTGTTTTCAGTAAAACTTATAAGGGCCGCATATTTATGAAAATTCACATTATGAAAAATTTTTAATAATCTAACTTAAATCTACTCACATTATAAACATTATTAAATGTTTATAGTGTGAAAAACAAGAAAAGCATTTTTAAAATTTTTCAACTGTAAAATTTGTGGATTTGTTGGAAAAACTAAAAACTGAAATTCATACACGTTTTAAAAACCTTAAAGGCCAAAGTATGTTGTTGCTTCGATTGATTGAAAATTCTTCTCAGATGGATGAAGCTGTAGTTCAGGAAAATTTTCAAATGGAAATAATAGAATTGAAAACTAATCTTCACTTAAAAGCTTGTACGAAGAAAATCAAAAGAATTTACCAAACTTTTCCAAAAATCTTGACGACGAAAATTTTCCTGAATATAAAAAAACTGGCTCAACGTTTTTTTTTCAATGTTTGGATCGGCATATGAAGTGTATCAAAAGCAAAGAAAGATCTCGCCTTCATTACTTACTTACTAAGAGCTACCACTACAAAATTTGAACCTGTCATCAAGAAGCTGGCGCTACAAAAACAGCCTCAAGTTTTGCACTGACTTTAACTTTGTATTTGAGTAATATTTGAATTTTTTTCTGTCATATTTTGAAATAAAGCATTTATCAAACCTTTCTTCTGTTTCATTCAATTTCGAAATCGAAATTCTAAATTAAACTACATAAAACAGTGCCGCGGGCCGCATAAAACAGTGCCACGGGCCGCATAAAACAGTGCCACGGGCCGCATAAAACAGTGCCACTGGCCGCATAAAACAGTGCCGCGGGCCGCACGTTAGGCATGCCTGGTATAGAGTCTTATTAATGAAGGCGTACCTAATTTCTCCATTAATGACTTCAAATAAATAAATAATAAAAGTGACTATATTTTCACTTGAATAAATGTAGTTTTTATTTATTTGTTATCATGCTACTTGACATAGTATATTTTCACTTGACTAAATGTAGTTTTTATTTATTTGTTATCGCGGTCGCGAGGAACGGAATGCTACCTTTAAGATATAATTTACTAATAACTACCTTATAACTTATAATTCTGCCACCTGTCCCTATTATCAAAGCTACTCAATTGTCCTCAGGAGACTGAGTTACCTCCAAGTACGACCAGACCAAGTAGAAAAATCGAAAAAAAAAACTTTTTCTAATTTTCAACGCGACAAGGATTCGAACCCGGTACCTTCCTGGGGCGAGCCGAGTGCATTGCACACTCTGTCACAGATACGTCTCCAATTCTCCATGAGGAAAAGTAAATTAATACTTGAGATTGTAAGAAGTTACTTGAGGGTGACATCCTCACGGGCCGAGTCCACTTGAGCTGATGGTGTGTAAAATAACACAGAAAGCAACTCTGTAATATCATTGTGTTACTGACGTAATTTTATTACAGTGATTGTATGATGACAATTAAAAACTTAAGAAGCAGACTACAACATATCTGATGCTGCTGTCTCATATATCTGGCTATACCATTGAACGAGATGATGCCACTATGGAATGAATAAATAGCCCTATATATGTATACTAGCTGTTTTCCCGTGCTTCGCTACGGTTACAAAATTCAACAACTCAATTTTAGGTTTTTGGTGGAACCGACCCCCAGATTTAAAACGGCTCCGATTTAGAAAATTCAATATTTTACTCAAAGATATTACTTTTTGCACTGCGGAACACATTCGTATTAAATTTCATCTTTCTCGGTCATCCCGAATTGATACTTCTTAACTATGGGTTTTTGGTGGAAACGACCCCCAGAGTGAGCACCGCTCCAAGTTAGAAAATTCAATATTTTATTCAAGGATATGACTTTTTGTACTTCGGAACACCTTTGTATCAAATTTCAGCTTTCTCGCTCATCCCGAAGTGGTACTTCTCAATTCCGATTTTTTGGTGGTGAAAACCGTCCATAAATCGGATAGAAACCGGAAAATTTCAAATTTTATATTTTTTATGGAGTCCTTATATACTATATTGGGGGGGTCTATTCTCCGTAATTTTTCGTTATCCCTTTTAATTTGCCCAGAAAAAAATTGCAAAAAGACCCGCTAAATAGCGTCATTTTTGGTGGTAACTTGCTCCCACTTGAAATTTAAATTATTTCCTTTCTTATTCCGCACCTACATACTAAAAGGAACCTGTGTACCAAGTTTCAAGTCTCGTTTAGCCATCGTGGAGCTACGTTGATTATCAGTCAGTCAGTATACCAACTGGGCCTTGCGTTTTATAAGTATAGATCTATGTGACCGAGAGTAATGAAAAGTTTCGAGGTACAATTACACCCCAAATGGGACCTACAAAAATTTATCAAAATCGGTCAACGCTAAGTAGCAAAAATGACCATCATGGCGGACAGCGCAGAACATGGGCGTAGGAAGGGGGGGCAGGGGGCAGCTGCCCCCCCTAGAAATTCTAAAGAGTATGCAGCACGGAAGGGGCATCTTAGATTTACACTAGATAAAATGATTCTTGGAAGCAAAAAAGTCATCAAAAGTACCGAAATACGATAAATGCTACATTTTGTCCCTAATCCAACAGCCCCACTGTGAACAATCAAATGT
>CM022876.1:13874902-13896417 GCA_012654025.1 Pachypsylla venusta | reverse complement strand
GCTATCTCATTCAAAACGCTAATGTGTTGCAGAATGCTATCTCAATAAAATTTCGTTTGTAAAAAAATTGTGTAAGTACATAAATTTTAACTAAATGTTAATAATTGATCTCATTTTTCAACTGGTCTCGCGCCCCCCTTGACTTGCCTTCACGCCCCACGAGAGAGGCGCGCCCCCCAGTTTGGGAACCACTTGTCTAACTCTATATCAATTTAATGAGTCTAATTGAGCACTTGGCTAATTAGGTATTCAGCATAGGTTAACAGTCATCGGGCTGGTTTGCAACAACCCGCCTTGAGAAGTTGATACTAAAGAATCCTTACGAATAATGCTTTTCCTTGCTTTCTGCATGGGTAATGGAAAAGATATCGTTTCGGACCTTGCTCTCAGTCGCCTTTTACTACTGGCATGGACTTGGGTGCCTTGGAAGTATTCTTTTCAAGTCACCCTATTCACAGGGGTTTGTCCCCTGTGGATAGGGTGGTTAGGTATACTCTCACAAAAAATTATATCATTGGAAAAAAGGACAAGTTCCAACCACAATTCCAAAAACACTAATAACCTTTTGTATGTCCAGCTAACACAGATCACATTTTGTATGTCCAGCTAACACTGATCACCTTTTATAAACTGATCAACGCCAGGTACAACTTGTCCAGCTATCACTGATCACCATTTATTAACTGATCAACGCCAGGTACATTATGTCCAGCTAACACTGATCACATTTTGTATGTCCAGTTAACACTGATCACCATTTATTAACTGATCAACGCCAGGTACATTTTGTCCAGCTAACACTGATCACATTTTGTATGTCCAGCTAACACTGATCGCCTTTTATAAACTGATCAACGCCAGGTACATTATGTCCAGCTAACACGGATCACTATTTATTAACTGATCAACGCCAGGTACAATTTCTCCAGCTAACACTGATCACCATTTATTAACTGATCAACGCCAGGTACATTATGTCCAGCTAACACTGATCACCTTTTGTAAACTGATCAACACCAGATACAATTTGTTAGAGATTAAAATGAATTAACCTTTATAAGGAAATAAATGCACTTTCTTTCGTCTGAAACCTCTCTAGAAGTAATACCTAGGTACCAATTTAACTACAAATCAGAAACAAGGATTTGTTTATCGGACCCAAACGGCCATTCGAAATCGAACACCAAATTATAAATAAATATGCTCTACAAAGCAAATAAAAAGGCAATAGTCACTGACGGACAGGGCCGTATACAAGATTTTTTTGGGGAGGGGGTCCGAAGCATTGACAGCCAAGCCAGTCGTTGTTATTTTTTTCAATATTATTTACAAATAATCACGTGCAAAGTAGAGTATATTCATAAAAAAAACGAATGAAATTTCTAAAAAACTTCCGTCTCGAGTGATCAATAGATGCTAAGCCAAAAAAAAAAAAATCATGTAAGATATACTGGTGCTTTCTAAAACTTGGCCTGACGCACTGCCTTGCGCTCATATTAATTGAGCACTTGGCTAATTATAATTAAAAAATGAGAATGAAAAACACTTGTTCAATAGGTAAGTCGTAATGAGTATGAGTCGCAATTACGAAACCATTTTTTCAATAAGAGTCGACTTTGGCAGTCTGAGGTGGCCATATACCTTCACTTTATCGATTGGGGTTTTTGTTTGACAAATATTGCCCGTCGAGAAGTGGAACATATGTATCTTATACAATTATTTACAAAAAGACAATATCGATTCAGATTAAAATAATTATTATAAAACACAAAAATTGTCTTTTTGTAAATAATTTTACTATAAGAAATGTGACACTTAATGGCTTCAACATGTCTTGTTATACTTAGTCTGTATTTCGTAACAAAAATTACCTCTGTGTACAATATTGCGAAAAGATGGGGTCTTGAGAGGGGTAGTGTTGCCAGATTGTTTCCCCCGCTTTTTTTTNGTACAATATTGCGAAAAGATGGGGTCTTGTTTCCCCCGCTTTTTTTTTTTACCTCTGTGTAAGCCTCCCGAAAAGAAGAAATCATTGCATGGCTAGAGAAGAGACATGTGCAATGCACAGAAAGAACAACAAACAGTATATTGCTCAATCATGTATCTCACAACAAAAAAAAAACACCTTACCATTATCCGATGTCATCAATGAATTGGCAGCAAATTGATTGAGCTGCCCCCCTAAACCCAATCAAACTTTTATGGCTTCAAGTAAAAAGACATGTGGCCTTATAAAATAATCACATCAACCTCACCGAGGTCGAATAACTGACCAAATTTGGTATAGACATTTTGGGAAAACGAAAATGGAGGAAAGCTGTAGAGCAGCAGTTCCCAACTTGGGGGGTGACGGGCCGATGCCAATTTTTTGTCATCGGGCTCACGAAATTTTGCGATCATAATAAGGGGGGTTGAAAAAATGCTGAACACCACTGCACCACAAAATACTGAACACCACTGGACAATGCTGTGCGTGAACTCATTATCAACATCAGAGATAATGGTTCAAGCAGTTTCCCACATTTTTTTTCCTCTGTACTCCATAGGGTTGTCTTATCGAAAGAAGAATATAGATATTACCGATATTGATATAATTGAAAGCTTAATATTGATATATCGATATAAAATATCGGTTATATCGATATTGGATATTATCGATGTAAATATCGACAGTCCTAGCAGCAAAGCAGCGTAATTTCTGACGTAGTTTACGCTGAATTTTTTTTCTTTTTTTACACTTTATTGAATGAACAATATAAACAGAAAAGAGGAAGGTTAGAAAGAAATAATTAAGAAGAAGAAGGAGGAGAGAAAGAATTATGAAGTTTGGCTAGTTTAATATAGTTCATTCACAGGGTGGGGTTAATTCCTGAGGAATTCTCTTCCATTTTCAATATCGATTATATTGACCGAATATCGATATTCGTTATAATATCGACATCCCTAGTACTTCATTACTTCTTTAGTTTTCTCGGAAAGCATTTGGTAACATTGGATTTTTTTTCTTACCAAATACAGACTATACTCTATAGTATGATGCTGCGAGTACACCAGAAGATTAGAATAAAAAAACAATCATATTTTCATATTTTTTTCAAATTCAATTTATTTATTTATTATCCGTTCAACACAAAATTATCAATTTTCATTTTTTTTTGCATGTGTTGTCTTCTTTTTTTCTTGTTTTTTTTTTTCTTTTATTTTTTAAATATCTATTTTTTTACTATTTTTTCTATAAAAATACAAAATCAAAACAAAATTATGAATTAGGAAACAATAACAACAAAACGTCAATGATAACAGATTACCAACAACAATAAAAAATAAATAGGTTTGTGTCCCGGATCCATTGGATCTTAAAATTCAGTAGTTTGTGTCCCGGATCCACTGCTTAAAACTCAGTAGTTTGTTTCCCGAATCCAATGGACCTTAAAACTCAGTAGTTTGTGTCACGGATCCACTGGATCTTAAAATTCAGTAGTTTTTGTCCCGGATCTACAAGATCTTAAAACTCAGTACTTTGTGTCCCGGATCCACTGCTTAAAACTCAGTAGTTTGTTTCCCGAATCCAATGGACCTTAAAACTCAGTAGTTTGTGTCACGGATCCACTGGATCTTAAAATTCAGTAGTTTTTGTCCCGGATCCACTGCTTAAAACTCAGTAGTTTGTGTCCCGGATCCACTGGATCTTAAAATTCAGTAGTTTGTGTCCCGGATCCACTGGATCTTAAAACTCAATATAAATTTTTTTCTTGTAAACATAAAAACAAATATTATATTTAATTGACTAATAGTTTAGAAAAAATATCACAGATGAGGTACCTAGAGATAAAAATACATATAACCAGCGTCTATGGCTCGTCGAATACACCAGTTCCCGATAGATCACTGAAGATAAGCAACGTTCAGCGAGGTTGTGCCATGTGAGTGTCCACATGAGTTCGCGACCTAAACGTAGTATTAAACGCATAGCATGGTCATATGCCGACCCAGGAGCAGAGGAAACAATTGTAGGTCCAAAAACATTTATGTCGAGAGCTGTTTGTCCGAGGCGGTGATGATTTCGGAGTAGTTGATGTGTGTAAACACTTCCGGAGTTATGGGCTTCGTCCCTGGAAATCGTCGGCGCTCGGGTGTGATAGGTGATTTTCGTGTGCCTCAACTCTCGTAATTCAAACTGTAGATGATGATAGCAATACGTCCTGCCATATAAAAGTAACAGCGACAACGCTGTCTCTCCTCCTGGTCACATTTGTAAAAAAAGCGTATTTCTCTTTTCCTTTTCTTGTTGCTTAACGTCTCTTTAACATCTATTGGTCATTCGAGATGGAATTTTTCCCTCCATTCGCTGGAAATTTGCAAACCAGCTACCCACATTGACCTAACCCAGACTGGTTTAGGCAGGGAATTGCCAGAATCACGAGAGAGTGAACCTGGTCAAACTCTTAGTGAAACCTACATATTGCCTAATTTAAGTGATCTAACGGAACTGGTGTCATATATTTTTAAAAAATTTGTCTTCAAACTTTTTGCCCTCTATTCGCTGAGAATTTAGAACCAAGCTACCCACAATGATCTCATCCAGCCTGGTTTTTGGATAAGCTCTCGCTGGACTTTGTTTGACTTCAGTGATCTAACGGGATACGGGACCTCGTGTATTCAACGTCTCATGGACACTGGCATATTCCCTGCCCAAGCCAGGCTGGAAGAGCTCAATTTAGATAGCTGGATTATAAGTTTCCCGCAAATTCAGGGTAAACCCCTAATTTCGAATATTAACGTAAACGGTTTGATGGCCGTTGGCCGGAACTGTAATGGTATGTGTTCCAGGTCGTCCTAGTGCGTACAATTGGCCATCACATCGTGGGAACGCTGAGCGTGACGTGACACACTCTAGCGGTTATCCACATATAAACTGCATAAGTGTTTGCTTTAAAATAGATAATTTATATTAGGCAGTCAACCTAGTGCAGTGGGTATCACACAGGCATGGCACTTGGGGGACCCAGGTTCATGCCTTGGCGGGGTTGGAAAATTTTCGACTTCGTGCTTGGGACTTCGGGGTGCACTCAGCCTCGTGAGGACAATTGAGAAACTAACTTCAGTGGCGGCATTACCAAAGTGAAAAAGTTGGTTTGTTAGAAGATTGAAGAGATTATTATTACATAAAGCTCTTAGTAATGCTATGATATCCACAAAAATTGTGAAAAGGTCGTTGTGTCTGACCAGAAAGAAGTTGTACGTTTACATTTTTGCATTACATCTTTAAATACAAACCTTCTTTATATTACCAAAAAGCGAGGAAAAAAAAAAAAAAAACATTCGAATAAAACAGTAGATACTTACAAAAGATTTTTGTCGAATAAGTCGTCCTAAGTCCCCACATAACACGATTAACAATTTTTGGTTTTTCAATAATGAACCTTTTATTTTTTGGTTTCGTCAATTAAAATTCGTCTATTTTACCCGTGAGTGTTTTTTTTTTTAATTTATTTATATGCATACATGGTTTGCTTTGTGTTGACAGGTAAATTGTCAAGTTTTGATTAAACGAAATAAGTGATTATATACATGAGATCGGTGTCGATTGTAATGATGATGATGATGATGGGTAGACTGTTAACTATCAGTAGGGATAATAGGCACCACGTCGATAACTTCTGAAAACATAAAAATCAATGTCCGTATAAACGTATCCTAACCATAACATACATGGTATAACCCGACGAGCCATCTGAGAACGATGATTTAGTTACGTACATGAGATTATTGGAATTCGATCATAAACAATGATGGTATATTAAGGGAGGATGATCGTTGGAACTTTAGTGTGAGTCTAGGATAGAAAGACAGAGGATCTCCTGGTAAGTCCTATGATGGTATATTAAGGGAGGATGGTCGTTGGAACTTTAGTGTGAGTCTAGAATAGAAAGACAGAGGATCTCCTGGTAAGTCCCATCCTTATTACATTTTCACTGAGTCGAACATATAACATCTCAACCCAATAAATATAAATACTCAAATATTAATAAAAATATTTAAATAGAAGTTCTTCGTCTTTTCTTGTAATTAAACCTTCTCCTAGGGCTTGCACCCATCTAAGGAAAACGTACTTAATACGTTTAGACCTTTTCTTTGAATGTAAAACTTATTCAGTTAACCGTTAGCGAGGGCTAGTCTTACATATACCTAACTATAGGTACCACACACAGATTACAGATGGGAGTAGTATATCAGGTTGTTAAGCTGGGAAAAACGTGTTGGGAGTAGTATTGGGTTAATTATCATAATGTTAACAGCCGTGGGGCTGGTTTGCAACAACTCGCCATGAGTTGTTGATACTTGAGAATTCTTACGGATAATGCAGCAGCTTCTCCTTGCTTTCTGCATGGGTAATGGTAGAGATATGGTTTCCAACCCTTCCTTTAGTCACCTTTTACGACTGGCATGTACTTGGGTGCTCTGGAAGTTTTCTTTGGAGTCTCCCTATTCACAGAGGGGTATTGGGTAAGGTTCAAAAAAATAAAAATTATAAGTTAAGTAAAATTTTATTTTCACTTACCTCGCCCTCCTGACGGGTCTGTAGCCTCCATAAAATCCTCCCCTAGAAATTCTTCCGCCTCTTGAAAAGCCGCGTCCTCGAGGACCACCTCTATTTGTCGTACTAATACCGGGCCTGTTAGTACGTTTTGGATTTACTTTGATTTGGCGTCCACGAAACAGAGATTCGTCCATAGCCATGGCTGTTTGTACCTGGAGGAAAAAAATAGAGAATTCTAACAAGTTGGCACATAAGAAGTTTATTAATTGTCAAACTAGCAATCTTACCGCACCAACTTCATGAACCGTACATTTGCTATTCACGCTGCAAAACTGTGAAATCAGAATCAACTGCCGTCAGATATGAAATTGTTGGAGTAAAAATAATAAGCAATAATTGAATAAAAATTCCCCCCCAAGTAAGTGTACAGTGTAAAGGTAAGTCTAGGTAAGTGTACACACCATGAGATTTTCCTCAAGGTATGGACTGTGCAGTCCAAGTCCTGAGGAAATCCTCAACGTGTGTGATGAATGCCTTGAGATAAATTTGGACGGACAAATCACGAGAATCGGAATTGAAAAACCTTTCCGACGGCCTCAAGGTTTGGACGGATCAAAATTCCTCAAGATAAATCTTAACGTGTGTGTGCGCTTTAAGATATTAGTTAGGGATTTCAAAGGGTTGGGTAGGAAAAAAATCCTCAGGAGTCGAGATTAATTCCTGAGGAATTCTCTTCTACCCAACCCTTTGAAATCCCTACCTAATATCTTACTTAACCTTTGAATAATTTTTTTTAAAAAATAATATCATTTATCTTTTTAATTATCTTTGAAATTCTGTTTCAGTTTAACACAATAAACAGTCGGCGACTATATGGTACACAAATTCCCCTCAGATCACGTTACTGAAGTTAGGCAAAGTTAAGCGAGGTTTTCCTCTATTGACGTAGAATCGTATAAAATCTTAATATATAAATCAGAATTTTGTATGATTGTACTTATGTACCATGTACCTATGTATGAGGGGTTGTCTGTTACAATACCACAGCCCAAACGGTAGCAGATAGCGAAAAATAGATGGGACCCCCCCCCCAAATCACGACAACAGGAAAATTATTAGAACTAAAATATGTCAAGCCGTTTTCGAGTTACGGCCAAATTTCCAATTTCTTCTTCAAAATCGGGCAGTCACTGTCTGATATATTAAATTTTGTCGTGACAACATATCAACTCAAAGCGAGAAAGTTTTAGGTGTCTCTTTAGTCCTCATTTTAGGACATTTTTTGCAATGGTAGTGCCAGCCATTCCAGAGTTACGAGTTCGAAACCGGGAACGGGTAAAATAAAATTTAGAAAATACTGAAAAGTCAGAATGGCCCTGTCTCTAAGGCGCCTGGCGAAACGTTTAAATCTTAATTTAAAAAAGGCAACATACAGGGTTGACACAAACCAATACAGCCCCCCCCCCCCAATTTCCATTGTCCTTGAAAAACAAAATAGCAATATAAGAATGGTAGCGAAGCACGGGCGAAACAGCTAGTACATCATAAACATTTTACACTGTCTCACGGGCAGAGTCCACCTGTGCTGATGTTGTAAAATAATACAGATAGCAGCTCTGCAATAATATTATGTTACTGGTGTAACTAAACTGTAGTGATTCATATGATTCTGGGGGCGATGTATGATGACAATTAAACAATTTAGCAGCAAACACCAAATTCTTTAGAGCTGCCGTATCATACACGTGGCTACCATCAAACACGATGATGTCACCTAATAATAATGATGATGAGAAATTGAGATTATTGGTAACAAGAAATGAAAATGATAAAAAAAAAAAAAAAAAAAAAAAAAAAAAAAAAAANAAAAAAAAAAAAAAAAAAAAAAAAAAAAAAAAAAAAAAAAAAAAAAAACACTCAATTTTATGTTCTACAATTTTAATATACTATTCAATAATATGTTTTATCCTAATGTCTTTGATGACTTTATAAAGATTTTGTTTAAAAAATTATTTTAAATATTTTAAATTTCGTCTTCTGACTTTTTCAAACATTTTCATATGTATTTCGAAAAAGTCAAGAGGAAAAGTAGAATATTTAAAAAAATCCTTCAAAGAAAAAACTTCAATATATTATTCAATACGCATAGTTCGGAATGCGCGTATCGACTAATATATTAGAATTGTAGAACATAAAGTCAAGTGTTTTTTTATCATTTTCATTTCTTGTATTTGATAGTTCTACCAAGTGTCCTAAAGGTTTTCTAAATTTGAGTATCAGTAAATGAAGCTCTTAGTAATACGTCAAAAATCGTGACAAGGCCGTTAAGTCTTATCACAAAAAAATCCTACATTTGCATTATAATTTTAAAAAAATGTAAATGTAGAATTTCTTTGTGGTCCAACGGTTTTTACATTATTTTTGTGGATATCACAGCATTGCTGAGAGCCTCCTGCACTAATAATCTCTTCAATCTTCTAATCTTTTTACTCTGAAAATACCGCCACTGGCTTCTATTCACATAAAAATAGCTACTCAATCGTCCTCACGAGGCTGAGTGCACCCCGAAATCACAAGCAAAAAGTCGAAAAATTTCCGACCTCGTCTGGGATTGAACCCGGGTCCCCCAAGGGTAATGTCAGTGTGATACCCACTGGTCCAGGAGGACTGCTTAATTTACATAATAATTACCGAGTCTTTATCAGCGAATTCAATATAAGCAAAACCTTTGGGGTGTCCGTCAAACTTATTACACAAAATTGTTACTCGATTGATCGAGCCGCAGCCATGAAAATGAGCCTCTAATTCTTCTGCGGTGGCTGCATAGTCTACATTGCCTACGTAAATCGATCGATTGTCGGCATCTTTCTTTTCTTCGATTGATAAATTCAGAGAGCTATCTGCAAATAAAATAAATACATAAATGTAGGTTCTTTGTGTTATTATGTCACATTGTCACAACTTTGGTGCTCGCTACAACATTGTGATCGTCTATGGAACGTTGAATACACCTGTTCCCGTCCAGGATCGAACCCGAAACCTCCTAGGTGTAAGCCGAGTGTGATGCACACTCTGCCGCGGAGACGTCTAATTGTGTCCTATTAATATTGGCTCATATAGCCCTAAAGAGGAATCTAGCTCCTGTTAACAGAGGGAGGTCTATAGTTGACAAAAATATTAATTATGAACTTACTTGTGTTGGGTGGACTAGCCATACTCATTTGTTTGTCCACCTCCGATTGAAGAAGTTTTAATTTTTCTGCTTCTTCTTCCATTTCTCGAACTCTTGCTTTCATAGCAGCCAACTCCTGGAAATAGAAACAAAATGTATGGGTTTATAATCCCTTTTTGAAATCAAAGCTTCACATATTGGGGGAATTGGTAATTTCGAAATTCGGCTTTAATTACCAACACAAAATTCCTACCTTGACTGTCGTTGTCTAGTTCTTACCAGCAACACACAAGAGGTAGATAAAGGAAACGTCGCCGGCAATAGGTTGACCACACAATTTCAGAAGGAACGCGCTGGTTAAAATTTAGAGGGTAGAACTCTCAAAAGCACCTGTTTTAAAAGTTCACTTGACATAGTGCGCAAAGGCTAAAATAACTCAAGGGATTTAATGGAAAGGGCGCAGTAGAATTAATAGTACATGCACAAAGGAGTCAATGCACGACGCAAAATTAAAGTTTACAAACTTAGGGTGCGCAGGCGCAAAATCAGTAAATAAACCCTAGTGGGATTTAAGAAAAGGGCACAAAGAACGCCAAAGAGGTCACTCTAAATGCGCATGGCGCAATCACAAATTTTAACACTTAGGAAGTGAAAAATCAATTCACGGAGCACGATCGTTCTATCTCAGAATCAAAACAGTACTCAACTAGGGTTTGAACTGTTCTACCTATCTTGATCAAAATGCTAGCTTTGAAGACAGCAAGTTTTAGATAGATAAACCAGGGTCGGACTATCATTACCTGTTCCATTGCAGGGATGGATATGAAATTTTTGTGATAGTCTCACTTACAAGAAAACCAAAACATCAGCCTTATGGGTCCGTTAGATAGAAACGTGGTCAAATATACACATGGATTTTTTTTACACATGGCCCATACCATGATATACTCTCCGACTCCAAGTCACTCCATTAACACTGGAGATATGAGTCTTTGACTGATTAGATCACTAATGAATCATTCAGTAAAATGATATCATTTTTATAACTCACTCAATGACTCATAATCAAATGGATCTAGATCTAGCTCATATAATCACACTCAATAGATTTCCATTCTCTTTTGTGCGAGCTTTCTTGCATTGCGAAACATCGATCAGAGTAGAATCTTCTTCTACTCTTTGATCAATAGTAGAAAAAAAGAGTAGAAAAACAATACAACAAATCTTGAAGTAGCCAATAGGATCATTCCATAATCAACAAACGAAGAACCAAGATCTAAATAAATACCTTTGACCTCCATCCTTCGACCTGACTGATGATGAATCGAATGATTCGAAACTAGTTTCTTTATAATAGTGTTTTTGGTGTTTTGTTTCAATTTATTTTTAACGTTAATATGGTATTTATTTAGACATTTGTGTCATTTTTTTTAAAAAAAAAAAATGTAAATAGTTTTTGACACTTATAACTAATTCATAAGTATAGATTAACATGTTATTCAAACATTTAAAAATAAATACCATACAAAAGAAAACCTACATCTTCATCAATGGATTTGTTTTGATCGGCATCCATATCGTCACCGTTCTCAATATGATCCCCGTTTTCTAGATTATCAAATTCTTCTTGATCAAAAATGTTTTCTTTAGAATCTGACATGTTGATGACTGGAAATAGAAAAAAAAATATCAAAATCAAATAATAATCTTTCTATTTGCAATTTTATCAAAACAAAATGCGGACTATGTACATTGTACACGTATGGTACCTAAAGTTCGTGCCTAACCCATATGGAGAAGCAAAATAAATGTAAAAAAAAGACATACCTACTTGCGATTTTTTTTTTGCTTCTCCATGTCTTATTTTTCAACTTATATAGGCATCTATATTATTATTTTTTGGTTGAATTGGGATAGTATGTCAAGTAAAACCATAATGAGGCAGATGAAATACTATAATCTTCCATTGACTATAAAAAAATAAATTTATTTTTTTAATTTATTTTTGTGAGCGAGGCAAAAATAAATCGTACGAAAATCGATTTCAAATGGAGGGAAAATATTAAAACAAAACGCCAGATAAGATTGTATGAAAATATTAAAAATACTTTCTAACCAAGGATGCCCACTACTGTCTTTAATACACTGCCCACTTACTATCAAGTTTGTTTTTCAGGATAATTTAATTTTCAATTAAACAAATGAAATAGTTTTTTTTTTTTTTTTTTTTTTTTTTTTTTTTTTTACAAATAAAGCAATTTATCTATAAAATAAAGTGAAAATTATCCTTTCTACTGGAAAATTAATACTAAAATAATCAAAGTTTCGAAGATCCTCAAGTTTGCCGACTACTGTACTGCTTAGACTAAATTACCTACCCCTGTGAAAAACCTTGATAAAACGAAGGATTTGTAATTTCACTTGGGTTTCGTTATAAATATAATGAGGTTCTACTGTAATATTTACTTTTTAATGACATTGTGCTTCAAAAATTCAAGCGGTAAGAGTTATCTATTCACATTCACCGGTTTCCAGATTTGAAGGGGAAATCTTGAGAAAAGTATTGATTTTTCGAATAAACACAAAAACCAAGATTTTAAAATGAAAGTACTGAATAACTTTAATTAATAATTGTCTTCATATAAAAACTTAAGTAATTTATATAGATAAGCAGACTTACCGATTTTTTACACTCAGAGAACCGTCAAGATGTGATTGTGAAAAGATGGAAAAACATTTGGACGGCGTCATTTTTTTCTCTTTATTTACCAACAAGAAGCTAGCAACTTTTGAAGAAAACATATCTACGTTGTAAATGAAGTTAACAATATTTTTTCTGCAAATAATATTTGTGACGTCACTGATGATATGAATGTATGTACTTGCATAGAAAATGCTGAGGTCTAGAGAGCTGCATTTTTTTATGTTCTCCTAATATTTCCGTTTAATGTGGCCACCGCCACCGAGAGGAGCTGCTATTATTAGGAGACGGTTCTTACTTATCCGTGTGTACAGAAGCTTTATTGTTAGGTAGGCAATCAACTGGTTCAACCTTTAAAAAACTGTGCTTCAAACCAAGAATGAAAAGTAATCATCAAATTGCAGTTAGGTACACATTAATATTATAAGAAGAAAGAGGGGGTTACCATGCCAGGAAAGGGTACAGCTAAAGAGAGTGGGCATTGAAAATGCTATCGTGCCACAAAAGTTTGTGGCACGATAGCATTAAGGAAAGCAACGCCGACCCCAAATAGAATTGCGAGAAGTTTAAGTTAAAAAAAAGAAAGTAAAATATAAATAAAACTGACATTTTTGTTATATTATATATAAAAAAAAATATTTTAGAATTGAAGCAATTTTATAACAAAACTGATTTGCCAGAAATAAGTCTCCGTCTATAGTAAATCAAGAAGAAGAAAATATTGGACCTCCCACTTGATATCCCGGTCCACTTTTTGAGCTGCTAAACCGGGGCACTTGAATTTTCATAAATTATTATTATTTTTGGCTTAACATCTCCTTCATCATCACATCATCATCATTTGCATGGATAATGGAAAAGATACCATTTCCGACCCTTCCTTTAGTCGCCTTTTACGACTGACATGGACTTGGAAGTATTCTTTTTAAGTCCCCCTATTCACAGGGGACTAACGTCTCCTTAAAAAAAAAAAAAAAAAAATAATAAATAAAAATAATAATAATAATACATGAAAACTTAAGAACTCCGATTTAATCTTTATGCTAAACTACCTGTTAGAAGGTAGTTATGCTAAACTACCTTCTAAAGGTTCATTATTTTGAAAATAATAAAACAAGATTTTCGTCTTAAAACTAGACCTCACTTCGTTCGGTCAATTATCTTATTGACCTAATTGTGGTTTTTCATTACATAACATCCAAATTCAACAAAATTAGGCATAGAAAATTTTATTTCAAGGAATGTATTGGTTCCAACCGCGAAGACGAAATTTCTTCAAATTCCAATAGCTACCATAAATACTATTTATAACTATTAACATTGAAACTAGTTTCAAATAATTCCATGCATCATCAGTCGAATTGAAGGATGGAGGTTGACTCCTAAACTCGTACCAGAATAAAATCAACAGTCATGTAGATGACATTTGTCCCAGTAGTGGTCAGGGACCACATGGTGCCCCACATATTCAACTGTTCAACAAACCCCACCTAGCTGACTCCAAGGGATCTGTGGTGTCACCCAAAACTTGTGACCCAGTTCCTGCAACTACCACTCGAGAAGGCAGAAGAAACTGATGTGTGACAGAGGATGACGCCGCTACTACAACAATATGGAAGTTGACTCCTTCAACTCGACTAAACCGGTTTCAATGTTAATAATTATGCCTAAATAGTCTTCCTGCTAAATACTTTGTTTAAATTTAATTTACAAATTAATGACGCTACGCATTTTAATTTTAGTACCAACAGATGTTAAAAAGCTGCATTTGAAACGATGATATCTCAGTATTGAAATTCGAAAACTATGAAAATTTTCTACTGCGGATACACTGATTTATTATATAACGTTGAATCTAATTCTTCAAACACAACAGAAGTGTCGAGTAGAAGCATATCAATGTCGGACCTTTCCATAAGGACTCCAATAGATACGTGAGTCGTTTCAGCATTGTAAAGTGGAAGCAGCATGTTCTGAAAGTTGAAGCAAAAACAAAAATTGGCAGATTGTACAACGCACATTCATGAGGATAAAATTTATGGGTTGACAGGGTTTGAACTCACGCCTTTGGACACCGCTGTCCTAAATAATAAAATATCCAGTCCCTCCATAACAGAAAAATTAGAGTTCCGCAACCCAGTACTCATATCTCTCTCATACACAATCATTCATCACCTTATCTCATACCTTATTGTCATGTAACTTCTTTGTGTTTGAAAACATGTCTCCATTGAATATATTCAGTAAGGAGTAGAGTTGCGCAACCCAGTACTCATATCTCTCTCATACACACTCATCAATCATCACCTTATCTCATACCTTATTGTCATGTAACTTCTTTGTGTTTGAAAACATGTCTCCATTGAATATATTCAGTAAGGAGTAGAGTTGAGGATTTTCATGACGTACTGTCGATTGCTCAGATTCGGTAAGTTGGTTATAAATCCTGAAATAAATTGAATAGTTTATGTAAAAAAAAAAAAGTAAATGTAGAATTTCTTTGTGGTAAGGTCCAACGACTTCTGCACAATTTTTTTGGGTATCACAGCATTTCAAAGAGTTTCATGTACTTCTTATTTAACTTCACCCTTTCCCAATTCTATTTGGGGTTGGCGCTGCTTTTCTTAATTCTACCATGACACAACCTTTTGTTCGGTGCCTACTCTCCTTAGCTGTAACACTTTCGTGGCACGGTAACCCTATCTTTCTTCTCACAGTATCAATAGAAACTGCGTAGAAACTTGCTTTTTACTGATGATATTAAACGGGAAGTCTAATTTTTTTCCTTCTTCTTGATTTACTATACACGAAGACTTATTTCTGGCAAATCCCCCCCCCCAAAAAAATGGGAAGGCCAAAAAACGATTCCAAATCTGGGGCGTAATTAGACTCTAAATTTGACATACCTACTANTTTTTTTTTTTGGGGGGGGGGGTATTTTTTTAAGCCAGTAAAATAATAAACCCATGTGTCACATTGGCAGCGTTTTTACCTCTTCAGTCTGCACCGACCAGATTCTTCTCCATAAATTATATTCACAGTGGCTATCTCTATTACATCACTTGAAGAGGTTGATAGTACTTTTTGAATTGAAGCATTAAACTGATTGAGAACGAGACTAAGATCAACAACGACTTGTTGGGATTCTGGGTGAAGTATGAAACATGACTTATCTAAACGAATAAGAGAGCTGTTACTACTGCGAAGTGTGACGAAGGCAGGAGATTGACCTGAATTACATAATGTGAACAAAGCCTAAAAAAAAAAAAAAAAAAAAAAAAACAATGAAACATAATCTGACATTAATTGTGATCGAACCGCCAACCCTTAGTACAAAACCCCCACGCTTAACACTCCGATCTCCGTGGACGTGTTGTTAAGTCCATTGATTCTTGGTCCGGAGGTTGTGGGTACGAATCCCGCCCGGAGCGAAAATTCTGATGGAATTTTCTCGTTTTCGGAATGGCATGGATGCAAAAAGGAGTTCCCTGAAGTAATGCGAAAGCGGTTCCGGGGCACAACTTTTTTTTTAAAAAAAACTTAATACCTTTATCACATGCGATTTTAATTTTCAGGAAAGAGCACGCGGAGCAGCATTATGCTGTCTCAAATGTTGATCAATAAACTGTGCTCTTGTATTTTACGAAAGAGCACGCGGAGCAGCAGTATGCTGTCTCAAATGTTGATCAATAAACTGTGCTATTGTATTTTACGAAAGAGCACGCGGAGCAGCATTATGCTGTCTCAAATATTGATCAACATAATGTGCTCTTGTATTTTACGAAAGAGCACGCGGAGCAGCATTATGCTGTCTCAAATTTTGATCAATATACTGTCCACAATTCTTCTTATATTGAATTGAAATTTTGTAGAATGAAGGATAATTAAGTTTTCTATCACTTTATTCAATCAAAACGTAAAAATCTATTACCAAATTCTGCGTAATCTATAGGTCCTAAAATTTAAATACCTTAGTTCACCAGGCAATTATTTCCCGACCAAAGATCGGCTACTTTTCGTTCTGGCGGCAACACCTTCCTGTATATTTTGAGTATAAAGAGGCTGGTGTCAATAGGGTTACTCCAAATGCTGCTCTTAGATCTGGTTTGGAATCAAATATTTAATGCCAGCGTCTATGGCACGTTGAATACACCAGTTCCCGTGAGATTACTGTAGTTAAGCAACGTACAGCAAGGTTTTACCAAGTGCGTCTCCACATAGGTTCGCGCTCTCGTGATGCTGGCCATTTTTCGAGACCAACTGAGGCTGGGTAAGGTCAATATGGGTAGCTGTTTTATAAGTTTCCAGCAAATGGAGGGTAAAATCCCCCATCTCGAATGCACAATAAATGTTAAAGAGACGTTAAGCAATATAAAATCAAACAATATAAAATAATTGCCCGAAATACAGATCACAATAAAACCATTAATTTGAATGCAGACCCTACCAACCCAGAACATAATATAATATTCTGGAGTGATCCGGTTGGGATGTGGCCCTCTTTGGTTGCACGCTCTATTGAGTCTGCAACTATCACTGCGACCTTTATTTAGATCAACTATGATAAGTGGGCAGGGATGGAATTAGATTCGAACCAACAGCCTCCTGGTTACGAATTCACCACTTCAACTAACTGAGGTTGTAAAGGTCATTTGACGTGTTTTTATATCAATGACACATTCCTGGAATATTGACTTCATTTTAATATCCTAAAAAAAAATTATCAACGAAAAATTAAATGACACTAAAATTGGGTCTTGTGTGGGTGTTTTTCTATAAATTTCATCATCAACTCTCAACGCCGTTTAGTGGGTTCTGCGTTTCATTTTATCACAGCTGTGGATGCTGCTTTAAGTAGCAGCATTTGGAGTAACCCATTTGGAATTAGTGGAAAACAGAGATGTTTTCATGGGAATAAAAAACAGACGACCTTTGGTCCGAAAAAACTCTGCCAATGTGACACATGGGTTTATTATTTTGAAAATAATAAAACAAGATTTTCTGGCAAAAAACAACCCTTTTTTGCCCCCCCCCACTCAAAAAAATTGGGGAGGGGGCAAACAAAAATTTAGGGGGGTTCTCTTGACGATTCCAATTCTGGGGCGTAATTAGACCCTAAATTTGACATACCTACTAAATTTGAAGTCTCTTACCATTCTCTTTTTAGACAGGATTAATGAAAACCGCCTGCAGTATATTTGATTGAACCCAAATGTTTCGGCGCTAACTGAGAGCCCATCACGGCGTACGGCGGACAAACGTATTTTTTTATTCGATTTTTGGATTCTACGTTCTACGTACCTTGAAACGTGTAATATCAACTTTTGAGGGGGGTAATTTTTTTTCGTGACGATTCCAAAGGTTCATTATTGAAAATAATAAACCAAAAACTGAAGTGAACTTAGTACGAAAAACAAATCGCGTGTGACGACCAAATGATGTTAAGTTTAAGAGACACTGGTGACATTACCTGGATGCTGGACGAAGTGAGTGACACAATCATACGATTATTGACATCTTTCTGAACACCAGAAATGTGAACTTTGGATTTTCCTGAGTAACCGAACAGTGAGATCTGAAATAATAAATAAATAATGTGTTTATATTTCCTACCATTTATATTACCCCCGCCCCCCCTTTATGTTACGTTTCAAGGTACGTCGAATCCATAAATCGAATAATTGAAAACCCGTTCGCGTCTGTAGCCTTGCGTACCGTGAAGGGAACATTTGCAACTCAACGTTGACTAATTTGATGAAATTTCGTATGTAAGTTTCCCCACCGTCAATCATACATATTCCCTATATATATGACTGACGGGTCCAGTTGGGATAAACAATAAAGGTTTATCCCAACTGGAACATATACAGGGTGATTCAGGTTGTTTGTATCAAGGGAAGTGGAGTTGTGGAACATGAAAAAATAATCACTTTTTACAGGTGTGACTTTTTTGTTCATAACTCCTTTAAAAATGATCCGATTTTCAAAAATTAAAGTGAGCTAAAAAGATAATTTTAAACTACATTTATTTAGTTGACTTGTTTCGAATCAATGTAACAAAATGGCGGCCATTTGAAAATTTCAAATTTGATTTGACCGAAAATCACTCCATGGATTTTTAATTTTTTTTTTTTTATCCCATTTTTGTAGAAGAAGCACTGCAAATTTGAAATTGAAAATTTCAAATGGCCGCCCTTTTGCTACATTGATTCCGAGCAAGTCAATGTGTAAAACTAAATAAATACAGCTTAAAATTAGCTTTTCAGATCATTTTAATTTTTGAAAATCGGACCATTTTCAAAGGAGTTATGAGCTCATCAAAGAAAATCAAGATTTTAGCGATAACTCCCAAACTAAGGCTTAAACAAAAAAAAGTCACACCTGTAAAAAAATGATTCTTTTTTATGTTCTACAACTCTTATTCCTTTGATACAAACAACTTGAATCACCCGGTATACCAAATTTCATCAAATTCGATAATCCCTACGAAGCAAAAGTGCCCGGCCCCCAAGATGGTTGGTTCTTCGTACCGGGGCTACCCGTGCCCTCGGGCACGGCCAAAGACCATCAACACCGTTCCGACGACAACTCACTGTGTTTTTCCTCCGTTGGACCCAGTTGTGGTGCTCCAGATACTTCCTCAAAGAGTTGGTATATAAATCCTTGCTAAACCCTGAAGTATCTGATCGTTGTCGTCTATGTATGCTGGTTGCTCATGATATAAATCATGAGCAGCCAGCAACTATCCATCAAACCCAACTAATCTAGAGCCGTCAGCACTATGGACAGATCCTGTTGGAGAGGCCGCCTTTCTTGGCCTGAGGACACAGTGAGAGTCGTTGAGAACGTTAACAACAACAACAAGCAAAAGTGCCCATTAGGGCGGACAAACAATTTTTTCCCATTTGATTTTTGGATTCCACGTACCTTGAAAAATAAATAAAATAAAAATCAAATTTTGAGGGAGGTGTTTTTTTTTTTCTCGTGACGATTCCAAAGTTTTGTTATTGAAATTAATAGACTGAAAAATCATACTTGAGATTGTGAAATGTTACTTTGATGTTGACATTCTAATGGACCGAGTTCATCTGAGCTGATGGTGTAAAATAACACGGAAAGCATATCTGCAATATTATCATGTTAGTGTTACTCATGAGCCAGCGTCTATGGCACGTTGAATACACCAGTTCCCGATAGAAAGCAAAACAACTCACCACCCTCTTTGGTATTTCTCCATTCACTGTATCACCACAGTTCACTCTTCTTATAATAATAGAATTGTTCATTGGACCTCTCATGGAAGATGGCACAAAAGTGACCGTGATGTCACGCATCTCCATCGGTGTTAAACTAATTCGTAACTCTGTGACCAGTTCTTTGTCCTTTAGAATCTGAAACATCAAATAGTCAATTACAAGCGATTCATTTACAATAGAACCTTAGGAATCGTCACGAAAAAGAAATGATATTTTACGTTTCAAGGTACGTAGAATCCAAAAAACCAGCGTCTATGGGACGTTCAATACAACATTTCCCACTGGATCACTGAAATTGAGCAACGTCCAGTGAGGTTGTTCCACATAGATGTCCACGTAAGTTAACTAATAATATCCTAATTCATGACAGCGTTCGGTTTAATTATACACTTAACCAGCGTTAATAGCACGTTGAATACAACATTTCCCATTGGGTCACTGAAATTAAGCAAACGTCCAGCGAGGTTGTTCCATCTGGATGTCCACGTAAGTTTGCGCCCTCGTGATGTTGGCTATTTTTCGGACCCAACCCAGCCTGGGTGAGGTCAATGTGGGTAGCTGATTTGGAAGTTTTCAGAGAACGGAGTAAATCTCCGGTCTCGAATGAGACGGGAGAAAGATGTCGAGCAAAAAGAGTCCAAAAATCGAATAAAAAATAATCCATTTGTCCGCCGTGATGGGCACTTTTGCCATTCAGCGTTGATCGATTTCGAAGAAATTTGTTATGTAAAAAAATGGAATACGGCAAACAATTAGACCCCAGATTGGGCCTATTTCATCAAAATCAGTCAACACTTAGAGGCAAAAGTGACCTTCTTTACGGCGGACCGTGTGTGATGTACAGGATACGGCGCAGTAGACAAACGGAAGTTTTTTTTTATTCGATTTTTGCATTCTACATACCTTAAAACATAAAATAACAAATTTGTTCAAATTACCAAGTGGATCGAGGGATGATTTTTTTTCGAGGAAAAAATAATTTTGTTTTTTTATTTTCAATAATGAGCCCTTTGAATCGTCACAAAAAATAAAACTAACAACCTCTCAAAATTTTACGTTTCCATGTACCTCAACCCAGAAATCGAGAAAAACATTCCATTCGTCCGGCGTATACAAGGCACTTTTGTCACTTAACGTCGACCGATTTCAAAGCAATTTAGTAAGTACTCGTAAGTCTCATTGAGGGGTCTAAATGTGCACTATTTTTTTTTATAAAAAATTCATCACATAATTATTTTTTTAATTCAGTTCTCACAAAAAAATTTGAAATTTTTCAATTTTTTTTTTTTTTTTTTCAAAACATTCTCAAAATTAATTTACCTTAAAACATTGATTTTGTTTTTGAATTATCAGAGATAATTTTTCTCTGTGTCGATTTCTATTTCTCAATTTGAACGTTATAGAGGAGTGGTCCAAGTGATTTTCTGATGGCCATGAAATGGACGTATGGGTACAATCAAGTTCAAGAGGACTTCCATCTGCAGAGGCAACACTCAGCGTTGGAGAAGGAGCACTGCATCGCATTCTGAAACATTATATGAATTAAAAACTCTTTATGTTTAAATTAAAAACCCTAGCATTGCCAAGGGGGGGGGGGTACAAAGTACCCGCGCTTTAGCAAAAAACTTATAGTAATCAATTTATGATACTTATTTTAATATTTTTATTTTTATGTACGATAATAATTGATTTAGTTTATATTTTTTTAGTTTTTAATAAAGTAATAGCGACTTATAGTAATAAAAAAAAACAACATTTTATCCTTTATTTTTTTTTCGGGTACTTTGTACCCCCCCCCTTGGCAATGCACGTAATTGAATAGAGCTTGGCAATCCTAGGGTTAAT
>CM022876.1:13845114-13861216 GCA_012654025.1 Pachypsylla venusta | reverse complement strand
TTTTTGGAACCTAACCCAATACTACTCCCAACACGTTCTACACAGCTTAACAACCCGTTACTACTCCCCATGTTCTACATATAGGTTAACAAACGTGTATGTAATATGTATTCTATGTGCATACTCTGATCGCGTTTAAACGGTTGTACCTCGGTGATATGATTATTAATGTGGGAGTCAGATTTATTATCATTTTTTTTCTCTCATCTTCTCGAAACGAAGTTCGGGTACTCAGCTAGTCAGAAATAAAATATGTCAAGCCCTTTTTGAGTTACGGCCAAATTTCTAATTTATTCACTAAAAACGGACAGTTGCGGTCCGATATCATAAATTTTGTCGCGACGACATATATCAACTCAAAGCGAGAAAGTTTTAGGTGGCCGTTTAGGCCTTATTTTAGGACATTTTACTAATTTTTTATTTTTTTTTAAACGGCTAAATAAAATTTAGAAAATACTAAAAAGACGTAATGGCGGAGCCTCACAGGCTCCCGACGGAACGTTTAAATCTTGTTTAAGATTTAAACGGAATAAGACGCTTAAAGGACTTAGTAAGGCAGTATAATGAGTTTAAGTCTATAATAGAATTGGTAAAAAATACGTCTTCGGAAAGGTTTTTGATTAAAAAAAAAAAATTGGACCCACCCTCTCACCAATCGTTTACATTACACACTTCTATTTGGACTTACTTTTATCCAAAAAATTATGAAAAAGTCCTTTATCACTTCCCATACTCTCCACATCAGACTGTTGTTCTAAAATTTGTGCCAACTGTGACGTTGAAACAACACTGCTCACTGACGACCAAACCGATTCTCTGTCGGATTCATATCGTCTCATTACACTTCCAATTGTATTGGATTCATTGTAATTTGAATTTCTATGAGACTCGAAAGGGTTAATTTGAGATTCGATTGAGTGATGTGTTTTCATTGTGTTTTCTTTCTTCGTAGGACTTGAACACTCGGTGTTTATTGTACTGTTTAAAGTGACAGTTTCATTACCTACTATTTTTGAGGGCTTTGTTCTCTGTAATAAAAAAATGTATCAAATATTTAGGTAGTGCCTATATTTCTGAAATCATCAAAAGCCAAAGGTTCATTGTTGAAAATAATGAAAATACGATTGAGTTGTTGATTTAATGTGAGTAGCGACCCGTGGCGGCATTACTAGAGTAAAAAGATTTAGTTTGGTAAAATAGTGAAGACAATTAGTATATGAGGCTCTTAGTAATGCTGTAATCCCCACAAAAATTGTAAAAATAGAGATAGGTAGGCATTACCACAAAGGAGTAGTAAATAAAACCTCATAGACGCATAAAAAAAGGGAACTCCATACTGGCTCCCTACCTGAAGTTCATAATTCCCAGAAAATTTCTCCCCAGATCTACCATAAGAACTTTATCTCAACTCCGCTCCGGGTGGAGTAGCATGTTGCACACATATAAATCCAGCTGAACCCTGAAGTATCTAATCGATGTCCTCTATGTATGCTGGCTACTCATGATGTGAACCATTTATTCAACTGTCCATCAAAAACCCGAACATTCTAGAGCCGTCAGCATTATGCACAGATCCTGTTGGGCTGATGGTGTAGTGGTAAGTTGTTCTGACTGGTAAACAGTAGGGCGTAGGAGATTCAAACCCAGCCAACCCATAGATTTATATCCTCATGAATTTGAAATATTTACCACATATAATAGCACCTAAACAATTGCCGGTGTAAAGGGACTCTTCAGCCCTATTCGGGCAGTATAAATAAGGACTATTATTATTATTTTATTATTACCCTGTGCGAGTGGGCGCCTTTGTTCGCCTGGAAACACAGTGAGAGTCGTCGAGAAAGTTAACAACAACAACAACCACAAAGAAATCTTAAATTTAAATTTATTTATCTTTACATACCTTTTATTTGAAAAACGAAGATATGTTTTGAACAGAAATAGGAGGGCGTGGGTTCAATCCCCAGCAGGGGCGGGATTTTCTCCTAATTAATTTCAGTATTTGACCACATAAAAATAGAGCTCTAAAGGTTAGGTGGTAGAAAATGCCTCATGCATTAACCTCGCGACCTTCCACTCAAGAGTCTATTTTTTTTTATTTATATTTACAAACCTTTTCTTTGAAACACGAAGATATGTTCTGCACAGACTCGGATTTTCCACCAAAATATTCCGAGGGAGCAAAACTACTCATTGAATTCCTTGGCGAGAATGAACATTCTAACTTTTCAGAGTCCATTACTGGTATTGGAGCGTGAGTTTGGACCCAATCTTTGTATCCTTCTTCTAAACGTTGCTCTGCGAGTGAATTTGATGCAAATTCATTTGACATAGAACTGAAGTTCGCTTGTTGTTGATTGACAAATGATGATGTAAATGGGTTTGATAGATTGGACCTTCAAATAATAAAAAAAAATATTAGAAAAAATGTATATAAAAATAATGAATTTAAAATTTACAAATTCGAAGAAGGAAACTTTTGGCATCAATGCAGAATGTCTCCCCTATTGACGTGGCCACCCAGTTGTATAACAAAATAACGCAAACAAAGGCCAGCACTCTCTATATATTCTCAGATTTCAAGGAATAATTCTATCGACAAGCGGAGGCTTTGATCAGGGAATTAGATCTTAATAATTACGGATATTGAGATAATTCTTTTCAATTTATTTTTAGAATAATAATTGCTATTATTATTTTCCATTATTTTTTATACAGGCTGTCCCAAAAGTCCGGAGACCAGCTGAATATCTTTTGAACAGCTTTATGTGGAGTTTTGAAATTTTGCATGGTATTATATCCCAAATTAAACCACCTGATGGTGTTACCAATTTTTCAGGGGTGGGTCCCATGTGGCAACCAGGGGGTCCAACTTTTGTTTTTTAAATACGAACCCCCATCTAGTGATACATTTTCAGAAAGACAATAGAATTAGAAGTACTTTGCAAAAAAATTGCACGTCTAGTGCGTTTGGTTTCAAAATGGCGGCCATTTGAAATTTCCAAGATATGACTTCCAAGAGTGTCTAAAACCAGGCGAATTATTTGCAATGGGATATTGAATGATTGCATAGGACACCAATGTCGAGGAACCTGTTTTTTAGACATAATTTGCCTAGTTTTAGACACTATAGGAAGTCATTTCTTGGCAATTTCAAATGGCCGCCATTTTGGAACCAAACATGCTAGACGTGTTAATTTTTTTGCAAAGTACTTCTATATTGTCTTTCTGAATATGTATCACAAGATGGGGGTTCGTATTTAAAAAAACAAAAGTTAGACCCCCTGGGGGCCACATGGGACCCACCCCCGAAAAATTGTCACACCATCAGGTGGTTTAATTTGGGATATAATACCATGCAAAATTTCAAAACTCCACACAAAACCATTCAAAAGATATTCAGGTGGTCTGGGACTTTTGGGACACCCTGTATTTTAGGTATACTAGATATTAACATTATTATTTAAACTTATAAATATTGTAAAGTGGGCCCAAACAATTTAATTGTAATAAATCTATAATAATAAAACTCAATGTAACGATAAATGTGTGTATGTATCACTAATTGTTTAGCCAAAACGGTAAGAGATATCGAAAAATTTAAGAGAATGGACCCCCCAACCATACGCTCACGAACAAATATAGGCAATAGGAAATTTATAGCAAAAAGAAGAAAATATACTCAGAAACATGTTGCACATGTAGGTGCTATGCAACATAGTATATTTTCAACTCTGTGTTGTAATTTCTTTAATGCCTTTAGGTTTTATGATAAGGTACCTATCTCAGTTTGTATAGCTTTCATTTATTTATGAAAAAAGGGGGAACGCACTATAAAATTGTTCACTTTGGAATAAGGTTTTTGGTGGGTGGTATAAGAACAAACAAGAATATGAAGTAGGTAATCCCTTTATTTTGAGAGATCTAAATATTGCAAAGAAAAAAGACCTACCGCAATTGTTTTTTATTTTATCTATGTGTTGATTGTAAATTTCCTTCCTCTTTTTAATTAGATGGGTATCAGATTTTCTTTTTTTTTTGTATTTTTTATATTATAAGTTAGTCCTTAAGAACATAATGTTCATTCTTGATAATGGAGTAAAATCCGAAATACGCGTATCGAATAATATATTAAAATTATAGAACATAAAGTCAAGTTTTTTTATATTCATTTTCATTTCTTGTACCTAGTATATTTTCTTATAACTTACATACTAAAAACTTGACCCGGAGATTGTACGTCATACGTTTCTCTGTTTGGACTGGGCCGAATTTCACCACCTTCATCATTGTCATTTAAACATAATTGGGCCAAATGTCTTTGTAAACTCAATTTGGTCGAGGCTATACTTTGACGTGATAAATCCTCGTTACTAGCTGAGGTTCCTGTCGCCAATATTTGGTCCAATTTAATATTAGTATCTTGAAAAAAACAAACAACAACAATGAATCACTCGAGTCCAAAAATAAGGAGTCTAAACCTAATTATTTAATTAAAATACCCTCAAACCACTTTACAATATCTGACTCGAGAAACAGTTCTTTTTCCCTAAAAAAATATTTTCCCACATTTGGAGAGAAATTAAAAATATCTCTATATCTGCCATTTTTAGACAAAGTTAAATTAGTGATCACGCAATTGAGTTTCCCAACCTCTCTGATTTGGGGGGAAAATAGTACAAACGTAAGGAATAATACCTTTCTCCTCTGTGTGGAATTGACGTACGCATGTCTACCGACATGCTTGACAAAGTTAAATTAGTGATCACGCAATTAAGTTTCCCAACCTCTCTGATTTGGGGGGAAAATAGTGCAAACGTAAGGAATAATACCTTTCTCCTCTGTGTGGAATTGACGTACGCATGTCTACCGACATGCTTGATTCATAGTTAGATATTTGTTGGAGAGTCTTAACNCCCAAGTTTTTGACCAGCCCAGACAAGAGTTTTTAAGGGTTAAGTATGACTGTATCAAAAAAAGACAAATATGCCGTGCATAAAAATACCCTCAAAATTCCAAAGATTTCCTCAACCCCTCCCCCCCTCTCCATGTTTTGACCGGACCAGATGGCGAATTTAGGGATGAAATGGAGCTTCCTCACAATTTCTCCTCTAAAATTAAATATGCCCCTCCCCCAAAATTAAATCCTAACTACGGCCCTGACGTTTATCGCTATCTTACTACTAAAGATAAAAGTCGAATTGACGGTCCTGGCGGTAAAAAAGTACCATACGGATCACTGAAGACTGTGTAGTATATCTTCGTTAGGGAGCATTTGCGGTTATACGCACAAAAAGAGAAAAATAGAACCTAAAATTCGATATTTTACGTTTCAAAGTACCTATGTAGAATGCAAAATAGGTATGGAATACCAAATTTCATCGATATTGATCAAACGCTAAGTGAAAAAAGAATCCAGTACGGCGTCAAAACCGCTAAAGATGTAAAATAAATAAATCAAATTAAAATAATCTGTTCATCCGCAATTTCTTAGAAGCTTCAAAAGCTTAGGAAAAGTACCTTTGTAAATTCAATTAAATGAGAATAAATGATAAATATTTAAAAAAAAAAAAAAAAAAAATTGTTCATTTTACGAGTACTATGTAGATCCAATTTAGGATATAATTGTGCCCCGAATTTAGGTTTATTATTTTCAATAATGAACCTTTGTAATCGTCACACAAAAAATACCCCCNAAAAATTACCCCCCCCCCCCAAATTTGATATTTTACTTTTCAAGGTTCGTAGAATTCAAAAATCAAAGAAAAAAAATCCGTTTGTATGCCGTACGCCAAGATGAGCCCTTTTGCACACAGCGTTGACCGATTTGGATGAAATTTCAGTATTGCCGTCTAAAAAGAGAATGGTAAGAGCCAGAGACTTGAATTTTGAAAAAAGAAAGAAATGTATGTCAAATTTAGGGTCTAATTACGTCCCAGCTTTTTTGGGGGAAGGGGTATTTTTATGGCCAGTAAAATAATAAATCCATATGTCCCATTGACAGAGTTTTTTGTCACTATCAGTCACACATATAGGAGTTTCAGATCCCCATATAGGGTTCCGTATTAAAATGTAAGTAGGTACCTACCTTTCTCCTCTGTTTGATCACATTCAATTTTCTCTCTTGCCATTATCTTCTGATCGAAACTTTTAGTTTTTGGCATTTTATTTTTCATCGGCTCCATTTTAGTTCGATGATAACCATTATCAAAACTCTTTGTTTGACAAAGTTTGTGATAATTTGAATTCGATGTCTTCATTGGATTACTAGTCGAACTCTGTAAATAATCAAACAAACCATTTTATTATCAAAACTCTTTGTTTGACAAAGTTTGTGATAATTTGAATTCGATGTCTTCATTGGATTACTAGTCGAACTCTGTAAATAATCAAACAAACTATTTTGATAAACTCTATAGTTATGGTTAGCACAAAATAAAACCCTTTTAGGGATGTCGATATTATATCGAATATCGATATTCAGGTTTCGATATAATCGATATTTAGATTTGAAGACAAAAATATTGGTATTAAAACAAAAAAAATATCAAGGTACCTATGTCAGAAATTACGCCGCTTTGCTGCATAAGCTGTCGATATCAACGATTCGGCAGATTTGATATTTTATATATATATATTCAACCATCCGATAATATCGCTCATCGATATTAATCATTCAAGACTGTCAATATCGGTAATATCAACATTCTTCTTTCGATATGGCCACCTTAGAACCTTTGGAAGATGGAGTTTTTAACAGAAAACGCATGCTGCTTCTTTGGCTCGGTCCACTGCCAAAAGAGCCGCAAACCCGCTCATTGAAATAAATATTTTATAATACACTTCATAGTATGTAAAATATTTCATCCAAGCAGCGAGTGTGCAGTGCCGTAAATATCACTGGAACAGAATTCCCTTTTTGTTCCCCCTGATAAGATGGACACCGCTTTTCGGGCGTGTGTTCATATAAACGGGCTCCAACCCCTCCCATTAGGCCCTTCGACTCCCAACACTAATAAGTCTAACTTTTTGCATTAGGACCACTATTATTATTTATTGTGTTTCAGAGGTGTCTAACCTCTGACACAATAGAATAGAAATTAAATTCTCCTATCTCGATCAAAATGAAAGAAAAATAAAGACCATTCTAGAGCTATTTACACTAAAACAGTTTTTGTGACCGAATTTACGCTTAAAAGCGCCACTAAAAATTAGCCCCCCCCCCAGGTTTAGACGTCGCAAACTTGGTGTAACAATCACAGCAACAAACCAAACAATTATCACCAAAGAAAAACATTTGCCGCATTTAATGAAAGCTCAAATGACATATACCTATATTGGTCCATTTCGAGTTGTAACCAATTTTTCACTCAAATTCACCGAGTTATGGTCAGGCAGCACTAAATTTGTAATATAATATTAATTGCCCCACGCCAAAAAAAATATGGGCTTGAAAAAACACCAATTAAGTTATGGGCTTTAAATGAACTAGGGTATTATATATTAAAACAAACTTCAAGTTTGAAGATACCATTAAAACACCTTGCAACCGTCATATTTGCATATAAACGGTATATGAATTGCATTGCAGAAAAATGCGGAAATAAACCCAGTCATTGAAAGTCGTGATGGATTGTTGGGGAGGCGGTGCATGGGTTATGTTATTTTTTATAATGTCTGTTATTTTTTATAATGAAATATATATAAATTTTAAATTGAACCGTAACTAAGCACGGGGTACACGTCCACAGGCGATTTTCTTTTGGGTTGGGGGTAAAGTGGTTAGAACTTTTTTCCAATGATAATATTTTTGTGAGATGTAACTTACTTTAGCCGAATTAGGTAGAATGACGCTCTGTTTTTTTGGCCGAACTGGCTTCGGATGACGCAGTACATCCTCAGCATGGTCATCTTTGACAGCGGATGTTCTTGTAATCTCATTACTGTTGAATTTAATGTCATTATTAGGTTTTAATATTTTATCAAACTCTTCGTTTGGATCAATATCTTGAAATACTTCCTTGTATTCTGTAAACAATAAAGTTAAAACTAAAAATAAGTCCATTCATACAAGTAGTTCTTTTTTTCCACCTAAGCCCTCGTAGGCGGTTGGAAGGGGGCACCTACCGGCTTTCGCTTGAATCCCGCAATACAAGTAGTTCTGCGAAATGTAGACCTCACTCATGGGAAAAATGAATACCCTTTGGCCCCGGGTTTCCCAAGAGGACCCAAAAACAAATCAGTTAATTCTATAAATATTATGTAATGACGTCTCCATGGCAGAGTGATCATCATACTCGGTTTACATCAGAGAGGTACCGGGTTCGATTCCTGGAAGGGTCGAAAATTTGAAGAAGCTGTTTTAGAGTCTCTTGACAGAAAGGATACTACCACTTATTGACGAGCATAGAATAATAAGGCAAATTAAATACTATGTCTTCACTTGACGATATAAATTCAAATGATATTTGAGCTGACTAGTTTCGTACTCTCCTGAGCACATCAGCTCTAACAGCATTTAAACTTTTATCGTCAAGTGAAGATATAGTATTTTATCTGCCTTATTATGGTTTTACTTGGCATAGTATCCCAATTCAAACAAATGGGCATAGAGGTGTTACCGATAGATGTAAATAATTTATTGAAGTAAAGGGAGATGTTGAAAAATAAGACATAGTGGGTTTTTATTTTCCCTCTTCATCTAGGTTAGGTCACGAACTTTTGGAACCACCCTCATATGTTGAAAAATAAGACTCAGTGGGTTTTTATTTTCCTTCTTCATCTAGGTTAGGTCACGAACTTTTGGAACCACCCCCATATGTTGAAAAATAAGACTCAGTGGGTTTTTATTTTCCTTCTTCATCTAGGTTAGGTCACGAACTTATGGAACCACCCTCATATGTTGAACAATAAGACTCAGTGGGTTTTTATTTTTCTTCTTCATCTAGGTTAGGTCACGAACTTATGGAACCACCTTCGTACTTGTAAAATATTTGGAAAAACACGATTGTAAAATATTTTGTTAATTTACTTGATTTTTTGCCCAATTTTTGAATGTTCTCATAAAAATGCTTACCAGAACTCGTTTGATCAATAATTCCTAAAGAAGACATGGAACTGCCGCGCGATTTCGGATAGTCCAATATTCCAGGTACCAAAAGACCTCCCCTGGAGCTGCTCTTTCTCTTCCCATTCTTACATTCGACTGAATCTGAGGGACAATCATATCAATAATTAATAGTGACATCATCTGGTAGACAGTTGCATGAGACAGCTTCTAAATTGTCATCATACATCTAATCTTGGAGCTCAATAATTGACATAGTCCACCGGAACCATGTCATTCACTGAAATTTAATTTCATTACAAACACAAACATAATATTATTAATACAAATATTGCAGAGTTTCTTTCTGTATCATCAGCTTAGGTGGTCTCGGCCCGTGAGAATATTAGCCGCAATTAATTGAATTGGAAGAAATTATGTTACTAATAATAAATTTACTTTCCTTATCCTATAAAAAAGAAAGTAGTGTAATGGGTTGAAATTATCAATGTCGAGTTTTAAACGTCAAAACAAGTTTTGAGGTCCCCAGAACCCAAATCTCGAGTTTCAGATTAATTTTAATTAGGTATTGATATCGATATACAAATCAAATCACACCGATACTCAATAATTACCATGTTCATTGTCATTACTTTTCAGTCGTTCTGAACATCTTCCATATTGTAAATGCAAACTATTTTGTATTTCTGCTAACTTATCAAAAATATCTTCTCTGTCTCACCGATACTAAATAATTACCATTTTCATTGTCATTACTTTTCAGTCGTTCTGAACATCTTCCATATTGTAAATGCAAACTATTTTGTATTTCTGCTAACTTATCAAAAATATCTTCTCTGTCTCACCGNCCCCCCCCCCCCCCCCAATAAGAGCACTTTTACTTAATAATTACCTTGGTCATTGTCATTTCTTTTCAATCGTTCTGAATATCTTCTATATTGCAAATCCAAACTATTTTGTATTTCCGCTAACTTATCCAAAATATCTTCTTTCTCTCCCCCATTATCAGACTTTAATCTTGCATCATTATTATGAACATTTTCTTTTACTTGAATTTCACATTTTGCTTTTCTATTTTTATCGGACTTCTTATTTTGATCATCGATATTTTTTTCATTTTCTCTATCAATATCATGAATTTTCTTTTGTAAAGCTTTATTAATATCTTTGTTTTGTAATTGTTTCGAATTTGATTTTTTATTTATTAAATGTTCAGAAGACTTTGAACTAGAAAAAGAAAAGATTTTTTTAAAAGAACTCTGCTAGTGACACATTCATTCAATAGTCGCATCATCTTGTCCGATGGTAGCCAGTTGTAAGAGACAGCAGCTCTAGATAAATTGTAGTCTACTGCTAAAGTTTTTAATTGTCATCATACATCTGTTTTTGGAGGCTGATAATTGTTGAAATGGGCCAACAGAATAATGACAATCTCTCAATATAATTATGTCAGTAATACAAGAGTTATAAACATAATGATATTAAGAGTCGCTTTCAGTGTTATATTACACCATCAGCTCAGGTGGAATCTCGGCTCGGGAGAATCATGTTTTTATTAATTTATTGGCTAAAAAAAACCCTCCACCAAATTGATATTTTACGTTTCAAGGTGCGTAGAATCCCAAAATCGAATTAAAAAAATAGTTAAGCCAACGATCATACCACGTTGAATACACCAGTTCGCGTCAGAACTGGGTAGCTGGTTTGCAAGTTTCCAGCGAATGGAGGGTAAAACCCCCGTCTTGAATGACCAATAGATGTTGAAGAGACGTTAAGCCAAATTAAAAAAAAAAATAGTTCGTCCGCTGTCCCCCGTGAGGGGCACTTTTGTCATTTAGCGATTGACAAAAAATTTCGGGGCATATTTAGACCCCAAATGGACTTACATAAGTACATTGTTTTTCCTTTTGGTTAACCGACGTTCCAGATGACCGGCTTTCGGATAAATCGGTGTTCTTCTGTACTTACTCCGATTGCTTCAGTCTGTTTACTGTAGAAGTGGCCTGTGGTTTTGGACTATTCTCAAAAGACGATTCAAAAATAGTGCTCGGACGTTTCTGAGATGATGGTCTGTTGGGAGGCCTGTTTTCATCACCCATTGAAGAGGACGTTTATCCCGTGCTTTGTCACGGTTGAATTTTAAATTTACATCATTATCAAACTAAGTTCTGAAAAAAAAACAGACTAGTAATTCTGTGAACTGTACCCTTCGCCCAAATAATGCAATTAACGGTATATAGTTTAGAGGCAAATAAGACGATTACAAGATGTTTTTATGTTGTCTTTAAACTTGAAGTTTGTTTTTAAACGTTCCCTGAATCATTTAAAATTAGTTAAGAATGTTGTTTTTAAGCTATATCTTGCTCACAAGAACACTGAGGTTAAGTATCGCTGACAAGTATACTGATCCATATATAGTGTAACCATACTATAAATGAATCATCATTCTTCTGAGCGAAGCATGGCTAAAAAACGCAATTTTTCCGTAACCAAATCGATTTTAAATTATCCAGGTAACATTTTAAAATAAACCAAATATTCGATAAAAACACCTTCTAAGCCCCTTCTCTAGCGTTGCCACATTTAAAAACCAGCGTTGATTGTCCTTTCATTAATACAAACTCGGCACAAAAAAAAACTTTTTACCTTCTAACCTTATCATTTATAGAGCTGCTGAATCAAACATAGCTTCTGTAGCATAAGGTCGCTTTCTCACGACAAAGAGTTGGAGAAGGTTTTTTATGTAGGTGTAATTTCTTTAAAAAAAAAATCTTGTTTTGATTAAATGACTCATAGAGAAATTATTATTATTTATTGTGTACTTTTTTTTGATAAAAAAAAATATTTTTTTTATCAATAATTTAAATCTGAATATTCTAAATGACTAGTTAAACCAGGCCGCAAGGCTACCAAGGTAATTTTTTTTAAAAAAATAAGAGATTAAACCATGAAGGAATCATTTTTTAACACCACATCACATTATGTAGCCTCAAATGTTGATCTATATGCTGTGCTCAATTTTTCTTATATTGAATTGAAATTTTACACTGAAGGAGATAATTAAGTTTTCTATCAATTTATTCAATCAAAACGTGAAAATCAACTAATTCATTCACAAACAGGAACAACGAAATGGTGGGGAACACGACCTGTCACATAAATAGTCTAAAACCGATAGCTTTCGATTGTCTTTCAAAATCCACTTTTACCCTATAATGAGACTTTATACCACTATAAATATAACCTGAGGACTAGGACTCGAGGAGAAAAACATTTCAACACAAATATATGTGTTTTCTTATATTTTTTTAACACAATTTGCTGCAAACCAATCGTGGACAAAAATCGAGCCCTCCACTATCCAGACATTATCCACGACGTGGTATTAAAAGGTGTCCATTTAAAGAGTCAAAATTTCAAAGAACTCAATTGACTCGTTGGGAGGGAGAGAAAAGTAGACATTGTGGTGAAAGATGAATAATACCAGAGAGTTACAGTCACCAGCACACAGACAAACAAACATGGGCGTAGGAAGGGGGGCAGCTGCCCCCCCCCCCNAAATGAACCTTAATGGGTAAATAGTTTTGAATGCAGTATGGATCCAAATATGAATTATATCTATAAAGAATACTTAAATAGATTCCGTAGAGATCAAACTACGAATCAGCCTTTCAGATGTCATAATTTTCAGTTCAGTACAGATCTAATTATAAAATGGATTCAACAAGAATATTTCCCAGGGATCTAATTCGAAATGAACCTACACAAAACTAAATCTATATTAAGAATAAAGGAATGAATTATAGTTAGACCCTTGAGGCACAATATTCATTGAAATCATAGAGATCCAAGTCTATAATAATCCCCCATGCAATAAACAAATTAAAGGCGGTATAGAAACAAATAAAATTGGCTCTTCCTTAAGGGTCTAATTCAAAAAAATAAGTTGAAAAATTGAAATTGTAAAGATACAATTATAATTGGATCTTATTAAAATAAAATTTGCAACTTCCCGATTTGATCTTAGCTCTGCGAGCATCCAACTGTGAATGATGCTCTCCTGCATTAACACGAAAGGGTAGTATGGTCGATATGGATCTCTGAAGAAGAGCGCTCTCTAGCAAAAACTGTAAGAGATATCTAAATTCTGATCATTCCATTAGACGCGCCTTGAAATTTTACATAATACTACACAAAAAACGCGATTTTGAAAAATTTTGAGTTAGATCCCTTCTGAATTAGGGTGACGACATATTCGAAGAAGAATCTTTGTTCAGTAACGATTCAGAATCAAAACTGGCTCTGATCAATGAGTTTGTGAGTCAATCAGTCAATAATTCAGCCAGCGTCTATGGCACATTGAATACACCAGTTCTCGTTAGATCACTGAAGTTCGGCAACGTCCAACGAGGTTGTACCAGGGTGTCCACGTGGGTTCGCGCCCTCCTGATGCTATCTATTTATCCGTCAAAACCCTGGCTGGGTGAGGTCAATGTGGGTAACTAGTTTGCAAGTTTCCAGCGAATGGAGGGTGAAACCCCCGTCTTGAATGACCAATAGTTGTTAAAGGGACGTTAAGCCAAATTGAAAAAAAGCAAAAAAAAAAATTTGACCAAAACACATACAACAATATGTAAAAGTATAATAGCAAATAGGAATTGAACACTTGCATCTTAAAATTTTCTTGAATGACCCCCCTTCTTGAATGACCAATGTTAAAGAGACGTTAAGCCAAATAAAAAAGTCAATATTTCGCACTTTCTTATAAATGATTCGCTTTAAAGGTTTTATACATTGTTTGATGGTTTTAATATATTTTATTATTTTCTGTTATAAAAACTGTAAAAAAACTTTGAAAATTGAACGGATATTGTTGACTCCATATACAAGGTGTCCATAAAGTCTCACCCCACCCCCCGTATCTCGAGAATGACTGAAAATATAAGAAAACGCAAAAACACGTATCCCTTAGATTTTAGGGAGATTAATTTTAGACTAAAAAATGTTTGGCCTCGGCCAGCTGTTTAGGCTGGTCGCCGACTGGCTTCAAAATCTTAAATGAGAAGGTATATCAAGTGAAACCTTGTTTTTAAAGGTCTCATTAATACGAGTTCATTACAGAAAACCAGAGCTCTTTAGGATCTACCGTTCTCGAATTACAGGGTAGAATATGTAAGTAATTTGGTAAAAACGATGGTTGTCCCGTCCAGCGATGGTTTGACCGCAGAGATCGATTATTCTTAGACCAAACCTATCCAGCTTTTTTAAAAATGTTGGTCTAAGAAAGTTCAAACTCTGCAGTCGAAGTGGCCGCGACAACCAACTTGTTGGAACACTATTTTTTACTAAAATACTTATTTCGGATCATAAAAATTTATTTCTAGGCATTTTTACCTACCATTTCGGTACGGCCGCAAAGGGTCCATGTCACATGTTCCACCCTGTAATTCGTGAACGGTAGATCCTGGAGGGCTCTGGTTTTCTGTAATGAACTCGTATTAACGAGAGACCTTTAAAACAAGGTGTCACTTGATATACCTTTTAATTTAAGATTTTGAAGCCAGTCGGTGCCCAGCCTATACGGCTGGCCGAAGCCAAAAATTTTTTAGTCTAAAATTAATACCCCTTAAAATCTAAGGGATACGTGTTTTTGCGTTTTCTTATATTTTCAGCCATTCTCGAGATACGGGGGGTTGGGTTGAGATTTTATGGACACCCTGTATATTAGGTTATTGTTGGTACTAAACTTTAAAAAACACTTTCATGAATTACCCTTTGGAATCATCACGAAAAAAAAAATACCCCCCTCAAAATTTGATATTATACGTTTCAGGGTACGTAGAATCCAAAAATCGAATAAAAAAAATCCGTTTGTCTGCCGTCTTCCGCGCCGTACGCCGTGATGGGCACTTTTGCCACTTAGCGTCGACCGATTTGAATGAAATTTGGTAAATATGTCCCATCTGGGCTCTAATTGTGCCCCGAAACTTTTGGATACAATCGAATAAACCCTTGACGATTTTGGCCGCTTTTTAGCGGTTTTCAGTGTAGCTATTTAAAAGGAGAATGGTAAGAGCTAGAGATTTGAAATTTGGTATGTATGTCATATGTGTCATATTCATTACTCCTTTCTAAAAAGAGAATGGTAAGAGCCAGAGACTTCAAATTTAGTAGGTATGTCAAATTTAGAGTCCAATTACGCCCCAGATTTGTAATCGTCACGAGAACTGGCCTCAATTTTTTTGGGGGGTGGGTGTATTTTTTTGCTAGAAAAATAATAAACCCATGTGTCACATTGGGAGAGTTTTTCTCTCTCTTTTAACTCTTCAAGTTGATTTAATTTTTTTAGATGATCAACGGCATATCCGTGTGTTCAATATACTTCCACACGACCGAAATAACACTGACTTTTACATGCTTGCTAAAGACAGAACTCAAACACCAGAAAGATATGATCTATATTATATGCATAAATCATTTTGCGGATTTGTGAAATTAACAACTTTGACTGGACTATTTGAACCAACGCTGGAATGGACAAAAAGGAACAGAGACGGAGTGAATATGGGAAGATTGGCAGTAAACATTCTACAAACAAAGCGAAATCCCACATTTTCGATACTATTATATAACGACGATCTTACACCGTTTGTAAATAAAACATTAACATTTGGTGACCTGGCCGATTTGAATGAGGTAAGTAGGTATACCCTTAAACCGGTTTTCACGAATCTGTAATAAAAAAAATGTTTTTGCCCGACAACTCTTTTAAAGCTCAATCTACCGTTTGGCGGTTTTTTTCTGGTTTTGGCCGATTTTTACGGCTTTAACTATTCGCCTTTAAAGAGTATTTGAATGTATTGGATTTTTTTTGTTAGTATGCTTGAATTTTGTTAGTATTTAAATGTATTGGATTTTTTTTGTTAGTATTTGAATGTATTGGATTATATTTGTTAGTATCTGAATGTATTGGATTTTTTTTTGTTAGTGTGTTTGAATTTGGTTAGTATTTGAATGTATTGATTTTTTTTTTTT
>CM022876.1:13791571-13845037 GCA_012654025.1 Pachypsylla venusta | reverse complement strand
CTGTTGAGTCTGTTTCGGGTCGTGTGATATAGTAATATGTGCGCATGATTTATGTGTTAATATCTTGGGTCCACTTCATACGCACTCGTTTTCTTCCTGCTAAGGTGGTCTCAGGTAATAAGACACTGGCTAGCTGAGAAGCACTCCTAGCAGTTACAGCCCTTCCGAATGTATTTTGACTGTTATCATTTGTGTCGGCATTTTGATTGTTTTCGGGTATCGCGGTAGCAGTCTGCCACATTGTTCTTGTCTCCCTGCGATCACTACCGGCTCGCATGCTGTCACTTCTAGCGGTAGCGTTTCAGAGGTCTGAATAAAAATCGTTTTTTCTCCATTGGGAGATCGCAGTTGATGTTCATGTGGTATTAAAATGTTACCACACTACTTCCTGGGACGTTACTGATACTTGTAACTATCCAGGGATCATCAACCACTTGCTCGGGCCTTGGAGTCGCCCCCCCACCCAATAACTTAATCATCAATTACCCCTGGGGGTTTGTTATTAAATAAGTAACGATTTATTTTATCGACCCCCCCCCTCCCTCCCGACATGAAGATCTTACCTTCCCCCCCCCCAGGCCAGATGCTGGCTACGCCCTTGCAAACAAAGCAAGTAACAAAGTATTATTTACGATTAAAAAAACATAAAATGAAAAGAGATAGAAGCATTCTTTTTTATTTGTTGCATTTAGTTAGAAATGTCAAATATGAGAAAATTGAAGAATAACAATGGTTATTCTGTCTCAAATAAAGGAAAAAACTATCAATAAAGCCGAAAGCAATAGGTAGTTCTCCAACCCCACCAGTCATTCCATATTCCATCACTATAAAACATGACGTTAAAATACAAAACACATAACGCACCTCGATCTATAGCAAAAGGGAAACAGAAAACAGTCTAACCCATATCTACTTAGTGACCGGCGCGACGTATTTTGTCCTATTGTTCTGCACTATGCATCTACAAAGTTCCTAGGAAAATTAGCATTTTAATATTGTTTATATCGTGTTATATGGCTGTGCCTATTTCCTATATTCTGATGGGGTAATCGGGGGATACTTTTGGTACATGTACATGAGCTATTTCGACTCAAAAGAACAAAGAAGAACTAGAACTGGTCATGATAACTTGATCGGGCGTAAGTCGAATTTGTTGATACAGTGAAATGGTATGGGAGGGGCGGGCTTACCTAAGATGAAACTTGCGTAATTTGGATTTGTAGCTGTTCCAAAATCAAATTATTTCATTAAACAATATATTCGGGAAAAAGGTTAAAAGAAAAACACAGCCAAAAAAAATATTATAATCGGGAATGATTATGATTAGAGATTAGATAAAGGAAAAAGATAAGATCGTGATAGAAATAAAATTCACATAGACAAACGGCTTTAAAATTCAAAAATAACAAAAACGAGGTTAGCTTGAAATCGGGAGAAGACCAGACGCTCGAGAAAGGATTAGAAAAATCCCAGATTTTTTCCCTCAAAGTAAAATCATGGCGCTGCGAACAAATGAATTTTTTTTTTTATTTGATTTTTGGATTCTACGTACCTTGAAAAGTAAAATATCAAATTTTGAGAGGGGGTAATTTAATTAAGTGACGATCATAAAAGTTCGTGATTGAAAATAATAAACCAAAAAATTATTTTCTCCTTAAATTATGGGATTTTTTTTTTATTCTATCTCTCGGATGTGCCCTCGGGTCTTTTTTTAATGGATTTGTAACCAGTAACCGGGAGCCACTTTTGGCTTGTTTTTGTAAACTTTGAAATTTTTAATCAATTTTAACACGATTAGAGAGGTTAGGAAGCGTTTATGCGACCATACCTCCATTGCGTATGTACAACCCTACAACAGGGAGTCATGACGGCCAATAAAGAAGCGAGGTTATTTTTCTATGAAAAACATAAGTTTTTGTTGCCAGACACTCCTCCCCGGGTTACAGACCCGTCTCTCACCATAATGAAAGCGGCACATGACAGAGAATCGTGGACAAGAAACAAGGGATTTTCCGAAACGCGGGATTTTTCCCATCTCTCAGTCTCTCCGGCCGCCTCTTTTGTTATGTTTTTAACTTTTTATGTTTCCTTTCCTTAACTTTTTATGTTTTTTTTCCCCCTTGTTAGTTTTTTTGATATAATTTTAACCCCTCTTGACAGGTTGAGAAACGTTTTGACGGCCATGCCTTGATGAGTTATCTTGCTTGAGCACGACATTTTTTGAAATTGATTAAAAAGGGGAAAATATTAAGGATATCATGGAATTAAAAGTGGTGGGATTTGGGAAAAAGGGATTTTTCCTGTCCAGGATTCTCTGTCATATGCCGTACTCCACCATAAAAAAATAATAACGAGCGGAAATTTGATTTTTTTTTGTCGTTAATTTTTGAATTTTTTTGGCGGTTTTTTGATTCTTCGATTTCCGTTATTCTTCTCATTTTCGTTTCAACTTTCGAACTTTTTACTTAAAATATTGCTATTAAAAAAAGTGATTAACTAAAATCTTTCTCAAAGGTAAGAATAGTTGTTATTTTATTTCTTAAAATCAGACTCTTTGAGTGGAATAATCTATTTTCAGTTAGAAAAGCTACGGATTTAGTTCCTGAAGGATTACAGTTCAGTTCCAAGCATGGTCATATAATTTAGTATTAACATAGGAAAACAGGTGCATGAGAAGTAAATTACATTTAATTTAAATATGTGGTAA
Source organism: Pachypsylla venusta (assembly GCA_012654025.1). Classification (NCBI taxonomy): domain Eukaryota; kingdom Metazoa; phylum Arthropoda; class Insecta; order Hemiptera; family Aphalaridae; genus Pachypsylla; species Pachypsylla venusta. The sequence goes on along the minus strand of CM022876.1, from coordinate 13,842,330 downwards.
TTAATTCCTATTTTATTAGAATTTGGTTCCCAATCAATAATTATGTAATATTTCTATTTATTTTCCTTTTTCACATCAATTATTATTATGATTATAGACGTAATTGTCCGATGCGTGCATGACCAAGAGTAATAGGACATACAGGTCGCTGTTAGACTTCCAAATAATGATATCGAGCCTTTTTTTTAATTAATTTCTCAAAAATTTAATTTATTTGTACCTGTATTTTCGAAGACATCGCATGGCTGTAGTTAATACTATATACCAATTTCAATGACGGATGAGCCTCTGCTCTTGGACACTGCGTGTGCTACACTTTCCATACAGAGTTTCAAAGAAGGAAAATGTAAAAGAATGGTATAAAGCTTTAGCAGTTCCCGTTAAGCAACGTTGGGCATGCAGCGTACTTGGATTAAACCCCTCCCGGGGACACGACATATCGTTGACACCCCGATAGGTGCAATTATTCTCGTGAGGACAACTGAGTAGCTGTTGGCAGAGAAGGCCATACCTCAGTTAACCTAATTGTAAAAAATTGCTCATGTACATGCAGAGTTTTAAAGACCAACGACTTAACAAGTGTGGCCACATCAGTTCCCATTAGATGACTAACCTTAATTTTGAAAGTTGCGCTTACCCGGATGGAACACCATCGGGGATACCACGTATTTACCAGGGATCGGGGTTCACTCCGCCTCGTGAGGACATCTGAGAAGCTGTTGCTGATTACAGTAGAAACGCAAGGTTCCTTCCCACAGCTGCTATAAAAAATGATAATATAGAGTCCCAAAAAGGCTAAAGAATTTGATATTGAAAATTCAAACTTGAAATGACTTTGAATTTCATCCTGCTTTGAAACACTCGGGTTTGGGTATTGTATTAACACAGGTTGACACAGTGTTAGGTGAAACTCCTTGAAAACACGTCGTGGTAGGATCGGGCCTTATAGAGGTCAGCATAACATTTTCCACTTTTGATATCATGAAACTCTGATTAGAATGTTCTTTTTGTATGGCCAAGAGGTTACGAGATATTTGACTGTTCTACTTAATTAAAATGACTCCCCTCTATAATTAGATCTATAAAGCACAAAAATAAAATGGAAGTTACCAGTAATTCTGTGAACTGGAGAACTCGCTTAAATTAATGGCCACCATGAGATCTTAAATAGACCGTTAGATCATTAAATCAAGACCTCGCTTGGTTCAATAAATTAACCAGAAACACCATACCTACAAAATAATAATACCATGGCAGTCGATTGATAATAATAAATAATCATGCATAACTTGTACGTACAACGTACTATTACGTATTTTATGTTTTACTCATTTTAGACCTACTTTCAACTTTCTTACAAGATGAATACGACCAAGGAGAACGAGCGATACCAGGAGAAATATGAAAAAGAGGCTGCCCTTTATTTTACACCAACTGAATGGAAAAACATATCTAATCAGGAAAAGAAAGCTCTCACAAAAGAATTGGCAATTTTTTACATTGTGAAAGATTTAGGTAAGAAAATAAATTATTATTAGTTCAATGAACTATAGAATTCCCTCAACTAATGAACTCGATGCGACACTGTTTGGCTCAACAAGGCCTAAATGTAAATGTAGAATTTCTTTGTAGTAAGGCTCAAAGACCTCCTCACAATGTTTGTGGGTATCATACTTAGCATTATCTAGGAGCCTAATGTACTAATAAATCTCTTCTACCAAACCAAATATTTTTACTCTGGTAATGCCGCCACTTGTTGCTACTCAGTCGTCCCTAAGAGGCTGAGTGCACCCCGAAATCACAAGTAGGAAAAAATTTCCGACCCTGTCGGGATTTGAACCCGGGTCCCTTGCGTGAGTTTGGTGGGTAAAAGTATTACGTACAATGCCAGTGTGATATCCACTAGACCAGGAGGCAGGAGGATGGCTGAATGTTAATTATATGAACGTAATAGGTAAGTAAAGAAATGTAAATCACAAAATAAGAACAAAATCATACTTGAGATTGTGAGAAGTTACTTGAGGCTGATATCCTCACGGGCCAAGTCCACCTGTGCTGATGGTGTGAAATAACACAGAAAGCGACTCTAATAATAACATTATATTGTAACTCATTTTCTTGTGTTACTGAATTAATTATATTACAGTGATTGTCATGATAATGAGGGCCCATGTCCATTATCAGCCTCCAAGAAAAAAAAAAAAAAATAGTCTCTTGAGTGGTAGTTTACCACTAGGCGGGGTTAATGCCTGAGACATTAACCTCAATTTCTACCATCTAACCCTCAGGGCTCCATTTTTATGTGGTCAAGTACTCAAATTAATGTGGAAAAAATACTGCCTCTACTGAGGATTGATCCAATGCCCTCCAGTCAAAGGTCTCCAAGAATAGATATTTATATGATGACAATTATACACTTCAGCAGTAGACTACAATTTATCTAGAGCTGCGGTCTACAATATTTGGCCACCATCGGACAAAATGATGTTACTATTGAATGAAATAGTTCAATATCCATACTGTATTTCTTCTAGTTTCTGCGAAATCGGACAAGCCATTCGATCGTGAAACAAGATTTAAATAAAAATCATGAGCTTAAGATTATACCTCACTTTATTTATGCAGAGATTTTTCGATTTCAGATAAAGATTTCAATCCAGTCATGCCTAAATTTATGAGACGAGGAAAATATAATGCCCAAGAGAACAACTTTATAAAGAAAACTCAAAAACAATCAGAGAAGAATATTCCTGAGGAAGCAAAACTGTCCAACACTCAAGCTGATGGATCAACTAGCAACCCAAAACCTGGCGGTAAAAAAAGTTATCCAGATAGTTCAACAAATGGGACATCTTCTACTCCAGTATGTTATTTTGCTTGATAATTCTTAAGGGTAGATAATTCTTAAGGACCTCACTCAGTTAAATGGCCACCATGGGAACAATTGGACTAATAGAGGCCAAATTCAAAGAGCATTTGGGACCAAGCGTTCGGCAGTTACCGTGGTACAAAAAGACAAATAAAAGAAACCGTGAGTTAAATATACAGGTAGGCCTTACGGTCAACTAAATATTTTCTAATGCCCAATCTTGTTGGCTATGAAATTATTGTTTCCAATAGGAAAAATATGTCCAGCATAGCTTTGTGGCCTATGCTGGTTTACATATGCTCCGCCATCCCAAATTCTGACTGCGCATGACGTCACAAGTGCCTCTTAAGTGGGAGGAGAATGGCTTCTGGACAATATTTATTAAAGGTAAGATTAGACTATCTTTAAAAAAATTGTAGGCATGGCTAGTAATTTCTTACATTTGTACTTATCATACCAATCAGAAAAATAAACTTTTAATAAACTTTTTCAAGGCCATCTCTCGCAAAATAATAAGAATAATAAAGTGAAATGAGCAGGGTAATATCACAGTTAGGGATTACGATCCCGGGATTTCGGGATCCCGCCCGAAAATGGCTGAAATTTTGATCCCGGGATTTGCCATTCAGTCCCGGGATTTTCGGGATTGACAGTGATATAAGAAAAACAAACAGAAAACATATTTTTTTATTGAATTTGAAAATGAGGCCCCAATACATCAATCAACCTTGAACGTTACATGAAACTCGATGTGCTGCCATCTGCCATGCAATAAAAAAATACAAGACCTTTAAAAATCCTTTTCTTCTTTAAGTAGACCGAATGAACCGATGGCCGATGTGTTGTTTGTGTGACCCCTTTTGGTAAAAACAAAGGAGTCGGAATTTCATTTGTTTCAGTTCAAAAAAATAATTTTTAATGTTCTAATAATCTAACATCTTTTTCTCTTTTTTGAACATAACAACTTATGTTCGGTTTGACTTTAAAATGGACGATTTTATATAGCACAAAAAAGATTCAGATCCTTCATCCGTTTGGAGTCATTTTTTAGTGTTCAAAGACGGTAAAAATGCAAAGTGTAAAAAATGTGATGCTATTTTGAAAACTCTTGGCGGTTCCACAAAAGGACTCAACACACATCTCTCAAGTTAAAAACTTGATCTTTTATTTTATTTTATCTACTTATTATAGTAACTATACCTACTTCTACTTGATTTTTGGAAGGTTCTCAATTTTTTTTTAATCCCGGGACCAGTCACGGGATCCCGGGATTGTGATCGTTCCAGTCCCGAAACTTCGGGATTGTCAAGAAGGTTCGGGATCATAATCTCTAATCACAGTCCTTATTTGGGAAATAGCATAAAGAAAGCAGCCACACCGAAAGTCACAAAATCATCATGGGAGTCAGTAAAAGGAGTGAATGACTTATGAAAGAATAGCATGTCACATACGCTTACGGTAAATTAGATACCAATAACAAACTCCCATGTCGTTCTGTGGTCACTGCACTCTTCTTACATTCGGGGACCTGATGCCAGAATTGTGGGTAGAAATTGAAAATTCAGAGTAATGGGATAATGATTGATATTGGAAAAATCCTACAATGCTGCAGTGAGCACCAAAGTTGTGGCATGATAACACAAAGAAACAGTTTTTTGTTGTAATTAGGTACGTATGAAATACCACGGGGTCAAATTGTTTCTTAGAGAGCACCTACCTAAATTCTAAGATCAATGAGATTACCAAATTTCATTAATCGAGGACTTGCCACTTGCCAATAGTTGAATAGATAACTTTTTACTTTTATAAGTACATACCTACTATACTCTTAGATTGCAATTTTTTTTATTATTATTTTATTTTCATTCAGACGGAACAAGAAGAATTGGAAATTGAGGATCACATGGATTTTTATAATGAAGAATTACAAAGACAATCTAGAGAAGAAAGAAGACGATTGGGATTGGGCAGAAATGTGCCAAGGTAAGAAAAGTATTTACCTACAGGGGTCCTAAACCGGGGAGATGTGTTGAGGCAACTTTTTTTTTAAACAAAAAAAAAATGTTGGCCGTCATGGGTCCATGTTGGATGGTTGTACATACGCAATAGAGGCATGACCGTAAAAACGTTTCCTAACCTCTCTAATTGGGTTAAAATTGGTTAAATTCATCATATCTCCCCGTGTCCGAAAAAACATGTAATTCTTTTAATCACATATACTGGCCCTCAAGATAGTTGGTTCTTCGCACCGGGGATATATTTTTGTGCTCCGAATATTTTCGTCTCTGTTAGTTAAATATAAAGTGTTCAATACTATAGACATGCCACATTTCATCAAAATCGCTCAACGTTAAGTGCCACTCCGGACGGTGTGCGGCGGACAAACAGATTTTTTTATTCGATTTTTAAATTCTGCATTCCTCAAGGTAAAATATAAATTTTTAGGGAAAGGGGTTATTTTTTTACGTGCCACATTGACACTCAAAAAAAAGAATATGATTTGGTGGTGTTGTGGTAAGACACTCTGACTGGTAATCAGTACAGTAGGGCGTGGGTTGAAATCCAGCTTATATTTTACCATATAAAAATAGCACCCAAAAACTGTTGTTATAAAGGGACTCATCAGTCCCATTCGGGCAATATAAATAAGGACTATTACTAGTGGATCAAGATGATCAGGTGTTCACGTTAGTGTTGTAGTCATTAATAGAAAAAAATATCTTAATCAAATTTAAAAAAAAAAAAATGTGGGCCTTAACAGGGGGAGGGCCCCCCAAATTTCAAAATCGAAAAGCTCTTAATACCGGCCATCACATATCACCAAGAAATATATTTGTGACGTCTCCGTGGCGGTTGGTACATCACACTACCCTTACACCAGAGAGGTACCTGGTTCCGCCCGAAATTTTGAAATGTTTTTTTTTTCTCCCTCTATTTTATCAGATAGTTTTTGGAAGTAACTCAGCCTCCTGAGGACAGCTATTGAGTAGCTATTGTAGGAACTGGCGACAAGTGATAGCAATATGTAATTGTTAACTTTAGTATAGCTTAGTAATATTGGAGTGATTATTAGAAATACCTTGTAATGTTATGGTGTCCAAAAACTTGTGACATAATACCACAAAGATCTACACATTTCTTCATCATAGGTTAACAGCCATGGGGCTGGCTTGCAACAACTCGCCATGAGTTTTTTAAAATTGAGAATCCTTGCGGATAATGCAGTAACTTCTCCTTGCTTCTGCATGGGTAATGGAAAAGGTATCGACCCTTCCCTTAGTAGTCCCTTTTACGACAGCATGTTCTTGGGTGCCTTGGAAGTATTCTTTTTAAGTCCCCCTATCAACAGGGGACATATTTAGTTTTTTAAAAAAACATTAATATATTTGTTTTTCTTATAGGTTACGTCAGTACGCAGCTGAAATAAATGCTGCTTTGAGAGGTCTAAAAAGAGAAATGCATCGTCGAGGATTCTATTCTTTGTCTTGCTTAACCCCAGAGGAAATTACTATTCTAATAAGAATTACAGATTTTCTTGAATCTTTCATCCCAGAAACTGATTCAAAACAAGAGAAAAATCTTAAAGTTGACTATATTTGGTTTCTGGCTGAAATGTATTCAAGATGTCAAATATTAGATGATTTAATATATTTACCATGGACAAATGAACCTTTGTTTGATGTGAAAGATGATGAAGTACATATACCTGTTGATGAAATGGATTGTGATATTGGAGTAAGTACTAACGGGCCACACTGGGAACTGTGGACCTATACCATGTTTGAATTGGTGCTATGATTAATGTGTTATGGGCATACACATAGTGTCCTGGCGGGTCACTCTGTGAACTGTGGAAGAGTACCATGTTTGAATAGGTGATTGTCCTTACACATTACAATTTTAATTACATAAAAACATACTCGTATTACCTACATAGTTACCAAATTCATTCAGAGATTTGTGCTCTGGGAAACTCACAACGTGTTTTGAAAACTCGACATTCATTTTTTTTTTTTATCAATAAGGAATGTCGTGTGATGTTCACCCCAGATTTTTTATAGTTATAAATTACTAGCAGGAGTACCCCGTGCTTTGCCACAATTCAATTAAAATTTTCCATTACATTTTCAACCATAGGTATTTAACTTTCTCGTTTTGAGTTGATAAATTATACATTTCATGATATCTGGCCTTAACTTACTGAATTTCACCAAAAAATATGTATAACTTGAAAACGGTTCGACATTTTTAAATTCTCTCGAACATACTCATCATTCACTATCCCTCATACACACTCATCATTCACTAACTCTCATAAACACTCATAATTCACCATCTCTCATACACACTCATCATTCACTATATCCTATATCACATTCACACCTTTAATTACTCATTCACAATTCCACTCGACACTCATCTTTCAGTTACTCACTCTCACATCATACAGCGTCAGTAATTGCTCTACACTGCTTGAAATACAAAAATGATGGGGCGTAGACGACTCATTTAAAAAAAAATCTGATAGTTTTCCTGGGGTTCCGGGCTATGGTTTTGGGTAATTCCATTCCCATCAATTTTTCGATATACGATATCTCTTACCGTTTTGGCTAAACAATTAGTGATACATGCATACAAATAAATATACAAACATACATCTAGCGTTACATTGAGTTTTATTATTATAGATAATGCTACTAGATATAGCATCCCATCTTGATTTGATTAACAATGAAATTCCCTTTTTTCAGTTTCACGAAATACCACATTATGCAAATCCATACGTTAATGGTAATCAAATAAACCAAAGTTTAAAGGAAACTTGTGGAGAAAAAATGAGAAATATAGAAAATATAACAAACCAGGTTTATAAAATATTTGAAAATGACAACTATGTATGTAAAACATATCGTAATTTCGGTATTAATAGAATTCCTATGTCTGAGTTACCATTGTCAAAAGTACACTTTGAAAAAATTAAAAATCCAAACAATAAACAATTTAATGAAGGACCTCTCAAAGAAGTCATTACAGAAGATGGAAAAATTTCACGTGAATTACGATTTGATAAAGCAGAAGATTTGGTTAATTATGTTGATAAACTGAGTCTAGATGAAGTAAAAGAAGCGGATGAGATATATGTGCCATCCAAACCCCCAGCAGCCTTAATTCATGAAATTAAAGCATTAAGAGGTAAATAGAAATCAATAATAAATTATTAATAATGAAGACTATATCGATTCTAATTTTTTTTTAATTTGTGGCGAGCTTTCAATAGTACTCAGACTATCATTTTCAGACCGATGTTCACTCTACGGTGTTCAGAATAGAAGTGAGGGTATCAGAGTATGAGATGTTATTACTTGTGTAGATCGAGCAATGTTTCAATAGTACTCAGACTATCATCGTCAGGCCGATGTTAACTCTACGGTGTTTAGAGTAGAAGTTAACAGTTATCTTTTTTTTTTAAAAAAAAAAAATATGACCCTACAAACGTACTTTAATGGTGCAGAGTAAATGTTTAAAAAAATCGTTTGTCAACTTGCATCAAAATGGTGAAACTAGTCTTTCTTTGACCTGTATACTTCACTCGTGCCAATAATATGTCATCCTTTTTTTTTAAAAAAAATACCGACTTTAATCTTTCTCATTGTGACGAAAATCTTGGTTATGACCCTATAAACGTACCTTAATGGTGCCGAGTAAATGTTTAAAAAAATCGTTTGTTGACTTGATACATTATTATTTAACAAATTTAGGTACCTATATTAAACATCCCATTGGTACTTTAAAAAACACTACCGTTTGTCAAACTCGAGTCGGAAGTGAAAAGTAAGTGAATCCTCGTCATAAATAACGGTAGTGTTTTTTAAAGTAAACCTGATACATCTGAATATCTAGTGAAACTAGTCGTTCTGTGACCTGCACACCTCACTTGTGTCAATAATATGGCATCATTTTTTTATATAAAATACCGACTTTAATCATTCCCCTTGTGATGAAAATCTTGGTTATGACCCTATAACCGTACCTTAATGGTGCAGAGTAAATGTTTAAAAAATCGTTTGTCAAATTGATGCATCTAAATGGTGAAACTAGTCGTTCGATGACCTGTGTAGGTACCTTACTTGTGTCAATAATAGTCATCTTTTCTAAAACTACCGACTTTAGCATTCCCAACCTGACGAAAATCCTAGGTGCGGTCCTACAAAACACCTTAATTGTCAAAAAAAAAAAAAAAAAAAAAAAAACGATTTTTAATGTCGATGTATCTATGTAATAATTAATTTAACTAGTAATTAGGTGACCAGTTGACTCCACATACTTAAAAGGGACATCATCTGACACCGCGCGTAGCCCAATAGGGATCTAAAACTAATCAGCCAATTAGTTCATACCAAATTTTATTAAAATTCGAGAAGGCGTTCGAAAGTTATCGTGATACAAAAAGACAAACAGATAATCAAAAGAAAAATCGGGGTTTAAAATTAAGCCTTACTTAGTTCAGTTAATGAGGAAAGTGACGTCAGAGTAATGTGACTTTGTTTGTTTCTAATTAAACTTATTTTAGCTACTGCTGAGCAAAGAAAAATTGTTGAACAGGAAAGAAAAGAAGCAAGAGCTCGCTATTCTTCACGTAATGTACAAAATGTACACAACTTGGATGAAATGATATGTAAGTATCAAAAGAAGAAAAAGGATCAAAGTGAATCAATGGAAAAAAAATAGTGCCTAATTTTGCGGTACTTTGGTACCATAAAAGTAGTTGAACGTCAGAAATGTTCAAATACTTTTGTTTTACTTTTGTGAATTTGTTATTTATTATGATTATTAACCTTGTAGGCAGTGGCGGATTTACACATTATTATTCAAATTTTGCCGCCCCTCCTGACTTTTACAATTCTATACCCTAGTTCACAATCATTATTATTACCTAATTACAATTTTTGTAAATGAAATAATAATGTACATCTCTCTCGAACTCAACAGCACATGGCGTATGCTTACCACAGCACAAACCAACTTCGACTCCCACGGCGGCCAAATAGAGTCAAACATTAGACTATAATTAAAAGTTTTGTGACGCTTCTAATAAATACAATTGACATACTATCAAAATTTCAAGTCTGTTTCCCCTCTAGACAGGATTTTGTGAAAACCGCCAATCCAATTGATATGAATAGGCCGAAATTTTAAATCTTTAGTTCTTACCGTTTTCTTCTACAAGAAGTCTCGTGAAAACCTCTAAAAGGCGCAAAAAAAAAAAAAAAATGTCGCCCCTAAAATCTGCCACTCTAGGCTCCAGCCTACTCAGCACTGCTGGTAAATCCAGCACTGCTTGTAGACATGTATATTGTATATATTTTCAACCTTATTTAACTTTCTCGATTTGAGTTGATAAATTATGTTTCACATTACATGCTATCTGGCCTTAACTTACTCAAATTCACCAAAAAATAAGTATAACTCGAAAACGGTTTGACATTTTTGAAATCTGATAGTTTTCCTGAGGTTTCAGCTATGGTTTTTTTGCTATGTGTTTTTTTTTGGGGGGGGGGGTCNTTTTTTTTTTGGGGGGGGGGGTCCATTCCAACAATTTTTTTATTATAGGAAAAAAATTGAGGCAGTATACTATTCGCCGGAGTAATTATTTCGTTCAATTTAATGTTATCTTAGTTTTATGAACCTCCTTAAAGGTAAAAACTATTCAGATAGGGTCTACCAATAAACATACTAAATATTACCCTGATTGCTTGGGGTGTGCAGGGATGAGGGTGGCAAAAGAACAATACTAATCAGCTAATTCTATGAATTCGAGTATACTGGATGTCCATACACACATTTCATCGTAGGATAAGGCGTCCGAGAGTAATCGTAGTACAAAAAGACAAACAGGCAAACGTACAAACAAACAGAAGAAATTTCATGATATCATGATGTTAAAACTAAAACTCATTTCGTTCGGTCAGTAATATAAGTTTTTACTTTCCTTAAAAAATCCTTTATCCTATGAAAAGGAAAGTATTGTAAAGGGCTGAAATTTTTGATGTCGAGTTTTCAATGCCAAAACACGTTTTGGGGCCCCTAGAGCCCAAATCTCGGTTTTCAGCCATTGGTCCGAGTGCGTGTCTGTCTGTCCATATGTCTGTCTGTGAACAAGATATCTCAAGAACGACAAGTGCTAGAAACTTGAAATTTGGTATGTATGTCACTTTTATGCCACGAATGGCAAAATAAGCTTTTAGTGGAAATCAAATATACCGTTGGAGGTTTTATGCCGCTTTTTAGCGCTTTTCGCATATCCTGTTTAAAATGAGATGTTCACACCAGATTTTTTTTATTTTTCTAGAATGTGACGAGGGCAAATTTATGTCTAATGTTCCATGTCCAACACATCCCAGAATGTATTTTTTTTTTTTTCTAGATTGTGACGAGTGCAAATGTGTGTCTAATGTTCCATGTCCAACACATCCCAGAATGTACATTTATGATAATGAAGTTAGTAATACACAATACACGGCATGGGGCGAGTGTAAAAGTTTATATTTTATTAAGAGATATTCTTTAGAACAAAAGTTCCCATTTTAAAAGAGGCATTTTTGGTTTTGGAATTTATAAAACGCACTTATAAAACGCAAAACCCAGTTGGTATACACACTGACTGACTTATAATCATCGTAACTGAAAGACGGTTAAACCCAGTGGCTTGAAATGTGTCAGAGACATTTCTTTTAGTATCCTAGTGGAAACGACTTAAAATAAGACCCTTTTTGTCCAATTTTTTTACAAACAAACTAAAAAAGAACAAACAAAAACGTGCATTCAAAACAGTATATCACGAACTTATAACAAATATAAAAAATAAAATTTACCTGTTTCTCCTCAAATTGAGGGCCAGTTTTCACCACCAAATATTCTAAATTCAATAAAATCGGGCACCGTTAAGTGAAAAAGCGTATGGGTACTACGTACATATGGGTACTACGTATACACGGACGTTTTTAATATACAATTTTTGGATTCTACATTCTAACGTACCTTCAAGATCAAAAAGATCAAATTTTTCAAAGATTCACTATTAAAAAATTTTTGAGGGGGGTAATATTTTTTTTCCGTGACGATTCCAAAGGTTCATTTACGTAGCTACCATTGAAGACCAACCTTAAGAGATTCGTTAAGGTCATCATATTTCACCCTCCTGAAACTTTGGTCAGAATATTTCTTTTGTATCTCTAACATGTTTCGAGATATTTCACTGAATTTTATTTTCGTATATTCTACTCAATTTTATTTTCGTATATATTTTTTTTATTTCAAAAGGTACCCGCTGAAGCGAAAGATAAAACAATAGAATCTTGCCCATCAATGGTAACAATTGACCAGAGTGCAATTCCTGGAGCAGGCTATGGTGCCTGGTCAACTACTGTGATAAGAAAAAATACTGTTTTTGGACCGTACAAAGGAAAAGTTGTGAATCATGTAAACAAAGATAGTGCTTATATTTGGGAAATTAAAGGAGGTGTTGATAGCAATGGATATCAGGGAACATTACACTATATTGATGGTCGAGATAAAAGCAAAGCCAACTGGATGAGGTATGTTAAATTAGAGGAGGTGTTGATATCAATGGATGTCAGGGAACATTACACTATATTGATGGTCGAGATAAAAGCAAAGCCAACTGGATGAGGTATGTTAACAATTTGATTGGTGCACACCTGAATGAGATATACAGATGCTCCAGCTATTATGTTGGCCTAGATTTTCTACGAACCTATTTGAGTTTTTGAGAAAATAAAAAACGGTTGACTCGTCGATGAATGGGGTGACGGTAAAAGCATGTCACATCAAATCACATTGATTAGCATAGGTAATAGCATGTCATATCAAATCGCATTGATTGGCATAGGTAATAGCATGTCACATCAAATCACATTGATTATCATAAGTAATAGCATGTCATATCAAATCACATTGATTAGCATAGGTAATAGCATGTCACATCAAATCACGTTGATTAGCATAGGTTTATGTCACATCAAATCACATTGATTAGCATAGGTAATAGCATGTCATATCAAATCACATTGATTATCATAGGTAATAGCATGTCACATCAAATCACATTGATTAGCATAGGTAATAGCATGTCATATCAAATCACATTGATTAACATAGGTAAAAGCATGTCACATCAAATCACATTGATTAGCATAGGTAATAACATGTCACATCAAATCACATTGATTAGCATAGGTAAAAGCATGTCACATCAAATCACATTGATTAGCATAGGTAATAGCATGTCACATCAAATCACATTGATTAGCATAGGTAATAGCATGTCACATCAAATGACATTGATTTCAACTCATAAATCATGGATGGGCTAGACTATTGCATACAGTTAGAGTGCCGTTCTGATATAGGAGTTATAAAAAAGTTATATAAAAATTCAAATAAAATCTAAATGACTTCCTGGCCTAGTACGTGTCACGCGGGCATTACACTTGGAGAACCTGGGTTCAATTCCTGACAGGGTCGGAAAATTTTCGACATAGTGCTTGTGAAATACATATCCTCAGTAGGACAATCGAATAGCTTTTTTAAAAATATTTTAAATTGCCCAGTGGCGGCTGGCGGCATTACCAGAGTCATGCGCGGATATAGGGGAGGGAACGGGGGGCACGTGCCCCCCCCCAGTTTTTTTAAGCGGGCGGTCTTTCTCATATTTCATTATACCTAATCACGTTAATTTTTTTGAAAAAAATCAAATGAATGGTGATCCGCTGTGTCTTTTATCCCATTGAGAGGGAGGGGGGGCATGGGCCTCTAATCCCAATCCTGATACTAAATAGAAATACGAAGGTAAATAAAAAAATGTCAAAAATTCTGTCATCCGTCATGGCACTTTTTTTCGTCATCACGCTTATGAAATAGCTAATCACCCTTATGAAAGATGATTGTGGTAGCTCAACTCTACAGCTTTTAACAAATTAGGTATCGTACCTCGATAAACATTACATTAAAAAGTACTGCCCAGGACAGGACCCCCGGTCTCTAGGTTACGGGTCCCTCTCCCTCCCCCCTCCAAATGTCCTATTAGGTATATTGTGCGATTGTGCCCCCNCCCCCCAAAAAAAAGAGGAATATATCCGCGCATGACCAGAGTAAAAAGAGTTGGTTTGGTAGAAGATTTAAGAGATTATTAGTAATGCTGTGATACACACAAAAAATGTGCACAAGCCGTTGAGTGTTACCACGAAGAAGTTCTACAAAAATTACTTTTTTTTATGTTTTGGTATCTCTATGAAAAGGGATTCTTGCATAATTTTCTAATAGCAGAGAAAATATATTTCTTCTAAAGATCTTGATTTTTGGCTCAAGGTCTTTTTTCGTTCCAATTTATACATTTATAACTTTGCTCTAAATTATTAACAAAATATTTTCTGTTCATTAATTAATTAATTAAATTTCAATACAACTACGTAGGTACATAGAATGAGATCTAGTTTTATCACGAAGATTTTCCTTTAAACGTCTATGCGTTCCATGATAATTAAATCTCGAACACTTTGTCTTATTTTGATATGTTCACGGTTAGCTATTTTATCTATTTGAGATCTAAAGTTAACAGAAATACTAGTTAATAGCAATTCAATTCCGTTATTCTAATTTCAGATATGTAAACTGTGCTCGTAATATTAAAGAAGAAAATCTTGTTGCATTTCAATATCGTCACAATATTTACTATAAAACATCATGTCACATACCACCTTGTACCGAACTACTTGTCTCATATGGTGATCACTATAGCCAACACTTAGGAGTTGATATTAAGAGCTATCGAAAGGAGAATGAAAAATATTTGGCAAGGCAAACATTTCCATGTCCCCACTGTGGTACAACATATGGAAGTCCAATTTATGTGAAGAGGCATGTACCCTATTGTAGACAAAATAATCAGAACTCTAATGCTGAGAAATCAAACAATCAGAACTCTAATGCTGAGAAATCAAACAATCAGAACTCTAATGCTGAGAAATCAAACAATCAGAACTCTAATACCGAGAAATCGAACAATCAGATTTCTAATTCCGAGAAATCGAACAATCAGAACTCTAATTCTGAGAAATCGAACGATCAGAATTCTAATGCTGAAAAATCAAACAATCAGAACTTTATTACAGACAAACCATTGAATGTTGATAGTAAATACAAACGAACATATAGATGTGCAACACCCTTCTGTCAATTCAATACACAATATTTAAACGAACTCAATGAACATGTTAAAGAAGAACACGTGGGATATGGTAAGTGAATGTTGATATTAACCCCAGGATTGCCAAGCTCTATTCAATTACGTGCATTGCCAAGGGGGGCGGGGGGTAAAAGGTACCCGCCAACAAAATAAAGGAAAAAATGAAAAGTTGCTATTTATTTATTAAAAACTAAAAAAATATAAACTAAATCAATCTTACATAAAAATAAAATTTAATACCAGGAATAAAATAATGTAAATGAAAATAAAAAAAAATCGCTTGACCCTAGGAAATCTATTCTGAACCAGAACTTTGTCCTTCCTGACATCCCACAGAGACAAATTACTTTTGACAGTGTTTACACACACTTATTTCTTGCATGTGGTACATAATTACACAATATAGACACTTTAGACAATTTATGGTAGCTTTAGACAATAGACAATCAATGTATTGGTACATGCATTGCCAGGGGGAGGGGAGTACAAAGTACCCGCGCCCAAAGTTTGGCTTCAATATCATCCCTTAGAAGGCTTAGAACATACATATTTTTATATACTATGATGGAAAATATTGTTTGTGACAATTATTAAAGGTCTCATTAAAATAAGTATCATAATTTAATTACTATAAGCTTTTTTGCTAAAACGCGGGTACTTTGTACCCCCCTCCCCCTTGGCAACCTTAGGGAATCTATTGGCAACCTACTTTCCGTGTCTTCTTCTATTTCATATTACATATTTCCAGTAGTTTGTGACATAAAGGGCCGTTCACTGGTTTGCAGTAGGTCATCTTGAGTACAGGTTAGTTCCAGATGTTTGCAAACCAACAGGTAGGCGTTAGTTTGCACATCACCACAGTGACAGATTTCATCGTTTTTATTCTTATTTTGAGTGATGAAATGATAGCGATTTCCTTACATTTTGATGTTATTCTTTCAAATATGATCAGGGCCGTAGACGGAAAATCCGGGCCGGGGGGAAATATTTACAGGCCTCTCTATTACTCTCTCATCTAAAATCATCGTATGGGCACTAATAAAAGTAAAAGTAGGCAATTCACTTAGTTAATGTGAAAAGTTCTTCTTGGCAACAAATAATTCGAATGTTTATGAAATATACCAATATTTATGATTGCTATCGCACTATATTTTAGAATCAGTGTCCTGCAATAGCCATTGTCCCATATTAGCCCACTATCGCTAAACTTCTGATTTTGTGTGTTTTGATATCTTTTCAAAACTTGTAAGTTTATTTATTTATTATTCAGAAAAAAACATGAAAAATTTCTTTATGATAATTTTCTCACCAGGCCTTTAACCTCTTAGGAAATCCTGGGCCTGGGTGGGGTACCTGTGGGAATGCTCATATTTATAGCAAGTTCATTCATTATTCCTCTTCAAAAAAACCAAAATAACTGTTGTTGTTGTTGTTGTTGTAGTAGCAGTTTTTCTCACGAAATCAACCGTTCTTCCTAGGCATGATTAATTAAAATGGTAGAAACAGATCAAAACTAAAGAAAAAAAAATGTCTTTAGTTTTGATGATTTTAATAATCTGAGCGCACGGCAGTGCGCCAGGCCAAGTTCCGGAAAGCACCAGTGTATCTTTACACGAAGCAATTTACCAGGTTTTTCACACCGTCAGATATTCGGTTCTACAGGCGATAGGTCATTGAAATTTCGAACATACATTCCGTAGTATAGTACAATACTACAGGATAAACTTTAAAATTTAATGTTAACCCGGGTAAGAGATAGGTAATTTCAAAGTTTGCACTTTTGGATACTCACTGACTGATTGACTCACTGATCATCAAAAGTTTCAGGCACTTCCCGTATACCTAGAGCGCTGAAATTTTGCATGAAGTTAGCAATTGACATCCACGTAAAGGGAAAAATCCGAAAAATTGAACTTTTTAACTGTTAGTGCTCCAAAACGGTGTCGCCTTAGGGAAGACAATACAACGTATTTTAATAGTTTTAACTGAAAAAACATTGAAATCTCGCATAAAGTTAGATATTTACATGCAATATAGCAGGAAATATTTTATATTGATCTCTTTCACTCCCGGTGCTCCAAAACGGTTCCGCTTTAGGGAAGGACATGGTCGAAAACTAGTTTAAACTGGTAGGACGCTGAAATCTTGCATGTAGGAAGATATTCCCATACAATTAAATGGAAAAATAAATATATTCACTCTTTTAATACCAGTGCTCCAAAACGGTTCCGCTTCAGGGAAGAAAATGCACGAAATCTAGTTTCAACTGCTAAGACTCTGAAATTTTGCCTGAAGTTAGAGGGAATTAAATTCAATTAAACCCGCAAATGTCAAAATTGAAACTCTTCAGTTCTCAGTGCTTGAACTTCAGGCAAGAAGATACAATATAAATATTGCCGTTTTTATTTGCGTTGTAGTGTATATTATCAATACTTTGGTGTTAGATTTTATTGGACATTTGGGTCCGGTTTCCTGTTTTCCGATATGTTGTGTAATCGAAAAGAAGAAGAAGAAATATAGAAAAAAACGGCCAAATAATCAGTTACATATAGTAATCTTTACAAAAAGTATTGATATCTCACAAAAAAATTATCATTGAAAAAAGGCCAAGTTCCGTCCACTTTCCCAAAAAAATCCGCCAGTATTCTTGGGGCCAAGTTTATTGTTGCTGCTCTATATCCCGCAATTAAATTTATTATTGCACGTTCTTCTGTCTCAATTCTCTTAAAGTAATACCGATTTTACACTTGGCCAGTTTTAAAAAGGTAGTATTTTACGAATCCCCTAAGAAAAACTGACCAAGTGTAAAGCCGGTATTACTTTAAGAGAATTGAGACAGAAAAACGTGCAATAATAAATTTAATTTTAGAAAATGGCAGAAAAAAAAAAAATAGCCAAATTTTAAGCACAAAAAAAATTTATCCTACGAAAAAAAAAATCTGATAATTTTCCTCAATAATTTCTAACTAAGAAGATTAATGTCTGAGTATAAGCAATACAATTTCAACGAAACAAGAACTCTGATTCAAAAATGGATTTAATTGAAAGAGATTGTTACAGAATAACAAAATTATCAAAATCTCAATCAGAAATGAAACTGAAAAACAAAAAAAAGGGAGGACAAGGACGACGCGCCGGGAAGGCTGCATGTGTCTCTTTCCTCTTTCCTTTGTTTTGTAAGGCAAATTGTTTGCGTTAAAAATAAATAAATAAATTTAATTGCGGGATATACAGCAGCAACAATAAACTTGGCCTCAATAACAGATATCACTACTTTCATAGGCTGAATTTTTTGGAAAAGTGGACGGAACTTGGAGTTTTGTCAATGATGATTTTTTTGTGAGATTATTTTCTCAAAATTTGGTTAGTGATATTAAATTATCAAACCCTCAACATTGCTGTGACAGACTGAAAACTTTCTTTATTATACCCGATTATGGTTTATTCTACGTCTCCGTGGCGGAGTGCGCATCACACTCGGCTTGCACCACGGAGGTTCTGAGTTCGATTCCTAAAATTTGAAAAAGGTTTTTTAGAATTTTCTACTTGGTCCGGTTGTATTTGGGGGTAACTCAGCCTCCTGAGGACAATTGAGTATTTATGGTAATAGCGCCAAGTGGTTGCATTATAAGGAAATTGTGAAAGTGTAGCTTATGCTTAGTGATATTGGAGTGAATGTTGAAAATACCTTGTAATGCTATGATGCCCACAAACATTGTGACATAATACCACAAGGAAATATACATTTACATTATGGTGTATTCCAGTTAAATTAGACATTCCTTGTACATTTAATTTATTTATTGATTCACTCTATGAATCAATTGGTAACACAAAACAACACCAAATTATGTGTTTTCTTATATGTATTAAAATACTAACATATTATTGAAAAGAGATAATACCCACGAATAGCGATTCGAAACTGTTTCACCTCGGTAGACAGTACCAGAGAGCGTCTAATAGATGATATGACAATATATGTTTATTTATTTTTACAATACAATTTACTTAATTCTAATCCTAAGCTAAACCTGGCTCCTAAGATATATATTATTTGCCTGCTCATTTCTCATTTGAATTTTCTTAAAAAAAGATTAATTATTTCTTTTGACCAATTTTTGATGAGAAATGCTTTATCTCTCTATACCAATAAAAGTGCACGCATCACGCTTAAACTTCTTATTGATGAAAAGTCGTGAAATTGTATGCTGATTCTTCACATTCCTGGGAGTGACCTAGACATGAACTGGATTATTTCCCCGCCCCAATAACCCACACGCCGCCCCCTTCTCATATTTTAATAATAACCTAATTTTATCACAAAAATAGAAATAAAAGAATCGTAGCGAAGCAGTTAATACAAAATGTTTGGAAACAACATTTTTGATATCAGATATTTCTTCCCAGTGACGGATTTAAGGAATGGCGAAATGGACATTGCCGCCTGGGCCCCCAGGAAAAATGGTATCAGGGCCCCCCAGCAGAAAACAGTTTTTTTTGGGTAGTTCAAATGTAACATGAGGACATTTTATTATATGTCCCTGTCAATATGTGATATAATATTACTATTAGTAAAATTTGTAGTGCCAATCACATCGACATGATTCAGATAAATTCTTCGTTTTTATCGTTCGCTCAATTACCGATAGATATCAGGCATGTTCAAAGTTTTATTGCTGTATTTC
Organism: Pachypsylla venusta; assembly: GCA_012654025.1. Taxonomy (NCBI): domain Eukaryota; kingdom Metazoa; phylum Arthropoda; class Insecta; order Hemiptera; family Aphalaridae; genus Pachypsylla; species Pachypsylla venusta. Next base: position 13,822,508 of record CM022876.1, on the reverse strand, counting down.
GATTAACGAAAATTGGGGCGTGCCAATGCAAAACGTGGTAAGTGCCGGATTTTTTTTTTCCAGGAGAGGCAAAAACCTTATTCTGAAAAAAATATAGCAGATAGACAAAAAAAAAAAAANAAAAAAAAAAAAAAAAAAAAAAAAAAAAAAAAAAAAAAAAAAAAAAAAAAAAAACTTAAATCGATGAGATACGCTCAGTTCTATTGTAAAAAAGAATTAGATTCATACGGAATTAAAAAAAAATGTCAAAGTTTGTCCACATTGCAAAAAGTTGTAAGTGCCACGAGGGGTGCAAGTGCAAAAAATTGTAAGTATCTATGTGCAAGTCAAACTTTTTTTACGAAAATTGGGTAGTTCAAATGTAACATGAAGTGCAAAAAGTTGTAAGTATCTATGTGCAAGTCAAAGATTAAAAAAAAAAGTTCGGGAAAACAAAAGTCTGATGTAATAATTATGTATTTCAATCAAAACTTCTACTGACTTCCTCACACTGCAATCACATTAGGACTAATAAAATTTGTAAACAATAACAACCGTTCAATTGCACCATGGCACTTACAACATTTTGTACACACACAATCTTCAGTTCCAATTTTCTCCGCAAGAAAAAAAAAAAAAAAAAAATATTTCCTCTTGATACTTTGTAGAGTTTGGCACTTACAACGCATTTCTGCAATAAAACCAATTTATGATGAGTATGTAGTATGGCACTTACAACATTTTGTACACGCACAATCTTCAGTTGCAATTTTCACCGCAAAAAAAAAAAAAAAATATATTTCCTCTTGATACTTTGTAGAGTTTAGCACTTACAACGCATTTCTGCAATAAAACCAATTTATGATGGGTATGTAGTATGGCACTTACAACATTTTGTACACACACAATCTTCAGTTCCAATTTTCACCGCAAGAAAAAAAGAAAAAAATATTTCCTCTTGATACCTTGTAAAGTTTGGCACTTACAACGCATTTCTGCAATAAAACCAATTTATGGTGGGTATGTAGTATGGCACTTACAACATTTTGTACACACACAATCTTCAGTTCCAATTTTCACCGCAAGAAAAAAAAAGAAAAAATATTTCCTCTTGATACTTTGTAGAGTTTGGCACATACAACGCATTTCTGCAGTAAAACCAATTTATGGTGGGTATGTACTATGGTACTTACAACGCATTTCTGCAATAAAACCAATTTATGGTGGGTATGTAGTATGGTACTTACAACGCATTTCTGCAATAAAACCAATTAATGGTGGGTATGTAGTATGGCACTTACAACGCATTTCTGCAATAAAACCAATTTATGGTGGGTATGTAGTATGGCACTTACAACGCATTTCTGCAATAAAACCAATTTATGGTGGGTATGGAGTACGGCACTTACAACGCATTTCTGCAATAAAACCAATTTATGGTGGGTATGTAGTACGGCACTTACAACGCATTTCTGCAATAAAACCAATTTATGGTGGGTATGTAGTATGGTACTTACAAATCATTTCTGCAATAAAACCAATTAATGGTGGGTATGTAGTACGGCACTTACAACGCATTTCTGCAATAAAACCAATTTATGGTGGGTATGTAGTATGGCACTTACAACGCATTTCTTCAATAAAACCAATTTATGTTGGGTATGTAGTACGGCACTTACAACGCATTTCTGCAATAAAACCAATTTATGGTGGGTATGTAGTATGGCACTTACAACCCATTTCTGCAATAAAACCAATTTATGGTGGGTATGTAGTATGGTACTTGCAACGCATTTCTGCAATAAAACCAATTTATGCTGGGTATGTAGTATGGTACTTACAAATCATTTCTGCAATAAAACCAATTTATGGTGGGTATGTAGTATGGTACTTACAAATCATTTCTGCAATAAAACCAATTAATGGTGGGTATGTAGTATGGTACTTACAAATCATTTCTGCAATAAAACCAATTAATGGTGGGTATGTAGTATGGTACTTACAAATCATTTCTGCAATAAAACCAATTAATGGTGGGTATGTAGTATGGTACTTACAAATCATTTCTGCAATAAAACCAATTAATGGTGGGTATGGAGTATGGTACTTACAACGTTTTGTTGTGGCACGCCTCAATTGAAGTTATCAATTTTGTTATTCGCATAAAAGCCATAGTCTTTCCTATCCCACCACTGGGCCCCCCAAGAAAATTGCCGCCCGAGCCTTATTCCTTAAATCCGCCACTGTTTCTTCCACAAAAGTATAATCATGCTGCTTTATGACTTATCAACATCAAGTCCGGCGTCCTCAGAGTAGCATACTATGTTACCCAACCCTTCCATCATCATCACATTCCGTGATGGAGACAGAAAGTAAGTACCTCGAAAAAATCTATGTTTTTTCAGGAATGTTTTCTTGTACAGAATGTCCTTCTAAATTTGATTTGCATCGTTTATTAATGGAACATATGAATTTATGTCACACACTTCAAAATAAGAAGCAAATAGATGATAGATCCAATGCAGATGATAAATTGAAGACAACTAAAGGAGAGAAACCATATGAATATGAAGAATGTGCATATGATTGTACTACATCTGTTTCTCTTAAGACACATATGATAATACATTTTGGAGGGAAACCAAATAAATGTGAAGACTGTGGGGATAGTTTTAAATCATCTGGTAATCTGGAGACACATATGAGAATACATACTGGAGAGAAACCATATAAATGTGAAGAATGTGTGTATAGTAGTACTGAAGCTGGTAGTCTGAAGAAACATATGAGAATACATACTGGAGAGAAACCATATAAATGTGAAGAATGTGGGGATAGTAGTACTGAAGCTGGTAGTCTGAAGAAACATATGAGAATACATACTGGAGAGAAACCATATAAATGTGAAGAATGTGTGTATAGTAGTACTCAAGCTGGTAGTCTGAAGAAACATATGAGAATACATACTGGAGAGAAACCATATAAATGTGAAGAATGTGTGTATAGTAGTACTCAAGCTGGTAATCTGAAGACACATATGAGAATACATACTGGAGAGAAACCATATAAATGTGAAGAATGTGTGTATAGTTGTACTGAAGCTATTAGTCTGAAGAGACATATGAGAATACATACTGGAGAGAAACCATATAAATGTGAAGAATGTGTGTATAGTTGTACTGAAGCTAGTAATCTGAAGAGACATATGAGAATACATACTGGAGAGAAACCATATAAATGTGAAGAATGTGTGTATAGTTGTACTGAAGCTAGTAGTCTGAAGAGACATATGAGAATACATACTGGAGAGAAACCATATAAATGTGAAGAATGTGTGTATAGTTGTACTGAAGCTGGTAGTCTGAAGAAACATATGAGAATACATACTGGAGAGAAACCATATAAATGTGAAGAATGTGCGTATAGTTGTACTCGAGCTGATTCTCCGAAGGCACATATGAGAATTCATACTGGAGAGAACCATATAAATGTGAAAAATGTGGGGATAGTTTTACAACATCTGTTCCTCTGAGGACACATATGAGAATACATACTGGAGAGTAACCATATAAATGTGAAAAATGTGCGTATAGTTGTACTCGAGCTGATTCTCTGAAGACGCATATTAGAATACATACTGGAGAGAAACCATATAAATATGAATAATGTGCGTACAGTTGTACTACATCTGTTGCAGATGTACTACATCATATGAGAATACACACGGGAGAGAAACCACATAAACGTGAAGAATTTGAGAATAGTTTTAATCAAGCTGGTCATCTGAAGACATATATAACGAAAAAACATTCTGAAGACAATGTGACAACCAATTTGAACACTTAGGTGTTAGGTATAGTCAACCCTTGGGTGTAACCATTAGAGGAAACACTGAACTGCTTAGGGACATTGCATCTAGGGTCTGGTTAGAAACAAATTACCCACATATATGCCAGAATAAACAGGGTGGATAAGAAAGCATGCTCCTCCGTCCTCCCATAAAAATCAAGCGTAGGTATTCAACAGGTGAAGTGTCAAAAATGTGTAAATTTAATTCAAAATATGAATCTGTTGAATTGACACATTTTTTTTTTTTTAACTTTCTCTTCCATAGAAGATAAAGTATTGTATTCGTGCAGAAATTTTAGACATATTTTGTCTCAAAAAATCGTTTNTTTTTAAAAGAATGGTCAACATCAACAGAAAATAGAAATATAACAATAACTAAAATATATAACTAAAAACCTTAAAACTTTAGAAGAACAACATCTGCATTCGGTTGTAGTCTGATGGAATGATTAAGGAAGAGAAAGTCTAGTACGGTTTTCCGTACCATTTATTTTTTTTCTAATGATTATGCTAGCTCCAAAACTCGGCAGTGAACTTTTTACTTTCCTTATCCTTCCCAAAAAGGAAAGCATTGTAATGGGGGCTGAAATTTTCCATGTCGAGTTTTCAATGCCAAAACACGTTTTGGGGTCCCCAGAGCCTGTGAACAAGATATATTATCTCAAGAACGGCTAGAGTGCTAGAGACTTGAAATTTGGTATGTATGTCAGTATTATGCCGTGAACAGCAAAATAAGCCGTTCATAATGTTCATATAATAATGTAGAATCCATTTTTCAATTCTTGGATTCTACCTACATACCTTGAAGAGTAAAATATCAAATTTTGAGGGTTGTACAGGCTGATTTTATTTTATTTTTAACCGATAATAATCAAACTTAATACTTACAGATAAGTGAGGTCTAGTTTTAACACAACAATTTATCTTTTATTTCTCATTTTTTAACTCTCATAAATATCACACGTCTCTTCCAATATTGATAAAATGTGCTATGGACATACATTATATTCATAGAATTAACTAATTAGTTTTTGATCATATTGGACCAAATGGTGGTAATTATAAGTGAGGTCTAGTTTTAACACAACAATTTATCTTTTATTTCTCATTTTTTAACTCTCATAAATATCACACGTCTCCTCCAATATTGATAAAATGTGCTATGGACATACATTATACTCATAGAATTAGCTGATTAGTTTTTGATCATATTGTACCAAATGGTGGTAATTATAAGTGAGGTCTAGTTTTAACACAACAATTTATCTTTTATTTCTCATTGTTAAACTCTCATAAATATCAAACGTCTCCTCCAATATTGATGAAATTTGCTATGGACATACATTATATTCATAGAATTAGCTGATTAGTTTTTGATCATATTGTACCAAATGGTGCTAATTATAAGTGAGGTCTAGTTTTAACACAACAATTTTTCTTTTATTTTTCATTGTTTAACTCTCATAAATATCAAACGTCTTCTCCAATATTGATAAAATGTGCTATGGACATACATTATACTCATAGAATTAGCTGATTAGTTTTTGATCATATTGTACCAAATGGTGGTAATTATAAGTGAGGTCTAGTTTTAACACAACAATTTTTCTTTTATTTCTCATTTTTTAACTCTCATAAATATCAAACGTCTTCTCCAATATTGATGAAATTTGCTATGGACATACATTATATTCATAGAATTAGCTAATTAGTTTTTTTATCATATTGGACCAAATGGTGGTAATTATAAGTGAGGTCTAGTTTTAACACAACAATTTATTTTTTATTTTTCATTTTTTAACTCTCATAAATATCAAACGTCTTCTCCAATATTGATAAAATGTGCTATGGACATACATTATATTCATAGAATTAGCCAATTAGTTTTTTGCCATATTGGACCAAATGGTGGTATTTAAATTTGTGTACATTGATAATAAAAAAAATATCATCTTAAACTATTTTTTGTTTGATAAAATATTTTTTTTAAAAAAATATGATCTAGTGGGTATTACACTTGGGACGACCCGAGTTCAATACCCCGGCGGTGTCGGAAAATTTTCGACTTAGTTTTTATGATTTCAGGCTGCACTCAGCCTCGTGAGGACGATTGAGTAGCTAATTTAATGTGAGTGGAGACATTGATTGGAAGATTGAAGATTTATTAGACTTTTAGTAATGCTGTGATACCCACAAAAATGTTAAGTGGCCGTTGGGCCTTACCAGAAACAAATTCTACATTTACAATGAAAATATTGTTATATTGTTACTTATTTTATTGTCTCTTTTATTAACATAACCAATCAAATATCAAATCTTTTGAGAGACTGGTCCATTTTACTTAACGCAGTCCAAATATCTCGGAAACTGCTTTGGGAATACAAAAAATCAACACAGTGTGAACATCACACGGGTTTCCTTATCTAAAAAAAAGAAGGCATTTTTTTTTTTTTAATTTGTATTAACGTCTCTTTAACATCTATTGGTCGTTCAAGACGGGGGTTTTACCCTCCATTCGCTGGAAACTTGCAAACCAGCTACCCACATTGAACTCATCCAGCCTGGGTTGGGCCGGAAAAATGAGCCAACGATACGTGGTGATCCCAAGCGGTTGCCCATCCAAGTACTGACCACGCCCGACGTTGCTTAACTTCAGTAATCTGACGGGAACTGGTGTATTCAACGTGGTATGATCGTTGGCTAGAAAGTATTTTAATATGCTGAAAATTTTCGATGCCAAAACATGTTTTGACGTCCCCAGAGCCCAAATCTCGAGTTTCAGTCATTTCAGTGTGTTGAGAACAAAATGTCTCCGAAAAATTAGTCGTGTTCTAGTAGGTATCGCCAGCGTCTATGGCACTTTGAGTACACCAATTCTCGTTCGAACACTGACGTTAAGCAACGTCCAGCGATGTTGTACCATGTGGATGTCCACGTGGTTTCACGACCTGGTGATGCTGGCTATTTTTCCGGCCCAACCCAGGCTGGGTGAGGTCAATTAGGGTAGCTGGTTTGCAAGTTTCCAGCGAATGGAGGGTAAAACCCCTGTTTCTAATGTAAAATGTAGGAATATAATTAACAAACATACCAAATTTCAAGTGTCTGGCATCTACCGTTCTCATTCCAGCGCAGGATTCGTGAATACTTAGGGTGTCTTCAAGCAGCCGCTTAGTTAGATACCTATCACATCGCATATCACACATTGTTTATATAAGCAAGAAAGCCAACGATCATACCACGTTGAATACACCAGTTCCCGTCAGATCACTGAAGTTAAGCAACGCCGGGCGTGGTCAGTACTTGAATGGGTGACCGCTTGGGAACACCACGTATCGTTGGCTCTTTTTTCCGGCCCAACCCAGGCCGGGTGAGGTCAATTTGGGTAGTTGGTTTGCAAGTTTCCAGCGAATCGAGGGTAAAACCCCCGTCTCGAATGAAAAATGTTAAAGAGACGCGAGACGCTATGAAAGAAAAAAAGATGTTAAAGGGACGTTATAAAAGAAATAAAAAAAGATGTTAAAGGGACGTGATGAAAGGTGAAAAAGATGTTAAAGAGGCGTTATGAAAGCAGAAGAAGAAAAGATGTTAAAGAGACGTTATGAAGAAAAGAAGATGGTATTGTCTCGTAAACAGGTGTACTTGGGACACGTCCATCGAAATGCTGAAAAATATAAAATACTAGCAGGATACGCCCGCTTCGCTTGGCGCCTTAGAGGCATGGCCGTTTATAGTTTCAACCCCAAAATGAGCCTATGTCCTTTCCTAAAGTTTAGTCTATCTCCATACCAAATTTCATCANAATATATAAAATATTACAGAGTGTTTTAGAAGGGCAAGAGGAAGGGAGAAAAGATAGAGGAAGCAAAAGCAACTCCTGGATGCAGAACCTCAGATAATGGTCAGAGGATTCACTCTTTAGGATTGCCAAAAATAAAAATCATTTAGCCAGATTGATTGCTAAGAATAACGATATTACCAATAAGTCGAATATCTCTATAAGATATCAGTTATATCGAAACCTGAATTTCGATATTATAAACATTTCCACAACTCAAACAAGCAGCGTAATTTCCGGTCCGACTTAGGGGAGAACCGTAGGGTCCTCGAACAAGGGTAAAATCCCAGGTTCAAAATATTTTTCCCGTTTGGGGAAAAAAAATTTTGCTCAAGCAATAAAGGCATGGCCGTAAAAACGTTTCCTAACCTGTCGAGGGGGGTTAAAATATGTCAATAAAGCTAACAAGTAAATATAAAAAGTTAAAAACAAAAGAGAAGTGGAAAAAAATAAAAATATGATTGGTGGGATTTTTCCCGCGATGTGTCACGCCGCACGCGACAAAAATCCCACAACTATGGGACCCTACGGTTCTCCATGGAGTCATACCCCGTAATTTCCTACATCAATAGTAATTTCTGACGTAGGTAGTAGGTACTTTTAAATATTTTTTTAAAGAAATCGATACCGATTTCTTCTATATTATCGACATATTATTATTGATTGTGGCGGCCTTTCCTTTCGGAATTCCAAGTGCTGCGTCCACTAGTTAGGACTATTGCACACCTATTATCGGCATAAAATTTCGATTATATCGAAACCCGAATATCAATATAATTTCGATATCCCTACCAGTAATGGATATGGCACGTAAAAAAGAAGAATTGTCTCGTTTAAGTTTGACCCCAGGGGGATCAACTTTAAAATCTTATATTGAATGACCATTTTTTAGTTTGCTATATGTACAGGCTGATTTTATCAAAATCAGACAAAATTTATGTTTTTTTCATATTTGGGGCCCCAAATGCAAAAAATCTAAAAAAAACACCGAAAATTGCCGAAAACAGACCAACCTTATCTCAAACCAAAACAAACAAAGTGACGGCCAATTAAAGTTAGCAATTGAAGCAAGTTTGGAAAACCCTGATAACTATGATTGACATGGTATAACTGCATAGTTATCAGGGACTTACTATGCTTATCATCGTTATCAGGGACTTCCTATCAGAGTTATCAGCGATATACTATGCCTATCAGAGTTATCAGGGACATACTATGCCTATCATAGTTATCAGGGACATACTATGCCTATCAGAGTTATCAGGGATATACTATGTCCATCAGAGTTATCAGGGACATACTATGCCTATCATAGTTATCAGAGTTATCAGGAACATACTATGCCTATCATAGTTATCAGGGACATACTATGCCTATCAGAGTTATCAGGGATATACTATGTCCATCAGAGTTATCAGGGACATACTATGCCTATCAGAGTTATCAGGGACATACTATGTCTATCATAGTTATCAGGGACATACTATGTCCATCAGAGTTATCAGGTGCCTATCATAGTTATCAGGGACATATTATGCCTATCATAGTTATCAAGGTTTTCCAAATTTGGTTCAATGGCTAACTTTAATTGGCCGACATTTTGTTTTGGTTTGAGATAAAGTTGGTCTGTTTTATTTTGGCAAAATACATCTAAAATAAAGGGCTTTTAACGCAGCAATTAAAAAATGATCATTCCATTTGAGATTTTAAAGTTGACCCCTGGAGGGCCCTCCAAAATTTCGAGTACCTCTCAAAAGTCTTTTTTCATTATCAAGGGATGCATGTAAAATTTCAAATTTCTGGGTTGAATAGTAAAAAAGTTCTAAGGGTGGTCTCCGACTTTATGAACACACTGTATAGTCACGCTGGGCATTTGTGAGATAAAAAATGTTGAGTTTTTCAAAAATATTTTCAAATATAAAATACGCCTAAAATAGGCGGAGAAAGAAAAAGATTTCATTCCCACTGTTCCTCTATTTCAATTTTATCTTATCACTTATTTTTTATCTCCTCTCTTCCATGTCAAAAATAAATTATTTTATTATACCTAGTTTATAGTTTAAGTTCATTCGTACACTTTCAGTTTTTCACATTAAAGATAATTTAAGTAGAAATCGGAATGTTTTGTCGGTATTTGTCGAGATTATTGCGCCCACAATATTCATACCTCCATATGTAATCTAAGTACAGAAAGCAAACAATTGAATCACAACCCCAGTAAGTTTTTATGGTATACATTTATTTTACTGCACCCACAAGATTCATACCTACCTATACATTATATTCGAAATCTTCTTTAACTTCAATCATTATTATTATTATTTACTGTGTTTCAGAGGTTTCTTTAACCTCTGACACATTACAATAAGGGATATTCTTAAGGGACCAGGGGGCAAAATCTGTAAAAGAAATAAATCATTAGTAGGTTCCTGAAAAAAAGAAAGAAAGAAAAAAAAAAAATTATTATTGTACTCTGGGAATACTCATCCAGGCAACAATCACCCTACCTCCAAAACCAATGGTAAATGTTATAATAATGAGTTAAAATGGATAACTTAAAATAAGTTAGGTAATAATAATGAATTAATCAAAAAAAGAAAAAAAAAAGTAATAATAAAAAAAGGAAAAAACGAAACGAACAGGACCTGTAAAGAGATTTGAATTTGATATTAGTAGGTGCTGAAAAAAAGTTTTAGTTATTATTATATTCCTCTAAACTATAGGGAGCAATATCTAATAGATGATTCTTTAAATATAATTTAAAATCTTTGTAATTCATATTTTTGATTACATTGTTCATTTTGTTATAGATTTTAATTCCCTTATCCAAAAACGATTCCCCAAAAATTGTTAATCTTGAATGTATTAAATCTTTAGCGTTTCTCGTGTTGTATGAGTGTGCCATTGTTGGTAAGAAATGTTTATTTTTATGAATTAAGAGGCACATGTCTAATATTATCTGACCATATAATGTTAATATTCTTTTTTCAATAAAATATTCCCTGCAATGAGCTATGTCCTCAAGGCCATAGACAGCGCGAAGAGCTCTTTTTTGGAGGATAAATATTTCCTGAGATTGATGAGAAGGCCCCCAAAAAGCAATGCCATAGCTCATGATTGAATGAAAATATGAAAAGTATGTGATACGAGCTGAATTTTCTCCAAGATGGCTTCTGATGGATTTTATGGCAAATATAGACGATCCTAATCGTGGTTTCAAATTTTCTATGTGGGATTTCCATTTTAAATCTCAATTCTATTTGGGCTTGGCGTAGCATTCCTTAATTCTATCATGCCACAAATTTTTTTTCGGTGCCTGTCCTCAAGCTGTAACCCTTTACTGGCACGGTAACCCTAGCTTGCTTCTCACAGTATCAATGGAAACCGCGTTGAAAATATTTTTTTTTGTGATGATCTCTCATCAATGATTTGAAGGCGAGTTTTTTAAAGGCTGGATGCCCTACGTAACACCAAATCTGCTCCGTCACCTAATGAACTGGCTTGCTCCCCTTGGTGGCTACATTTTATATTATAATTTAAGTATCAGAATGCAAATCACACTATCATTATTATTGAACTGTTGCTTATAATAGTATTTATTATTATTGCAGGTCTCTATTATCACTACGACATTTATTTAGCTCTATTGTGACCAATCGACGGCGATGGAGCTAGATTCAACTCACAGATTCCTGGTTAGGAATCCACCGCCTCAACACACTTAGCTACTGAGACTGTTGCATCACATTAACCAAGTAAGATTTCAACGTATTTATTTAAAACACTGCACTCACGAGTTAAATACCTTTATATATTAAAATCTAGCCACCAAAATTATCAATTTTATTGTAAATTTTCTTCTGTGAAGGATAGAAATTTTAATTTTCGTCATACGGCTTTTTCATTTGTGGGATTTGAAAGTAATTGAAGGAAATTTAATAATAAAGTTAAACTTGGCCAAATTTATATCCGAATATATTGTCTTATAGTAGTTATATTATTTGGCATTCTGATTTTGTCTGATATTGCTGAGGCCTCGCTTCTTGATATATATTTCATTTTGACGTATCTTCAAATCCATGATACAAACTATCATAAGAGTGGAAAGTTGATAATTTACTCGTATTATAAAATTAAAATTTTAAAAGAACTTAACTTTAAGCTAACCAAGCTTAACTTTATTATTAAATTTCATTCAATTACTTTCAAATCTCTGAAATGAAAAATTCGTCAAACGAAAATTAAAAACGCTATCCTTCAAAAGAGAAAATTTAGGTTCCAAAGACATTTACATATTAAACATAATTAATTCAAATAATTAGACAATATCGATTCGAAATAAATTTAAAAGTGGCAATTATGTAAACATAATTGTTACAATTTTATTGTAAATATTGGAAAATAATTTAAAATTGAACATGAACACCTATTTTTTTAAGCCATTGTCTAAGACCAAAGAAAGAAAAATCCTCTGGTGCTATGAAATCAATGAATTAAAGAAGATGAGAAGTTATCACGGAGATGGCGCACTGGACGGTCGCATACTTTTTTGAAATTGTAATCGCAATTATTAAAAACTGCGTTGCTTAAAATAGCAATGACGTTGATTCCTATTAATAGGTTCTCACCGATGGATGCGTCTACGCTGCGGGCCCACTTGGAGCAACTTCAATCACATGGAGGAACTTCAACCAAAGACCATCAACCCCCTTCAGTCTCAAATCCAACAAGAATACAGTACCTGTCACAATTGGAAATCAGCTCACCGCCAAAATTTGTTTTGGCATAGGGAGCAAGACCCAGCCTGCTTGCTCCAAATGGCTGGAGTAGAAACCAACCCGGGACCCTCATGGAACTGTACAGTTTGCAAACAGCCCATAAGATCAAGCACAACCTCAGTGCAATGCAAAGGGTGTTTTGGCTAGTGCCATATGCACAGATGTACCAACCTATCATCTCATACAAAATGGAACACAGCTTTCAAGGCATACTGCTGTCAACAACCTTTTTCAAATCCCCAACTATCTAGTCAACAACAAATCAATCTAGTCAACACTCAAAACACCCAACTATCTAGTCAACAAAATATTCCTCAAAACGTTAGTTGATACATAAAAAAATTTCTAAAAAATTATTTCATAATGACTGCAAACATCCTAAATACTATCTGTAAACTTAATTACACAATTGTAAGGAAAAATTGTAAAAAGGACTCAGGAGGAGGTCTCGCATTCCTGATACACAACTCTGTGAAATACTACATCACACAACTACCAATGCCAAATAATACCGACACATTTCTTGAACAACAAAGTATCACAATCAAATCTGGATCCTCCAAACTCATACTTGTGAACATCTATGTTCCTCCAAGAACCAGCTGTGATCCAGGATACCGTTTGAACATTGAACACCTTCTATCCCTTGAAGATAGTATAATCCTGGGTGACTTCAATGCCCATCACAATCTATGGCATTCTAATCTAGTTATGGATCAAAGAGGAGAAGATATAGTTGACCAGATAGATACCTCAGACTTCGGAATACTGAATGAACCGACACCAACAAGAATAACAGCAAATACTAGATCTTCACCAGACATAACACTTGCAAGTCTAACATTATTGCCAGTCACCTACTGGCACACTCAAGTGGCTCTATCCTCAGACCATCTACCGATCACTGTCACTATTAGTAGAACAGTTGACAAAATTAAAGCAGAAAGGAAAGTATATATTAATTTCAACAAAGCTGGCTGGATAGGTTTCACGGAATATGTAGAAACTTGTATCGAAGAACTACCGCCCCTACCGATGCAATAACAGCTGAAAAATTTCTCCGAAGCATCTTGAATCGAGCCAAACAACGCTTCATCCCAGCAGGCTGTATACCAAAAGTTCGACCTAACTTCCCAACTGCAGCATCACTTTTAGCAGACGAAAGAGATACAATTCGGTCAAGTAATCCCAATGATCCAAGGCTGCAAGACCTAAACATTCAGATTGCCAAACTTGTAAATACGCACCGTATCAAGAAATGGCAAGAATATGTAGAAGAAGCCTCTTTCACCAAGCATGGACACAAAAATCTCTGGAAATTAATAAAAAACATCGTAAATCCTAACAAAACTAATAGACATAGTATCATCAAATTCAACAATGTCCCAATCGATAATACAAAGAAATGTGCAAAAGAGTTCAATAAACAGTTCACTGAACATCCGACTGGAACAGATAAATCCCAAAGAAGAATTATTCGGCAATATCAAAGTTACTTCACGCTGAACAAGAACAATAATCAAAATGCCCTGCAAATACCACAATCTGAGGTTGAACATTAAAAAAGTTAGGCCATCGAAAGCAATAGGACCTGATGGCATCTCATGTGATGATTAAACATGCTGTGACGCTGTGATGATTAAACATGTAGGACCAAAGTGTATACAGTACCTCACAGCTTTATTCAATCTGTCACTGGCAACCCTAACAATTCCAGACATATGGAAAACTGCAAGGGTGATACCGTTGCTGAAACCCGGTAAAGATCCTAATGACTCCAAGTCATTTCGTCCAATTTCCCTTTTGTCTCCTGTGTTCAAACTCCTTGAAGCAGTACTATTACCATGTATAACGGAATCTGCACCCCTGGCTAGTCATCAACATGGTTTTAGAAAGAATTATAGTACCACAACAGCCTTACATATAATTCAAGATCAAATCTGTGAAAGACTAAATCAAAATAGGCCATGCAACAGATCAATAATGGTTGCATTGGACTTATCCAAAGCTTTTGACTCTATCTCTATTGAACTTCTTCTAGATGACCTACTATCAACAGATATACCGTGGACTATAAAGAGATGGTTATTTAATTACCTAAGAGGAAGACAGACATATGTTGATTTCCGTGACACTAAATCGTCACATCGTAAGATGAAGCAAGGAGTACCGCAAGGGGGAGTATTATCTCCAACGCTGTTCAATATCTATCTCAGTAAGATCCCCACTCCACCACCTGACGTCACACTAATATCTTACGCTGACGACTGCACCATCATCGCAACCGGAAACAACCTGGCTGAACTGACTGACAAAATAAATGAATACCTCTCAACACTCAACAATTGGTTTGTGCAAAGAAAATTATAACTTTCACCAGGGAAATCAAGTTCTACAATTTTCACCACATGGACTCAGGAAGTGGACACCACCCTCGACATCAATATAAATGGTCAACGCATACCAACAATTAAAAACCCAAGGATTCTCGGGATCACATTTGACCCACTCCTCAAATTCAACCAACATGCAAACACAATCAAGGAGAAACTTAGATCAAGAAATAACATGTTGAAAGCTTTGTGCGGCAACAGTTGGGGTAAAAACAAAGAAACGATCACTAACACCTTCAAAGCAATAAGTCGTCCAATTGCAAACTATGCTGCACCAATATGGTCACCACAACTATCCCAAACACACTGGACCGGCCTGCAAACATGCCAAAATGCAGCTCTCCGTATAGCGACAGGGTGCCATAAGATGTCACATCAAGACCATTTACACAATGAGACCAAAAAACCATAACATCCTTCTATCTCAACAATACCTACTGGCATGCCACCGAAACGACCACCCATGCAAAAACGTCATGAACAAACCGACGCACCCGAGAAATATCCGACATACTGTCCAAAACTACAAAGATCAACTACAAAATGTTCTTACACCCAATATAGATACTCCAACCTACAAAATCCTCAAAAAATCTATACATACCAGAATTGTAGAAGAAGCAATAAACTCATACAAACCAAATGAAGTATTGAACACTAAACCACCAGACATCTCACCAGAAGAGCGCAAGCTGCCACGAACCACCAGAACAACATTGGCACAACTTCGATCAGGATATTCCAAACAACTGAACAGTTATATGAGCAAGTGCAATCATTGTAATCAGAGCCCACATGACACTCCACATTTATTTAATTGTCCCGGAAGACCAACAAATCTAAATGTTATTGATCTATGGGAACNTTCCTGATTCACTGTAAGAAAAAGAAAAACGGAGAGATCAAAGAAATACAATACAGGGTGTATATCACATATACAGGTTGATCATTTCAATATCTTCAATTTTTCGTATTTTGAAATCATTTTATTAAAGTGAATCGAAACAATCTTGTTAGTCAAGTTAGGAAGTTCGATTCCCGCCCGAGAGTTTCTTTGTAAAATGTGGAATTAGTTCTTTGATGGACTGTTTTTTTTCTATCTTCTTCTCCCTTGTGTTCCTGTACGCTAATAATTACAATGTTAATGTTTCCTCTAATATATGGCAGCCAGAGCCATTGATCACTCAGTTATGTCATTAGCGGAATAAGGGAGGGCACCATTTGATAGAGGGAGTTGTAAAATTGTATTTATTAGCTTTTAGAAACCGAAGAGAGAAGAAGATATAGGATAGAAGAAATAAAGTCGATCTGAGAACTAATTCCATCCTTTGAGGAAAATCCGCATTGGGTGGTAATCGAACTTCAGATGTCGACTTCAAGAGACAAGTGTCATAACTTGACTACTAAGACTGCGTTCAATTCATTTTAATTAAACATGATTTCATTACACTAATAAAATCAGGCACCCAAATTATCAAAAGTAACAACCATTATCCTGTGAAGGAACCTTAATCCACTAGATGGGTTCTAAGTCCAGAATTGTAAGTCCCATTTTCGTGAATGGTTTCATTACATTTCTTGTTGAAAAATATATGGTCCTGGAACTGGGGAGGAGTGTCTGGCAACCCTTTGTAAGGCCATGCCTCTATTGCGTATGTAGAACCGCCCAACATGGACCCATGACGGCCAATAAAAAAGCAGGTTAAAAAAAATTGAAAAGCATAAGTTTTTGTTGCCAGACACTCCTCCCCGGTTCCAGACCCATTCTTAATTTGTGACATACTGGGAGGATATGCTAACCATAAGTCGAATTTTCCATGTAAAATCCTATGGGACAACTAGAAAGTGAAAACCCTGTATATGTATTAGACGCTCTCTGGTAATGTCTAGGGATGTGAAACAATTTAGAAGGGCGAGGTTGGTTATAATCAGGGAATTTATTTAAAATTTCATCTGGAAACATTGTTGTTCTATAGATTTTGAGTAGATTTATAGATTTTGAAATTGATCTACTTTCACTTTTCAGACATTTTGGCACTCAAAAGTCCACTGACAATTTTCAGGATGGAGGATTCATTTATGACTACTATTAAAACAGAAAGCGTTGATATCAAAACTGAACTGGAAGAATATGACCAATCTGCGTCATACTATGATATGACACAATGTCAGTCTAACCAAGATCCTTTACAGACAGTGATGATCAAGTCTGAAAACATAAAGACTGAACCAGATATAGATTGCTATATCCAGGAAATACAACCTTGTTTTAGTGCAAAAGAAGAAAAAACTGAACATTCAAATGAGAGAGTTGATGAAAAGAGATCTACTTCAAAAAATGAAAATAGGAGATTGAATTGTAACCAATGTAATGATAATTTTTTAGACAAAAGTGATTTGAAGACACACAAATTATCACACAACATTGTCAGATTCAAGTGTAATCAATGTGATAAATATTTTTCTCATAAAAGTACTTTGACAAATCATATGCTAACACATGATGGTGTCCAATTCAATTGTAATCAATGTGATAAATCTTTTTCTCATAAAAGTAATTTGTTTGCTCATATGCTAGCACATAAAGGTGTCCGATTCAATTGTAATCAATGTGATAAATCATTTTCTCAAAGAGGTTCTTTATCTGTACATATGTTAACACATGAAGGTGTCCAATTTATATGTAATGAATGCGATAAAGTTTATTTTAAAAAAAATTCTTTATCTAGACATATGGAAAAACATGCAGGTATCAGATTCAACTGTAATCAATGTGATAAATCATTTTCACAGAAAGTTCATTTGTCTGCACATATGGTATCACATGAAGGCAATAGATTCAAATGTAATCAATGTGATAAATCTTTTTTACAGAAATATTATTTATCAGAGCATATGCTCACACATAATGGTAAAAGATTCAGTTGTAATCAATGTGATAAATCATTTTCCCAAAGAGGTTCTTTGTCTATACATATGCAAACACATGAAGGTATCAGATTCTACTGTGACCAGTGTGATAAGTCTTTTTCTCAGAAACGTACATTGTCTAATCATAAGTTAAAACATGAACGTATGAGCATTTCGAATAGGGCAGGAAGTGGGGAAACTTCCTGAATTTAACACTTTTGAACTAAATACAACATGGAAGAAGCACCCCCTATTGTACGGGTGCGGCAATTAGAATTTCCACATTTGAAAGAGCTGGTAAATAAAAACGACATGAGATATTTGAAAAATTATTTTGTAATCTGTAAGCTTGTGTATTCTAGTTTTTTTCCGTCTGTGTTTTGTAAATAATGTCGTCCAAATGACGGCCTTGGCGAGTGATGCACTTTTGGAATCTTTCACGGAAGTTACCCATGACTCTCGTCAGCATATCCGCATCAATTTGGATGATTTCTTCCAGAATTGCCTCCTTTAACTCTTCAAGGGTCCCAGGGTGATGTTTGAAGACCTCAGCCTTGAGGTAACTCCACAGGAAGAAGTCACAGGGACTCAAATCCGGCGACCGGGGAACATGTCCTGCGGAACTCACGAGAACGATTGGCTGCATGGGTAGCCCCATACTGCCTAAAGCTCAACTCAAAATTGTTTTTCGATCAGGAACTGGATCCGTGGAGTGCAAACCATACCATAATATCAAAAATTTCTTATACAACCAAAAAGATAAAATAAGACCCATTGATAAAAGCGGCATTTACAAAATATCGGTCCCCAACCACAGCGAATATATTGGGAAAACTTCGCGCTCCATCTCGATCAGAATAAAGGAGCACTATGCCTCTGTAAATAATAAACATGCAGAAAAAAGCGGTTTTGCAACATACATGCTAGCAAACAAAATACCTGTTTCTGTATGCAATACAAAAGTTCTCCACTGTAGACCAGTAAAAGCATTTAAACTAGCACTCTACGAAACCCTAGAGATAACAAAAACAGTCGAAAGTGGCCGAACAATATTTAATAATCTTGAATCCAATCAAAAATTTGAACTTAGCAGATAAAAAAAATGTGTTACTGAATTTCTGTGACAATCGGATGAGCTGGTGTTTTTCGATAGCCAAAGGAATTGCAATAACACACACAAAAATAAACATACTCTCCCTTCTTCTTCAGTCTTCGACCAACCTAGCTCCGATGATGTGCTCAGGAGAGCACGAAACTAGTCAGCTTTAACATCTTTTCAATGTTTATAGGCAAGTGAAGATATACTCGTAGTATTTTATCTGCCTTAATTTGTATTTTTGTTTTTTCCTTGCTTATAAAAAACATTGTGTGATATGCGATATGGTATGTAAGTAAGCGGCTGTCCGAGAGCACCCTAAACAATAAGAATTATACTTCTTAGGTTCGAATTTTAGGTCAAATGTATAGCTCAACCATTACCTCCCTAAATTCAAAACGATCGTTGAAATGGTGCCCCAAACGGAATAACAAAACCTGGCTCTAAGTATGGAAAAAAGTAAATTAATTTGTTTTCAAGGTCCTGAACTGAAAAATGGCTCCGTGAAAATAATTCATTACGAAAAATCTCTCTTATTGATCTCTCAGAAATGAAAATCTAAGGCCGGCCATACACGCACCGATATGTCTGTACAGACTTATCTGCGCAGACAAGTCTGTCGTGTATGGCAAGATCTGCACAGATTTTGTCTGAAAATCGGTGCAAATCCTGCCATACACGACAGATTTGCCTGTGCAGATAAGTCTGCACAGACTTATCGGTGCGTGTATGCCCGGCCTAAGGTTTTTTTAATTCTGTTTTTAGAGCTCATGAGAGTAGTCACGACCCAAATAATATTTGATCGTTTAAAAACTTTGACGAAAACAAAGATATCAAAGATTTTTAGAATATATATTCTAAGCAAAGATTTTAAACTTAAAAGATGTTTTTTAACGAACTTCAATTTTTGTTCTTATCACTCTTATCTGATTTTTTCAATTTTTTTAATAAATGGAATAATGGATTTCTGATTGCTAATACCTATCTGTTTTTTTTTTAGTTACCTTGTTTTAGTTTTAAGTTATCTTTTTAAGTTTTTTTTTAGTTATCTTGTTAATCGAAATGTATATTTTACTTGGTGATTGTCAATTCGTACGTATGTGTAAGAAAATTCCTTCAAAAGATTTTATAAGTTTAGCTCAAAGTGGTGCTTCTGTAAAGAAACTACCAAATAATCCTTGGTGTAAAGGTATTTTAAAAGAATACTTAGCAAAGAATAATTCAAAATCAAATCATAAACAAGACACAATTATTATTTTAGTAGGAACTAATGATATACTTAAATGTATTGATATAAAAGATTTTAAAGCAAACTTTTTAAGTTTAATTCGTTTGTGTCGAAAAGTTTTTGGTAAAATTATTATTATTAAACTACCTCCAATTCCACTACTTTCGCCGGAAAAGAACAGAGAAATCAAAAAGTTAGGAGTCTGGTTTGCAACATTAGTTAATAATAATCTTAAAGTAATCAAACATTCTTACACTTCTTTTCTTCATCCTAATTCTGATCACCCCAATCCTGCTTTCTTTGAAAAAACATACTATAGTGGTAAAAAAGATTTAATCCACTTAAATGAATTAGGTTTGTTCAATCTAAAAAAATTATTCGTTCAAGAACTACAGTCGGATATCAATCACACCAAGTAAGTATTTATGGTATTTCCTTAGAATTCTGCGTCCACAAGATAGCAAGTATTACTTCTTTACAAATTTCAGCCTTCAATGATATTTCTGTTATACTCGGTTCATTTTTTTCTTGGTCTTATTCTGCAGCTTGGTTGATAACTATTTTCTGCTGAGTCTATAATGTATCAACCAACGAAATAAGAATATTTATATATGTAGGCATCATGCGCGGATATAGCCCTCATGTTTTGGGGGGCACAATACACCTTATAGAAAATTTGGAGGGGGGAGGAGGAGGGACTCCTCGATCCCCCTCCCTGAAGACCGGGGGTTCGAGTCCTGGGCAGTACTTTTTAATGCAATGTTTATCGAGGTGCGATACCTATTTTGTTCAAAGCAGTAAAGCTTATCACAAATACCTTTCATACGGGTGATTAGCGATTTCATAAGCGTGATGGCCGTGCCTCCCCCCCTCCCACTCAATGGGATAAAAGACACAGCGGATCACCATTCATTTGATTTTTTTAAGAAAATACTTTATTAGGTATAATGAAATTTGAGAAACACCACCCACTAAAAAAAACTGGGGGGCACGTGCCCCCCGGGCCCTCTCCTATATCCGCGCATGGTAGGCATAACAAACAAAAGAATCAAAACAGTGGAACAACCAAAGCGAGGAAATATGAACTGTTAGGAAAAGAACTTTCTTTGATGTACAGTGGTGCCAAAATATTCCAGATACCGGTTACGTGGTATTGCCATGCCTAGTAACACACTACATATTTTAAAAAATACATAAAAATGATGGGAATAAATAAAAGGATTGAACTACAAGTGGTACTATAGAGAACATTGGAAAGCGTATTAATTGATTATAAGAAAAAACCAGATATTGAAATGGACTTGGAGGAATTGCAAACTATTTGAACAAGCGGAGCTGAATACTTTATTTCAATTTTATTCATACCAAGTTTGATTAAGTTTATGTATACATTTACTTCATGTATATAAATATCATTGTTCGTTTTCTATATCGTAGCACTAGCACCAAATATCAACTCTGCGATTTAATACTCCATTTGCCATTCTTCATTCATATCTCAGATGTCTTGTAATAATTTTCGAATATCATGAATTCATCTGGAATCAAAGTTACTCTATGTGTTTCAAATGTATAAAGGGTTATCATCATTATATGTTAACAGTTAAACAACTGGTTTGCAGTGATCATATATATTTCAGGTAGACTACTTTGTCTTAAGGATAAATTGATGTATAAAGGGTTATCATCATTATATGTTAACAGTTAAACAACTGTTTTGCAGTGATCATATATAGTTCAGGTAGACTACTTTGTCTTAAGGATAAATTGATGTATAAGGTGGTTTCTTGTTGCCTTCCCTATTTTCTCTGACCTTTCATCCCGCTTTTGACAAATGAAAAGTAGGAATAATCAGAAGGAACCTTACATTTTATTTTAACACTGTTTCCTCCCCTCTAAACACACTGCCTCAGAGAGGTACCATGGATGAGGTGTTTTATGTGTTATAATTATATTTCAAGAAAGTAAAATAATGAAAATTTAACACCTCAGCTCAAGTGGATTCGGGCCGTGAGAAGGTCACCCGCAAATATCTTCGAGTAATATCTTGTATAGATCACCTTCTCTTAAAAGAAGAGCAATAGAAAAATCTCTTGTATTACCCAAAAATATCCCTTCGGTAAAGGATTACGGAGTCGTTATGTTGGATTGTCAATTTTAGTCAAATTTTCACCAAACTTGTTTTAATATGATTGTAAGAGTGTTAATATATCAACTAGGTCTGAAATTTAATTTTAGATCTGTAAGATTGTGAAATATTTTTATTCGAATGAATATTTTATATCGAAGATAAACTGGCTTATCATAATTAGGTCTCTTAATATATGGCCAATATTATATCTCCCCTTCAAGCTTACTCCTCGAAACCATATCTTCTGGGGGGGAATCACAGTTCTCGAGGATCTCATTGTTTATTTTATATTTTTCAGAAATTTCGGTTCTCCCACTATGCCTGGTGACAATTTTCAAAACACTATTAAAAATTAAAACAGAAAACATTGATACCAAAATTGATCTAAAACAATTTGACCAACCTTCTTCATACTATGATATGACACAGTGTTCGTTTGGTCAAGAACATTTACAGACATTGGATGGCGTATCTGATACATCGATTATTGAAAACTTGAAGACTTAACCAAATATTATAAATAGAACAATGTCCCCAGAAGTGGACCTTAATGGAGAACAAAATAACAATGTAAAAAATTAAGAGATTCAATATTTTTTTCCCCTTTTTAAAAGTACTTTGTTAATACGAGGGTGGCTCCAAAAATTCATGGCCCGACCAACAAAGGTTTAATATATTGTAGTTCTGACAATATTTTTACATATCTTACACTGTCTAATGATAATACGAGGTGAAATTATCCAATTATTCTGATTATTTTAACGAAAGATAAACAAAGATGACCATCTTTGTTTATGTTCCGTGTACATTAATATTGGTTTTTTATTTTCAATACCTTTGGAATCGTCACGAGAACCCCCTTCCTCAATTTGGAGGGGGGGGGTATTTTTTTGCCAGAAAAATAATAAACCCATGTGTCATATTGGCAGAGTTTTTATTATATGTTCATCTTCATGACAACACAGTGATTGCAAAGGCTGCTGTGTGTGAGTGTGGCTTCACTGAGATATCTCGGCCCCTACACCACCGTCATTGCAAAGGCTGCTGTGTGTGAGTGTCGCCTCACTGAGACATCTCGGCCCCTACACCACCGTCATTGCAAAGGCTGCTGTGTGTGAGTGTCGCTTCACTGAGATATCTCGGCCCCCTATAAATAGTCCAGACTTGGCCCCTAGCGACTATTATTTATTTTCAAATCTGAGCTGCATGGAAAAAATGGGAGTCATAAAGAGATACGGTGAACCGTTCTAGAGTATTTCGAGTATAAGGATACGAACTACTCTTTTTTGTGAAAAAATACATGAAATTGACTTTTCGGTTGTAGGCAAATGTTGAGTTTTAAACATCAACTAAAAAATCTAATGGCGAATTTTGAGAGGCTCAGAAAACTGTTTTTACATATATTTTCCTTATGATGCACATTAAATATGGACACTGTATGTACCTTACAATGATGATGGGGGGGGGGGGGGGNGGGGGGGTAATGTTGTTGTAGCAGCAGTCAAGAGCAAAAGAATACTAAAATCAATGATTTTGGTGAAATTGATGATCGCTGTGAGACAATGTGGGTCTTCCTTTGGTTTGCATGAACAGGGTAGCTCCGAGTGGGGGGGGGGGNNNNGGGGGGGGGGGGGGGGGGTGAGAAGGATGTATAGAAACGAGAGGGAATTTCAATTAAATTGTATCTATTTTGTATAATAATAATATTGTGTTTTATTTATACATTTTGTAAGAATTAGTTAACAAAACAATTGACAAACAAAAATTGTAAATTACAAATTAAAGTTGAGTACATAATACAAACTTGGGTGAACAGGTAGGTAGATACGATATTTTATTAATATGATTAATGGGGAAACAATTTGAATACGGATCCCTCTGAACACCGAAATATTATCTTCACAAACTTGCCAAGACGCATAGTAATAGTACGCCTTGTTTTATTGCTAGAGATTGTAATTTTAATATGTAACTGTACGAGTATTTTTCATAGTGTTGTAGACTTAGGATTTAAGGATTAAGTTATCGTGAATTTAAAACGCGTTAACTAACTTTAAAAATAATTAAAATAAAACTATAAAATAATTTATTAAAAAAAAAAGAAATTACAANAAATAAAAAAAAAAAAAATAGAACGTAACACAAAAGTTCAATTACTTTTCGCCAACACCGAATTTACACCGAATCTAGAAGCCCGAAAATACACACGAATTATCCGTTCACTTATGATATCGCTTCCAAAATCAAACACGCTTCGTTTATCGCTCAAACAATACTGACTCTGTTTATCGCTCTAAGAATACTGACTCGACTCCCAGCCGTGCCCCTCTATTTATACCTTCATTCAAATCGTTCTAGAAGAATCTCGAATCAAAGTACGCAATCAACTACGCGTTTATAAATAATTAAAACGTAATTCACCATCCTAAATGTAAAGAAGGCAATGCTTAGAAAATGAGAGAACAATAAAATACGACATACATAATTCCCCCCTTCACCCCGACCATCCTCCTAGACAACCTGAACAGTATAGTAAACATTCATTGATTCTCCCCCCTTCACCCCGTCCCCTCTCCTTCATGAGTAAAAAATAACTTGATTCATTGTAAGAAAAAGAAAGACGGAGAAAAAAAAAAAAAAAATGGATAGGAGAAGCGTCGAGATATTTATACAGAATGTTTCATAGTAATATTACATACACAAGTCGTTCACTACAATAGCAATAAATGTGCAACTCCATCTGCAAAGTTTTGTAATTAAAAAAAAAGGATGCAATCAAATATACCGTTGGTGTTTTTTATTTTTTTTGAAAAAGTACTGAGTTCAATACAATTTTACTGTCATTGATGTAAAATAACGGAAAATTTGCCGCAGCAGAAGGGTTTAGCTTTCCAAATGTCCGCAGGAATTTTCTTGAAAAAATGCTAATGAAAATTGTATTAAAAATCTTTCAAAATGACGTTTCAATGCTTTTAGAGCGATATGAGGACATCCGGAGAGTGATATGGTTAATTTTCTTGAAAGCCTGTATGACCTGTATCCTTCTGATCTCTGGAAATAAAACTTTCACACTAATCAGAATCAGAAATACTGAAAAAACACGGAAAATAATTTTCCAAGTTAACTCCTTCACGTTCATACGCTAACAATTCCACAAATATTTTTTGATTTACGTTTGGCCATTTTTTTTTTTTTTTTTTTTTTTTTTTTTTTTTTTTTTTTTTTTTTNGGGGAGAAAAAATCGTTCCGTAAGTTATCGCAGAATATGTCGAGGGATTTTTTAAATCAAAAAATCCCTCTTATAAATGACTTTTGTCAGACTCGGTATGTAGACCTCACAGAAAATAATTCCGAAAATTATTTGCTAACTTCCTTGAGAGATAATTTCAAAAGCGGGATTTTTTTTTGAAAAATTAATATTTTGAGATCAATGTCAATGAATAAATTTCGTGATTATTGAGCAACGACGACTCGCTGGCAATAATTTTTAGGGATACCATTTTAAAGTTTTTAATATTTATCAATTTTAAATTATAGTTTATAAAGTGATCATTGTGATAATCTGTGGTGATAAGAACTAATTTTGTGATAAAAATAGAGACCAACACGGACGTGTGATCTATCCAGGATGGATAGATGTGTTTTTTATGTAAACTAAAGCTAAGATTCTTATCAGTTTGGAACGCTTTTGGACTATTGAAAGGTAAAAATATCATTGATGTTGCTATCATTCACAGACCAACAAGGACCATATTTGCAAAAGTATCACTCCAGAATATTATATTGTATTCTAGGTTGTTAAAGTTCTACATTTAAATAAAAATGGTTTTATTTTGAGCTACATTAAGGACAATTGTTTTATATTGTTTGATTGATCCTAGCAGTATTTGGAGTAACACAATTGAAATCAACCACTTCATATTGGAAGCAAACAGATGATGTAGTCGTGGGAACGAAATTTAAGTCAGGAAAAAATCCAGTGGACTGTTCGTATGGAAAATCAATCATATGTGAAGTCCTCAAGTAAAATAATAAAAATAGACTTATACTGCAAGTCCCTTAAGGATCTTGTTCTGCCAGCAGTAAGCCTAAGGCGTGTAATTATGTGGTCAAAATCTCATATAAAGGATAACATACTATGCCCCGGATGGGTTGCGACCCGTCGATCCCTGGATTACTAGGCAGACGCCGCGCCGTAACCACTCAGCTACCGATGATGGAAAATAATTTTCTTTATTATTTTACTGGCCAAGAAATGGGCCCCTTCGTATACATGTCCTAAAGAGCTTAATTTGAGTCCATCAAAAGTTTGTTAGGGACGTCAACTTCTTTCGACGAAGGTGTTCCGGAAAAAAATCATTAATTTTTTCCTTTTCCGAGGACACTTCGGGGTTTCCTTCATGGCGGGAATTCATTAAGTTTTTTGTCCTTAGATGATTCGTTCTATGTACCAGGGCAACCCAAATACTCAAAAGAGTTTGCCCAAAAACCATCAATACAGCAATGCAAACCAAAAGAAGACCCACATCGTCTCACAGCGATTATCCTCATTGTAATGATTTGCTGTGATGAAAGAAATGTTTATCATAATCATTTGTTCTTTGACTTGTAATTGCTGCTACAGCAACAACCAAGTCTATGTCAATTCTCTATCCCCTACCATTCAATGTTTCACAAGTTCATGTCAATTCTCTATCCCCTACCATTCAATGTTTCACAAGTTTTGACGCCCACGAACGGACATTCGACTAATTCGAAATCTCTTTGATTGATATTTTCAGATGCAAGACAATCGAGTTTTAGATCATCTATTGTCGCTCTCTCGTACCGTCCTACAGTATGAAAATATTTATTTGCAAAATAAAGCCAAAGTGTTGGTACCGCTAGAAAAAATCAGTAAAAAAAGTGAAGCTCAAATTAGTGTTCAAGCTCAAAATGATCTCCAGAAAGTGGACATAACAAAAATTTACATTTCAAATTTAATGAAATGGTTTAGTCAGCATTTTTTTAATTGGGTAATTAACTTGTAAATTGGTGATCTGTAGACTTCACTCGGTTAAAATGGTTTCATTCATTAAAGAGTGGCATCATCTTGTCCGATGGTAACCAGATGTATGAGACAACTGCTCTAGATAAATTGAAGTCTACTGCTAAAGTTTTTAATTGTTATCATACATCTGTTCTTGCAGGCTAATAATTGACATGGGCCCCCAGAACCATGACAATCACGGTAATATTATTACTTCAGTAAAACAAGATTTACAAACATAATAATATTACAGAGTTGTTTTCTGTGTTATTTTACACCACCAACTCAGGTGGATCGGCCCGTGAGGATGTCACCGTCAAGTAACTTTTTACAATCTTAACTTTGATTTATGACAATCTGTCTAACGGTTATGATTTTAGAGGGTCAGAAGATTATCACAGTAAACATATAATTTTTTTCATAAATTTGATTGTCTGAGACCAATGATTTCATAAACTTTCAGCGTACGTATTTTCTTACGTATTGACTGTGTTATATATGGTAGATGCTATTGTATCTACGATGGTAAATGTTTCTCTTTTTAAACATACTATTTATCACAATATAGCTAATCTTCGTCTAGAAGATCTCTGCTTCATTTTCAAGGAAAAATTATAACTTTTTGTATTTATGTTTAATCATATTTTTCCTAGAAAATCAAGCAGGACGCTTCAAAATTAGTCGGTTACTAACTATATTGTGATAATCAAACTACTATTTGTATTTTTTGTTTATGCTTTTAGATCCTGATGATGACGAAATGCATTGATAAATAGCAAATTAAAAATTTTATGTTACCTTGAAACAACTCTGGAATGACTGATAATTTTCCTGGGGTCGTAGACTATGATTTTTTTTTTTGGGGGGGGNCGTTTGGGCTGTGGTATTTAAACAGACTGCCCCTACCACATATGTACATACACACAAATTTCTGATTTTTATATATTTAGTTTATTACAATAGGTACAAACATCCATACTGAAGTCATAAAAAATGTCAATATATTTTTGTTTTTATTTTATGTGAACCGGAAATTGTGTCGACACGTAATATTATAAATTAAACTATTTTATCTCCTTTTTCCAGGTGGAAAAAATAAATTGTGAAATATGTAATGAGCTAACTGTATCCAAAAGGGTGACCAAATTTTGCACCGAAGATCATAATCGATTATTCTATTGCGGTAAATGTAAACATGAAACGCTCCTAGCAGTGCACGATGAAGTCGAATCTTTATTAATCGTCAGGCGAGGATTGGAAAAAGAATGGGCTAGTTTATTTATGTTGTTTTGTCGAACGTTTAGATTTACTGCAAGATATGTTGAAGATCTCTACGACCGTGCCTGGATTGAGGTAATTAACCGAATTGTGTGAAGTGTTTCTTTGTGGTAAGGCCGATTATTATTTAGAATCTAGGGTTGCCGTATCGGAAGCTTAATATCGATAAGCAATATTATCGGATGGTCATATGTAATTTATGCAGTGGGGAGCCTCATGACTTTCATAATCTATTTCGCTGCCTAAAAACCCTACAACCTTATCAGAAGCTGCAGCATTCCTTGGACTTGACACAGATGGATCAGATCTTGCCTGCCGCTACTGCAACAACATCGGATGATCGAATATCGATATAAAATGTCGATTGTATCGAAACCTTAATTTTGATATTATCGATGTAATTATCGACAGCCCTAGCAGCAAAGCAGCGGCATTTCTGACATAGGTACCTTTGGGTGATATGCAGAGTCCTCACTGTAGGGATCCTGCAGTATTTACTTCATGAAGCAAACACTGTAGGGGCATGTGTCCCTTCAGCTGATTTTGTTTTGCAGAGACGATTTTTGAAGGGCCTGTGAACTCATGTACTGGATGCAGATGACGTACCATTACTACTTTGCAAAAAGTTTACTGATGAAAAGGTAATAAGTAAAACAAAAAGGCAGACAATAAACAATTTAGCTCGTCCAGCATTGTATTTATTTAAAAAAAGTCTTTTCACCGCCAATTTTTAATGGTATCGGTAACCATGTGAGAATTGTCTAGGTTTGAAATGTGAAAGTAGAAAAGAATTGTCATGGTTGAAGTATTCCCTACAGCAAGCTCGAGACCACCCTACAGGGGATCAGGTTTCTCCTGTAGTGTTCACTGTCAGGGAACGAAAAACGTCTCTGCATACAAGCATTAATATATTTTTTTCGATGGTATCGAAATCTTATATTGATACAGAATATCGATATACCGAAACCCGAATATCGATATTGTATATTATCGATATAATATCGACATTCCCATTTGAACCTGGTTGTAAGACTTCTAATTTGAAGCTATTACAATTATCACTGCGACCTTTAGAGATATAATGTCTCAGGCATTAACCTTGCCTAGTGGTAACCTTCCACTCAAGGAGTATATTTATTTATTTATTATTGTGACCTGTGGTAAGGCCAAACGGTATTTTCAAAACATTTGAGGATATCACAGCATTACTAAGAGTCTCATGTAGTAATAATCTCTTCATTCATCAGTCCTAATGGTCTAGTGGATATCATACTGGCGTTGTACTTGGGGGACCCGGGTTCAATCCCCGGTGGGGTCGGACATTTTTTCGACTTTGCACTTTTCATTTCAGGGTACACTCAGCCTCGTGGGGACGATGTGAGCAGCGCCCAGTGTCCGCATTACAAGAGTAAAAAGAAGTATGAAGAGATTATTAGTGCAGGAGGCTCTTAGTAATGCTGTGATACCCACAAAAATTGGGCCTTACTACAAAGAAATTCTACATTCACATTAATCTCTTCAATCTTCTACTAAACCAAATATTTTTACTCTGGTAATGTCGTTACGGGTCGCTACTCATAATCAAGTAGCTTCTCAATCGTTCTCACGAGGCTGAGTGCACCCCGAAATTACAAACACCAAGTCGAAAAGTTTCTGACCCGCCAACTACAATGCAAATGTGATACCCACTGGACTCATCCTAAACTGACCATAACTCGTGGGGAAACTGGGACCTACATACCTAAACCTGGGTCCCAGATTGGAAAAAAATACAAAAAAAATTACCTACTCCACTCAATTTTTTTTAGGGGGGGCGATGTATTTTTTAGTCAGTAAAATAATAAACCCATGTGTCACAATGGCTGAGTTTTTTTGTTCTATTTCAGAATTCCACGTACATTCAAACGTAAAATATCAAATTCTTGTGGGGCATTTTTTAGCCAATAAAATAATAAACCAATAGTCACAATAGAAGAACTCTCTTTCTGGTCCGTTCAACAAAAATCGTCTTCTATTTCAGATTTATTCACCAACACAGAAGCGGTGGCTCCACTGTGATCCCTATCAAGGTCGAATTGATTGTCCACTTTTTTATGAAAAAGTTTGGGTTCAAAAATTTGATTACATATTTTCTGTCTCATATGACGAGATACAAGATGTTACGTGGCGATATACAGAGGACCACGACAGGGTGTTAGAACGTCGAAACTTGATTGACGAAAACAGATTAGTGATGACTTTATGTGATATTAATAGAGAGAGGTGAGTAAAGAAGACATTGTAGTGGTAAAAAGTTAGATTAAAACAGTACACTTTTAACAACCCTTAGACTAAAACTACATGCTGATTATCATTATTGATCAGTGTGTAATAAGTCAATGAAGCTAATAATAAATGGTACGGAAAACCGTACTAGACTTTCTCTTCCTTA
>CM022876.1:13765217-13791471 GCA_012654025.1 Pachypsylla venusta | reverse complement strand
CGTCCCACGTTTTCCACGTCGGATTTTTTTTATTTTTTTTTTTGGCCCCATGGCTCCAAATATTTTCAAAATTCAAAAATGACCCAAAATTTTGAAAATATGGCTGAATATATTTGATCTTTATTTTGGCCTTTCGCTTCCCGTCAAACGATTTTTTGAGCCAAAATATGTCTAAAATTTCTGCACGAATACAATACTTTATCTTCTATGGAAGAGAAAGTAAAAAATCATCATATTCAATATATAATCCAATAATTATCAGAACACAATGATAACTAAAAACATAATAGGACAATAAATTAATACAAGGAAGTAGCGGATAAGTCAACAACAGGTGCCGCTACCTAAAACAGGCTAGTTAAACTAGCGAAAATAAAATGCAGTGGGAAACTATTGCTACACAGTGGTAAAACGCTC
The DNA here is from genome assembly GCA_012654025.1 of Pachypsylla venusta. Taxonomy (NCBI): domain Eukaryota; kingdom Metazoa; phylum Arthropoda; class Insecta; order Hemiptera; family Aphalaridae; genus Pachypsylla; species Pachypsylla venusta. Next base: position 13,791,054 of record CM022876.1, on the reverse strand, counting down.
TGACTGGTAATCAGTTGGAAGTGGATTCAAACTCTGTCAACCCATGGAAGTTCATCCTCATGCATTTGAGATATTTACCACTATTTGAGAACATGGAAGGGGCCGGGATTATCATCAACATCTAGTCCGGCGCCCTCAGAGTGGCATGATATGCTACCCAACCTTCCATTAACATCATTTTCCGTGATGGACATGGAAGGGGTCGGGGCTATCATCAACATCTAGTCCGGCGCCCTCAGCGTAGGATAATATGCTACCCAACCCTTCTACTACTATCACTTTCCGTGATGAACACGGAAAATAAGTAAGTATTGCAGTGATTGACATGGTCTGGGGGCCCATGCCAATTATTAGCTTCCAAGATTAGATATAATGTCTTTTAAAAATTTAGCAACAAACAAAAATTTCTTAAAAGGTGCTGTTTCTCACATCTGATGGCTACCATGAGACAAGATGATGTCAAACTAAAAGATTAAAAAAAAATGTAACTGTACACTTTTTGATGTTATTATATGCAATTTTGTGGGCATCATAACATTACAAGGTATTTTTTTTCTAACAATCACTATAATTACACCAAACTATTCTAAATTTCAAACCATTTGGTAGGTAAATAAGTGACCACAATTCAAACGAAAAAAAACAAAAAAAAACGGAATTACACGAAAACGGTAAGTCATAGAGTGGATTTGATGATGCCAGTCGCTTAGGGACGTCAAAATACATCTCTCTAGACTATTCAAACATCCAATTTCCAACTTTCGATTTTTTCGACAAAAAAATAGAAGGTAAAAAAAAACCTTTGATATTTTTTTAACGGAAAATCGATGGAACTTTTTCCATCTTTAAATGACTTCGATTGACCGACACTTGGTGTGCTTATGAGTCCAAAAAACGAATCTGTTCTTCGATGGCTTTCCATCGTTTCAGAGATTTGATTTGATTTACCTCCAAACTTCGTATTTTTTAATTTTTATTCTTTTAAATGTGGCCTTTTTCACTGATTGTCACTTTGTCAGTGAGAGAGAGAGAGATTGTAGGAGTGAGGGACTGAGTGAGTGAATAAGTGACTGATTTGATTGAGGACTGACTGACTGAGTCTGTGACTGTTGTGAGTGAGTAAGTAATTGAAGAGTGAGTGACTTAGTGAATGAGGTACTGAGTTTCGAGATACGGTCAAGTTTTTTTTGTTTATTTACCAAATTTGGCAAGTCGCGGTCCAATATCTCAAATTTTATTGCGATAACATATTACTCAAAGCGAGATGGTTTTAGGTAGCCGTTTAGTAGGTACACACAGTTTGCAAAATTAGGACCAGCTATTTCAGAGTTGAATTCGAAACCGGGATCGGGCAAAATAATATTCAGATAATACTAACCACTCAGAACGACTATGCCTCTAACGAGCTGGTGAAACATATAAATCTTGTTTTTTTAAGGCTACAATATACTCGTACNATTCCCCCCCCCCTCCCCCACACACAATTTCCATTGTCCTTGAGAAACAGAATTAGCAATATAAGAATCGCAGCAAAGCACGGGCGAAACAGCTAGTAAAATATTAAAAAAATAACATTCTTTTGAGCTTGGATAAATTTTTTTCTCACATGTTTTCTTTCAGGCAGCAACATCTTTCATCAAGGAATAGAAAATATTTATTGAATCGCCGCATTGGTGAACTTGTAGAAATGTTAAGAGTACCCACCCCAGTTGGTGAAACACGGACTTTGTTTGATTGGAGGCTCGAAAAGAAAGATACTTCTAGCGGGAGCAACCAAACGTCAAAAAGTAGTGAAAAAAATGTGAAGACGTAAAGATACCATCAAGGAAAGTCGTCAAAACTTTCCTTGATGGCAAAAAAATCTGGATTTTTTTTTTAAAAAAAAGTTATGCTCCGGAACCGCTTTCGCATTATTTCAGGGCACTCCTTTTTACAGCCATGCCTTTCGGGAAACGAGAAAATTCGATTAGAAAATATTCGCTCCGGGCAGGATTCGATTTCCGGACCAAGAGTTAATGATCATAAGAACTTAACCCCACTTCGACACAAGATTTGGAAATTCACTTACCAAATCTTTAGAAAAATATTAAGAAATATCAAATATTAAGAAAAAAAACACGTTTGTTTTTATCATACACAATGTATACCCGACTTAAAGAATAGAAACGAATTAAATAAGAATACAAAAATAAAAATATTGTTTCTATAATATTGATACATAATAAATTTATTTTAATAATTTTTATTTACAAAACTAAACAAGATTATTTCTAGTCCAATGAAAATGATCATTACACAGAAGAGATAGTTTATGTAGAACCAAGGATTCGAACTCTGTCAACCCATGGACTTTCAGCCTCGTGAATTTGAGATATTTACCACTATTTGAGAACATGGGAGGGGCCGACATCATCAATATCTAGTCCGGCGTCCTCAGATTAAAATGTAATTGTATATTTCTTTGTGTTATATAAATGACAATTTTATGGGCATCATAGCATTACAAGGTTTTTTTTTAACAACCACTATAATACACCAAACTATTCTGAATTTCAAATCATTTGGTAAATATTGAATGACTACAATTCAAACGACAAATAACATTTTTTAAACATACAACCCCTTACTTAATAACCTTTCGAGGCGTTGCTCAACACTATTGTAATTTTATTTGAAACGTACAATCTTTCACTTAATAACCTTTCTAAACGTAATTCAATAAAAAAAAACTAACACAATACCTAGTCTGAAATTTATTTATTTTAAACGTACACCCCTCCATTTAATAATATTTCCAGACGTTAGTCAACACTATTGTGATTTATTTTAAAAGTACACCCTCTCACTTAATAACCCTCACTTAATAAGAAAAAAAAGTAGACGTTACTTCACTTTTTTGTAAAGAAAATTTCTACAGAGAAAATCCCTTAAGGAATCATACTGAACGCTAATTAATCGATTGATCAAAAGGAAAGAAAACAAAAAGTGTGCTCTGCACATTGCATATATAAAATAATACCAGGCGACCACAAAAATTTGATAAAAGGCGAAATTTAGAGGAAAATCAGGATATCTCTGGAACCGTAAGAGCTATTGAGGAACGAATTGGTTTTACAGACTCAGCGCATCAAATGACGTTCTATGGGAGACATTTGATCGGAAAATTTTGCCATCGATTTTCCGTTCAAAAAACATCAAAAAGTTGGAATTTGAAAGTGTGATTAGTCTAGTCTAGACAGATGTATTTTGACCTCCCAAAGCGACTGATGTCATCAAATCCACTCTGTGACTTGTCGTTTTCGCGCTATTCCATTTTTTTTACGTTTAAATTTTTATTATAAATTCAATATAAGCTCTCATATAAAATGGTTTGAGACTTTGCAAAACGGTTTGTAATAATGGAGTAAGCAGAAGCAGATACGGGGGGGGGGGGGGGNGGGGGGGGGGGGGGGGGGGGGGGGAAGTGATAGAGACGATTCTAAAAATTATAATTCGAATTTAAACATAAATTTAATTTTGATGAAGCTAAAATTATTCATAATGAACATTGAACAGCTCTATAAGAAAAGAAAAATACTAGAGGCTTCCCATATTAATCAAAATAATTCATGTTCCGTTAATTATAATAGAGATGTGGGGAACAACATAAGAATTTTTCAGAACTTGCTCGATCTTCACAAGTCTCATACTCTGATACCCTCACTTCTAATCTGAACACCGTAGAGTCAACATCGGCCTGACGATGATAGTCTTGAGTACTATTGAAAGCTCGCCACCTAACAATTTTTAGAATCGACATTGTCAACATTTTAATGGGTAATAATAGCTATATCGTTGTTTGGGGTGAATAGTCTTAATGTAGCCTAAGTGTATTTTATAGTATTCTAGCGGTTGTCTTCATGTAACTGCATGAGTTTCCACACATTCGTTATGTCGGCAAAGTCAGATATCTCGGATCCTGATCGAGATGCAAAAAAATACGAAAAAATTCATGATATTGAGGGGGATATGTAGGTGAGTCATTTTAAGTACGAGTAGAACAGTCAAATATCTCGGATTCTGTTGGAGATACAAAAAATATATTCTGACCAAAGTTTCATGATTTTGAAGGGGACATTTTAAGTAGAACAATCAAATATACACCAAAAACAAAATGTAGTAGGTGAATTATGGAGAAAATTTCAAAATGATCTTTTATTTTCAAATATAAGACGATGCTAAGTCAAGAATAATTTTGTTTTTATTTAAATCTCAATTAATGAATTTATGCAAAAGATGAAAGTACACTCTCAGACTGAATTTCGTCATTTTCTTGTGATAATTTAAATCACGTGATATTCGGAAAGGGGCGGATATAAGATTATGTCTTAGGGGGGGGGGCGGTGCAGCACTTTGAAAGGGGATACTTCCGAAGGGTATGGAATGCTCCCAGGCGCAGAGGGGTCGGGCTGCGCCCCCAGGAAATTTTTTGAATAATTAGGAGTCAAAATCTGTCATACACAAGTGACAAAAAGTATAACATTTTTAAGAACATCATGCAATTTGCAAATGGAAATTATAAAAAAAATCAAGTTAACGTGAGATGAGCTTTACAGTCATTGCGAAATGGCCGACGCATGCGCGGATGTGGCATGTAGTTAGCGGCTGGGAATAGAGCGTTCGTAGCGGCATTTTTAATGTCCCTGGACAGTTTGTAAAATGTAAAATAAACCTTGTTCTTGGGCCAGCTGATGTAAACAAAATAGACAATTGACGAGGGGAGTGCGGGACGTTGTTATGACGTTATATATCTGGAATGTTTTATTTGAATTTATAAAATGATTACGTCTGATTGTATTTATAAAATCAAAATGAGAAAAATATTTAGCCATAATTTATTTAGTGGAAGATTACTGTGTAAATATTCACACTTGACCTTGTCAAAGGGGGGGGGGGTCGCACCCCTTTAAATCCGCCACTGTATTCGGAATGAAATCAATTTTTACTTTCACTAAATCTTTATATTCTACGGTAAACAACAACACCGATACAAGAAAATATATAACGATCGAAATCAGGTCCAATCTTAATGATAGTAATGCTGCAAGATCGTTCATTCCTTACTCTCTCATTTCATTGCATTTCAACTAACACAGCAAATTATTTCCCACATCAATATCTTCCTCATCACAACATATCTCATTCTTAATTTCAATTTGAACATCACATTGCTCTCCTCCACTTTTATCATTTCTCACAAGATCAATATTTTCTTTTACATTTCCAACAATACTTTCTTTTTTAATATTTTTTTTCTCATCCATGTCTTCTACAATTTCATCATGACTGATTTTTTCAATATTATTGACTTCTTCCAAGTCACCATCTATCTTTTGTTCCATCATTTGATTGTTAATTCCCGAAATAATGACGTCATAGTTTATATCTTTGACGTCACGATTCTCATTTCCTTCTCTAATATCACTATTTCTATTAAAATCATTACTTTTGTTAGACATACTTGGTCCATTTCCAAATTCATTCATTTTATTTCTATTTACAATCGTATTACTTCTTTCTAGATCTCTCCTATAATTTTTATCTACACTCATATTATTATTTCCTAGATTACTTGGACTAGTTCTATCTACTGTTGTATTTATTTTTCCTAAATTGCTTGTATCATGTCTATTTACATTTATATTACATCTATCTACTACGGTCAAACTATTTTTTTCTAAATTACTAGTATCATTTTTACTGTCTACACTCATATTATTTTTTCCTTGATTTGGACTAATTCTATCTAGAGTTGTAATATTTTTTCCCACATCACCCGTACTTTTATTATTACTATCTACACTTGTATTTTGTTTGCCTACTACACTTGTATAATGTCTTTCTACGCTCGTACTATTATTTCCAAAATTATCATTTCTATCTACACATGTGTTAATATTTTCTGATCCAGTTTTGCTATACCTTTCTAGATTCATATTTTCTGTACTACTCGCAGTGTTTCTACTATTATCAAAACTTAATTTTCTTTTAATGTTTATTAAACTATTGCAATTATTTTCATTTTTCTTTTTTTCTCTTCCTTTATTTTGTATTTGATTAGATTCATTTTGAAGACATTTTTGTTGATCGCTCTCATATTTTCGTTCTCCTGGTTGATGACGTCTTTGTGTATCAATTTCTTCATGTTCAAATTTTTGCGTATCAATTTCCATCTCATGTTGACGTTTTTTATGATCAATTTCATATCTTCTATCATGGTTTTGACGTTTTTGTGTATCACTTTCATATTTTCTTTCGCCTTGACGTCTTTGTGTATCAATTTCCATCTCATTTCGACTTTTACTATGATTTTGTTTGTTTTTGTTATTATTTTGTTCGTAATGATGTTGTTGATTGCTGGCGTAATGTATGGATGATGTGTTTGTTGATTGTTCTAAATTATTTTGTTGTTGTTTAGATTGATATTTTAATGATTTTTGATAATGAAAATAATTTGATACCTGGAAGACAATCAAAAATAGAATAAATTAATCTAACTGCCTCGGTAACATAGTGATGAAGCACTCGTCTGGTAAACAGGAGTACCAGTGTTCTGACAGCAACTTGTATATCTGTATACACGCTCCACAACTAGGGGGTGGAACCCTGACCCCCCGCCCATTCGTATATTCGTGAGCTAGATTCCTCTTTAGGGCTGTATGAGCCCCTGCACCTAAGCCTTATCTGGGCTTTTTGTGCTTGAAAAGTAGCCTGTTTGCCTAGTCAAGGCCAAAGATTGGAGAAAACATAATCAGTTTTTGGGTCGGTATTTTTGGTGGATGTCGAGCCTGGGTTGCAGCTGCCCTATGCTCAGTCTCCACACAAGTAGTGAATTACAGTCAAAAATGACGTGAGAAGCAGTCTCCTCATCCTCTTTACAGAGTCTACACATAACCTGGTTCTGATGGAAGCCCAAAGTGTGTAGGTGTTCACAGTGAGCAGTAATCAGGAGGTCTGTGGCTAATCTGATATTTTTTCGACCGAGGGAAAGGATCTCGATTGTAAGGTTCCTGGATGGTCCCTGTAGCTACTGTGTCTCAGACCTAAATTTTCGACCAGAACGGTACGCGATAAAGAAAATTTGATGTGAATGGTCCCCCAAACTCCAGCCTATCAAACTGTTTTCGGTCAAATTCACTAAATTATTGCGAGATAGCATGATATGTGTAACATAATTTATCAACTCAAAGCAAGAAAATGAAATATTGTTGAAAAGAAAAAANTGTGATCAAAATCGAAAAACACATTTTCGGTCGCCTCCAGATGCCTCATTTAAAATTAAACCAACGTAGTTGATTCACCTGCCCTTATCATAAAGTATGCTAAATTTGGTCAAAATCAGAGCAAAAAATTTTCATAACAAATTTTAACGCCAAAGCGTTTAAGTGATAAGTGAACGAAGTTGGCGCAAAATCGGGCATGCTGGCGCAAAAATATAAACCAACAACAAAAACAAAAAAATACCCTCCTCAGATTTATTATTTTAAGTTTCAAGGTACGTAGAATCCAAAAATAGAATAAAATAAAACATCCGTTTGTCCGCCGTCACCGTACGCCATAATGGGCACTTTTTCTACATAGCGTTGACCGATTTTGGTTTACTATTTTCAATAATGAACCTTTGGAATCGTCACGGAAAAAATAATAATAATATCCCCTCATTTTTTTTATCTATACATATCTTGAAAGGTAAAAATGTCAAATATTGAGGGGGTTATTATTATTTTTTTTTACAAATTCTTCCTATCTGTAGCAATAGGCTCCCATTACACTTTTGCTTTGGCTAGATTAACTAGCCTTTGTTGCAAGTAGCGACTCCTTGTTGATATTCTGCCTACCTTCTTGTAATTATTTATAAGTTGTTCTTGGTCTTTGTGTACAAAACAATGATTTTCCAATTCAGCTTTGAAGAAAAATTTCAGTGGACACAACTGACAGTCGTATTTCTGAGCGGATGATCCATGTTGCACGATGTGAGTTTGTAAACCTTGAGCGGCGGTGAATTTATTTAGACAGACGAAACAGGTGTAAGATGATAAACCTGGAATAGAGATTTCATTTTGAGTTGTAAGCAAAGATTTTTGTACAGTGTCAGTAACACCTCGTTGGAAAAGATATTTCACTTAAAGTTGTAAGCAAAGATTTTTGTACTGTGTCAGTAACACCTCGTTGGAAAAGATATTTCACTTAAAGTTGTAAGGAAAGATTTTTGTACTGTGTCAGTAACACCTCGTTGGGAAAGATATTTCACTTTAAGTTGTAAGGAAAGATTTTTGTACTGTGTCAGTAACACCTCGTTGGAAAAGATATTTCACTTAAAGTTGTAAGCAAATATTTTTGTACTGTGTCAGTAACACCTCGTTGGAAAAGATATTTCACTTTAAGTTGTAAGGAAAGATTTTTGTACTGTGTCAGTAACACCTCGTTCCCACTTTTTGGTGCTTTGTTTTAATTTATTTAAAAGTTAATATTTTTTAACACTCAGATATAATTGACATGGTATTCAAAGATTTCTCTATTAGATTTTTTGCCCAATCGTAGACATAGGAGGGCCAAAGCATTCCATGTACCAAAATGCGGCACAAATTATACTTCTTATCTGCCCCTCAACAGAATGCTGAGGGCAGCTAATGAGGATATTGATTTTGAAATTTAATTTGACACTATAGATCTTTTGTATTATATAATCTTTCAATATTTTTTTTTTTTTTNTTTTTTTATTTTTTTTCTCTTTCTTATTTTTATTGTATTTTACCGCTACTTATATTATTTTGTTTCATGTAAAAAAGATTCTTCCCGTTGAATATACGGCCAGATTGCTGGTTTATTTACAATTTTCTTTTAACCGTATATACTAGAGCTCAAATAAAGTCTACTTTACTTAAAAAAAACATGAACCCCTTCCGCTAAACAAGGCTGCCTGAAAGGGTAAGGCGCTAGCACTTTTCGTTTCTCTTGTGTGAAAAAATGACAAATTTAGTAGAGTTGAGTAGATCAGTAGTGTTAACTATTAAACACCTACCCATTCAAAATATAAACACACATAATGTTCACTAAAGTGGCCCTCATTTGAGCTCTAGAATACATGGTTCAAAGGATTATATGATTTTTGGGACATCAGCAGGGCTGTTATTACAAGATCTGGGGAAACACAAATCATACAAGCATACCCCCTTGTTATTATTATTTTATTTGGCTTAACATCTACTGGTCATTCGAGACGGGGGTTTTACCCTCCATTCAATGGAAACTTACAAATCAGCTACCCACAAGAAGCTCACCCAACCTGGCTTCAGTGATCTAGCGGGAACTGGTGTATTCAACGTGCCATAGACGCTGTCTCCTATTGTTATTTACTTACCTTCAAATGTGTGTTCTATAAGGTGAGTTTGAAGCGTAATGATATCCGGTAGGATCTGATTGCAGAGTCGACACTCGTGAACGTTGATAAAATGAGAATTGATATGAATTTGGGCGTCTTCCTCGGACTCAAAACTCAGCTGAAAAAAATAAATTGAAAATTTTACTTCTAAATACATCACACGGATCACATTCCACTGCCTAAGGTCTTGTAAGTAGGCGCGTATGACACTTGTACTGATAAATGTTGGATCACAAAACTCTTGCTTCTTGTGCTGATGTCATGGTACCACAATTTTAAAATAAAAAAATGACAATATCAAATTTAGTTCAATTAATTACAATTTTAAATTAAAATATTAAGTTGGTGGGCTTTCAACATTACTCAGACTGTCATCATCACACCAGAGCTATGATCTATAATAAAACTCAATGTAACGATAGATGTATGCATGTTCGTATATTTATTTGTATGTATCACTAATTGCTAATTGTTTAGCCAAAACGGTAAGAGATATCGAAAAATTCATGGGAATGAAATTGAGTAAGTTAAGGACATATAGCATGAAATGTGAAACATAATTAGCATGAAATGTGAAACATAATTTGCATGAAATGTAAAACATAATTTGCATGAAATGTGAAACATAATTAGCATGAAATGTAAAACATAATTTGCATGGAATGTGAAACATAATTAGCATGAAATGTGAAACATAATTTGCATGAAATGTGAAACATAATTAGGATGAAATGTGAAACATAATTTGTATGAAATGTGAAACATAATTAGCATGAAATGTGAAACATAATTAGCATGAAATGTGAAACATAATTAGCATGAAATGTGAAACATAATTAGCATGAAATGTGATACATAATTAGCATGAAATGTGAAACATAATTAGCATGAAATATGAAACATAATTAGCATGATATGTGAAACATAATTTGCATGAAATGTGAAACATAATTTGCATGAAATGTGAAACATAATTTGCATGAAATGTGAAACATAATTAGCATGAAATGTGAAACATAATTAACATGAAATGTGAAACATAATTAGCACGAAATGTGAAACATAATTTGCATGATATGTGAAACACTGAAACATAATTTGCATGAAATGTGAAACATAATTTATCAACTCAAAGTGAAAAAGTTAAATACGGTTGAAAAAAATAATGGAAAAATTAAATTGAACTGTGTGGCGAAGCACAGGGTACAGCTCCCAGTATAATGATATGAACACTATAACTTGACACGAAGCAAGATTTTTTTGTTCGTACAATTATTTGATTCACACACATACCTGACATTGATTACATCCGTACATTTTGCTATCAATTTTTTGTTCGTACAATTGTTGCCTGTCATTTCTTATATTATCTAGTTGACTCTCTCGATGGTGTTGAAGAGGCGATTGTTTTAAATGAAACTTCGAGTGGAGTTTCGTCTCAACGTCCGTGTTCAACGTTTGGCAACATATAATACAAGAAGTTGGCAACAAGATGTTGTTGTTGCTATTTGAATTGTTGCTATGTTGTTGAAGGTGTTGCAGGAATTGATCTTCGTTGGAAATCTTTTGTTTACATTTCGTACACGTTGAACCATAGACGACCTTGAAAGAAAGAATCAAATTATGTTTCATTAACTGGTTTCGAATTTTGGACCTTCGGCTTCGATACGAAAGTCTTAATCAACTGAGCTAATTGAGTTGTTGTTGTTGCGGTGTTCCTATTAAACACAACTGTCCTCATTTCTAGATAGCAAACGGGTTGCAATGGCCTTTGGTAGGTACTGTGATGGTATACATTCCAGGTAGTTCTGGTGGGTAGAACTAGCCATGCATGGACAAACTAAAGGTCTTTACCAGCAGTAGACATGGTTCTACCATAACGAATAGAACAGAGAGTGAGGAAACCGCTTAATTTAATCTATGAGGCGGAAGAATGGTAAAACTCTAGCAATAGTGTAAATATATCGACTTGGAGTCAGGGAGTATATTATGCTATCGGAATATCAGCTGATTGAGTGTGCACACCAACATCGTTTTTGTGGAACGATAATGACAGACACAATTTTTTTTTATTTATTTATTACAATTAAATGGTTTGGGCCCATCATTGGGCTACAAGAAACCAGTGTACAATGAATGCTTAATAACTAACATACAATGAAAAATAAAAATGTCAATTATTCTTATCATAAAAATAAATAAAATAAAAGGATCTCTATTTCCATAATTATATTCTAATTCTCTCACCAAAGCCTCCGCTCGTCGATAAAAAGATTCCTTCGAATCAGAGAATATACAGAGTGTGCTGTCCTTTGTTTGTGTTATTTTGTTATATATATTATGCTATCGAAATATTAGCTGATTGAGTGTACTTGTTATGCATATTGTAATCTAAACATGGGTTTTTATAATTATGTCGTGTGTTGATATGCATAGTCTTAATGTTGCTTAAGTCTGATATGGCGCACTCTAGAGGAGGTCCAAATGTAATTGCATGAGTTTCCATACTTTCTGTTCTGCTGTTGTTGTTAACGTTCTCAACGACTCTCATTGTGTCTCCAGGCTAAGGAAGGCAGCCACCCCAACAGGATCTATCCATAATGCTGACGGCTCTAGATTGGTTGGGTTTGATGGCCATTTGAATAAATGATATACATCATGAGCAGCCAGCATACATAGAGGACCGATCAGATACTTCAGGCTTCAGCAAGGATTTATATTCCAGCTCATTGAAGAAGTATCTGGAGCAGATCCAACGGAAGAAAAACACAGTGAATTGTCGTCGGAACGGTGTTGATGGTCTTTAGCCATGTCTGAGGGCACGGGTAACCCCGATGTGAAGAACCAACCAGCTTGAGGGCCTTCTGCTCTGCTCTATTCGTTATGGCCCTATTGTCACAAAGTAATGCGATAGGATGAATCATTTAATTGTTTCTAAATTTAATTCTCACCTTACAGTGCGTTAGTTTATGTTCTGCCAAACCATTTGCCGAAGTATATATTTCATCACAAATATTACATTTATGTTTGCCTGTCCCATTTGAACCCGGTGTAACTACGACACTGGTTGATCCTGAGCCAATGGAATGTGTTTTCATATGATTTTCTAAATCGGTTCTTGACTTGAAAGTTTCTTGACAATAAGCGCAAAGGAGGCTCATCTGGAAAATGGACAATTCGTAAAGTGGTAATAATAATAATAATAATAAGAAGAAGAAAATTGCCAAATTAGCATTGTATGGATTTATTAAAATGTTTTTGTTTATTATTCTCAATAATGAATCTTTAGAATCGTCACAACCCCCCCCCCCTCAAAATTTGTTATTTTACGTTTCAAGGTACGTAGAATCCAAAAATCGAATAAAGAAAAATCTGTTTGTCCGCCGTGATGGGCACTTTTGCCACTTAGCGTCGAACGATTAGGATGAAATTTAATATATAGGTGCCATCTGGCCTCTAATTCTCCCAAATATTTTCCATTTCTCCCCAAAAAATATAAGCCTCACAAAAAGTAAACTCGAGTTGAAAAAATTAATCTCCCCAAAATCGAGGTGTTGGCACACTAGCGCTCTGAGAATCTGTTTGGACGAGTCTTTTTCGAACTAAAACTTGGTAAAAGTTAAATTCTGTGTTGATTTTGGAACACTGGACTGACTTTTTTTTGGTAAAAGCGGCCCTAATCGAAACGTTTTTAATATGGACAGATATCGATTAAGAATTTCCCTCCAATTTTTGAGGGGGGGGGAATAGTTGGTGCCCAGAGTTCGGTCCGTAGAACCGGCCATCGTGAGTACTATATTATGTTGGTGTAGCGGTGTTCCCTTAACATCATCAGTCTCTCCATTTCTTGATTCATGTTTTAAAAAATGGTAGACACAGATTGATATGAGGCTACCGAAAAAGTATTGATGGCCCTTGGCTGGAACTGTGATGATATGCGTTAAGGTAAAGAGAAGGGTGGACTTTTTTTTAAATTACGCTTAACGTCTCTTTAACATCTATTGGTCATTTAAGACGGGGGTTTTGTCCTCCATTCGCTGGAAACTTGCAAACTAGCTAACCACATTGACCTCACCCAGTCTGAGTTGGGCCGGAAAAATAGCCAGCATCACAAAGGACGTGAACCCACGTGTACACCCACATGACACAACCTCACTGGACGTTGCTTAACTTCAGTGAACGGAAACTGGAGTATGGAAACAACGTGCCATCAGGTATGTTGCTTACCTTTCCAGTGGCTTTCATCAGATGTATTTTTCTATGGGAATTCAGTTCAGATTCGTTGAGAAAATCTTTTCTTTCACAAATATCACAATAGAGTCCAGAAAATGTCCCATCTAAAACAGATCTGGAAGTGCCGCCACCTTCCTGCATGGACGGAGAACTTTGTAAAGATTTTAATGCGGACGGAAGTGTGTTGGAAGGTGATTTGATTGCATCCTGTAAACCAATTTCGGAGGACATCTGAAACAGAATAGAATCTTTTAGGGTGGAATTTTACAAACATACGGTGGGTACGAGGGGGGGAGGGATCGAGGATCCAAATTATAATCGACATGAAAGTCAGTAGTATTTATAAACACCAAATTTGAGATAAAGGGGAGGGGTGATCGAGGCTCCAAATTATAATCGACATGGATGTCAGTAGTATTTATGAACACCAAATCAATATTTTTTTTATTAACACTTGTATTAACTAAATAGGTAATATTTTTTTTTCAAATTTTAAAACAATTCTTTGTTAAAATCGATTCAGTTTGAATAAACATGTACATTTTTCAGGCTTGAGGGGGGGGGGGATCGCCGCCCGGCTGTAGAATGTAGAACAAATGACGAGGGTCGAGACTTACCGAAGTATGTTGATGTAGATGAAGTTGCAACTCTGATGAAGATTGTAAATGTTGTAAACAGAATATGCATTGTAATAATGGTGGAGGTTGAACCAGTTCGTGAACACCATTTGTATAAAGTGGATGAATGTTTCTGATGTGTACGTTGAAATCTTGTTGGGTGGAGAACGTGGCGGAGTCTCCTGGAGGACATTTGGTGCATTTGTAAACTTGAGACTCTTTGATATGCACTTGATTGAAATGAATCTGTAAATGTAGAATTTCTTTGTGGTAAGACCCAATGGCCTTTTCACAATTTTTGTGGGTATCACAGCATTACTAAGAGCCTCCTGCACTAATAATCTCTTCAATCTTCTAATCTTTTTACTCTGGTAATGCCGCCACTGGTCGCTACTCACATTAAAGGAGCTACTCAATCGTCCTAACGAGGCTGAATATACCCCGAAATCATAAGGACGTTGTCGAAAATTTTCCGACCTCGCCGGGGGATTGAACCTGGGTCCCCCAAGTGCAATGCCAGTGTGATACCCACTAGATCAGGAGGATTGAAATGAATCTCTAAATGAGGACATTTGAACAAATCAATCAGGTGGAATCATCGTTTCTTTTTTTAACAGCCATTTTCCTGCCAAAAAGTGGCGCAAAATATATTTTTGTGCAAATAACTAAAAAAATGTTACTCTATAAGATGGATAAATAAAAATTCGACAATTTCATGTTACACACTTTTCTTCTAGGATGAAGGAGGTTCCCACAGACGTCGCCGTTATGACGTAAAATGTCACTTTTTGACAAAAAATAACTTTTCTAAACAAATCCTCAATAACGCATAAAACAAAGGATGAAAATTTCGAGTAAAATACAGGAAATCCTACAATACCATGTAATCCTTTACTCACATAGTGACCTATCCTAGAGCTCAAATATAGGGCACTTTGTTCTAAAGATAGGTTCGTTCGGAAATGCAACTCCTCCGCCCACTATGGACCCGTTAAGTTCCAGATGTTTTTTGCGTTCACGCCCTAAACTTACAAAAGGGCGCATTATCCTACCATGTTCAGGAAATGCAACCCGTCCGTGCAATACAGAGCCGTTAATTTGCAGATTTTTTTTTTTGCGTTCACGCCGGTTAGGTTTCCAGAGTTAGGTCCATAGAGCGCAGACTTCAACACGCATTTTATTTTTTGGGGAACCTAACCCAATGCTACTGCCAACAAGTTCTACACAGCTTAACAACCCGTTACTACTCCCCATGTTCTCTCATCTTCTCGAAACGTAGTTCGGGTACTCAGTTACAATATATATATAGGATGTCTCTTACCTGAACCAATATTTTATTTTCAAACATTTCACTACAAAGTGCACATTTATATATTTTATTCAAATGTTCTTCTCCATTATGTTTACAAATATCATCCTTACTATTAAAATTTAAATTACATTTCTTACAAATATATATTAAATCAATATTTAAATAATGCTGAACATAGTGATCGAATAGTTCTGATAGATTAATAAATTTCTTTGTACAAAGTTTACATTGAAGTTCAATTATTGATTTATTATTGTTTTGTATTGATAGATTATTGTTATTGTTGTTGAGTCTTTGATGTAATTCATTTTCTAGGTGTGTTTTTTGATGTATACTAAATGAAGTCAGGTCTGGAAATGTATTGTCACATTGTGAACAGATATGAAGTTTATTGGCGTTTTCATAATGATTCTGAAATCAAATGAAAAGAAAAGAGTGGGTATAGCTGTTTGCCAGCCGTAAAAATGAAACGGCTACGAGCTGTTTGCCAAGAGTAAAGCTGTTTGTCAGTTGTTGTTGTTGTTGTTAACGCTCTCAACGACTCTCACTATGTCTCCAGGCCAAGGAAGGCGGCCACTCCAACAGGATCTGTCCATAATGCTGACGGCTCTAGATTAGTTGGGATTGATGGACAGCTGAATAAATTATTTACATCATGAGCAGCCAGCATACAGAGAGGACAACTATCAAATACTTCAGGTTTTAGCAAGGATTTATACTGGGATGAACAGCTTCAACATAAGAAAAACACAGTGAGTTGTCGTCGGAACGGTGTTGATGGTCTTTGGCCGTGTCCAAGGGCACGGGTAGCCCTGGTGCTAAGAACCAATCATCTTGAGGGCCTGTGTGTTAGTGCTTAATTACGGGTACGAAATTCAACAACAATTTTGACATTTCCAGATTGCTCAAATTTGGATCTTAGGTGATGTGATGGAATCCGAGACTCCTATTTAGAAAAATCCAAGGATATTACTTTTTGTGGTTTGGAAGAAATACATATCAAGATTTATTCTTTTTCAGCTTACTCAGTAATAAGGATACCGACCATAATCGGAGATAAACTGGTAGAAATATTTTCATATTTTTTATAGGATTCTGATATATTTTTGCGGGGAGGGCGGGGTCCATTCCAGGTCATTTTTGTTATTTTTTTTTATTTTCCCAGAGAAAATTTCTGGCGGCAACCCGCTTCTAGATGATCTTTTTTCCTTTGGTAACTACATACTAAAAGGAATCTGCGTCCCAACTGTCAAGTTTCTACGTTAACCCATCGCCGAGCTACTTTGATTATATGTCAGTCTTTGCGTTTGAGTATAGATTATCTGATGTCCGAAACTTCGGATACGTTTCTGTCCGTGGCTGTACAATTCCTTTTGGCCGTAACTAGAATATCATGAATCAAGATATTTTTGTGGATTTTTTAATCTCTCCTGAAAGATAACTCCATTTCACAGAATTCCATCATACTATCGACCGATTTGTGATTTCATTATTCACCAGTACAACGCTACCTGGCGGAACCCCAATATACTATCGACTGATTTGTAATTTTATTACTCACCAGTAGAGGACTGGCATCATCAACGCCACCCGGCGGAACCCCATTATTTAATTTCATTCTTTTATTATTTAATTCAAACAAATTGTCGATTGATTTCATTTTATGTTTTTTGTTGATTGTTAAGTCCGTGGGAAGAGTTTGAAGTTCTGGACTCAGCCTGAAACAGATGCAATAAATATTAATTTAAAAGAAAATAGAATATTTCAGGATTTTTCTGGTCATTTTGGACTTCAAGCAAAAGTGTCTTTCGGTTAACACATTCAATGCATATAATTGATATATATATATATTTATCTTTGGCTGAACGTCTGTTTAACATCTATTGGTCATTCGAGACGAGATTTTTACCCTCTATTCGCTGGAAACTTACAAACCAGCTACCCACATTGACCTCACCCAGCCTGGGTTGGACGGGAAAAATAAAAAACATCACGAGGGCGCGATCCTACTTGAACACCCACATGGTACAACCTCCCTGGATGTTGCTTAACTTCAGTGATCTAACGAGAACTAGTGTATTCAACGTACTATAGACGCTGGCTAAAAGATATCTAGCTCTTTTCGTTCAGTTTCGCCAGCGGCTGATAGCATAGCAGACATCGAGATATCTGTGGACTCCCATAAGAATATGTGTATTTTTCCCAGCTTATAAGCAGGCTGGTACTATCCTATAAGGCCAGTGAGTTTACAGCTGTCTGAAGGTACCCCTAGGAAAATAAACTTACCCTTCCTCCTTAGCACTATCATCAGTAACATCCATTTTTCCATCACCATTTACCCCATTTGAATGATGCGTCAAATAGTGTTGGGTAAATTTATTCGTTGGGACCATTTGTTTACAATACGTACACATTAAAGGTATACTACAATTAGAATAGCTAAATATATTATCACCAGACATATCACGCGCATGCGTAGAATGTACATTTCTTTGGGTATGTGTAGAATCAATTCCTCTTTGCGCATGTGTAGATGAATTGTCAAGCGTATTTCTTAATGTATTTTGAAATTCTCGCGCATGCGTAGAATATATAATGTCTGTTGTATTATTATTTCGTGTTGAGTAAAGTGATGAAATATCGTTTCGCGCATGTGCTGTAGATATATGAAGCTTTAATGTTTCTGTTGAGGAGAAACGTAATGTACAAAATAGACATGGAATAGAAGGAGTTGATGAAGATGGTGGGTAGGGAGATATTGGTGAAAGAGAAAGTGGAGACAGAGTGTGAGAAAGACGATTTGATATTTCACGAATTAGATCGCCGTTAAGAAGTGAACCTGTAACAGAAGAGGAATTATGAATTAGGTTAGAAAAAAATAGACTCTTGAGTGAAAGGTTACCACTAGCGCAAGGTTAATGTCTGAGGCATTTTCTACCACCTAACCCTTAGAGCTCTATTATTATGTGGTCAAGTACTCAATAGTTTTTATGATCCCAAATAAGTAGTAAAAAAGATGGTTGTCTCGCCCACTTTGACCGCAGAGATCGAGCCTTCTTAGACCAAAATTATCCACCTTTTTTAAAAAGTTTGGTTTAAGAAAGCTCGAACTCTGTGGTCGAAGTTGACGGGACAACCATCTTGTTGGAACACTATTTTTTACTAAATTACTTATTTGGGATCATAAAACTTATTTCCAAGCATTTTTATCTACCATTTCGGTGCGGCTGCAAAGGTCCATTGTCACATGTTCCACCCTGTAATTCGTGAACGGTAGATCTGGTTTTCTGTAATGCACTTGTATTAACGAGACCTTTAAACACAAGGCGTCACTTGATATACCTTCTCATTTAAGATTTTGAAGCCAGTCGGTGCCCAGCCTGAACGACTGGCCGAGGCCAAACATTTTTTAGTCTAAAATTAATCCCCCTAAAATCTAAGGGATACGTGTTTATGCGTTTTCTTATATTTTCATTCATTCTCGAGATACGGGGGGTGGGATGAGACTTTATGGACACGCTGTATATTTATAACAAACTGGCGTTTGCTCGAAAAAGAAAAACTTCGGCCTACTTTTTCCACTCTACCTTGAAAAGAAGTTCCAGATAATGGTCCTGAAGGAAATCTTCTTGATTGTCCAGGCCGTGGAGATGTTACAGGTGATGAAGGAGAATAACAGGATGGTGATGATACCATGGGGAACTGATGTGGGAAAGATGTAGATTGATAAAATGAAGCAGAGTTGTGGAGTTTTGAGATGGACCTCGATAGAGGTGACAACGCTTGATGAGAACTAGACAGAGATTGATCAGTAATTGAAGAGGAAACATTGTGCTCTTCCTTCATGTGATTCTAAAAAAAGAACAAGATTAAATTACTTCCTCAAAATAATTCTTCTTTAATCGTCATTAGTCATAACACACAGGACACAAGTGCCAGGTCAGTAGCTAACTAATATGGGGCTTGTCTGTGGCTCCTGATACGGCTCAGAAAGGAATTGGCTGTTTTTCGGTGCACTGTCTGGACAAGTGCTAGGTCAGTAGCTAACTAATCTGGGTCTTGTCTGTGGCTCCAGATACGGCTCAGAAAGGAACTGGCTGTTTTTAGGTTCACTGTATACAGGACCTTTCAATGGTAATGGGGTATTAGCTTTTCAGGAATGTGTTTATGTTTAGCGCAATACTGGACAAAGTATTTGAGCGGGGTCTATAGTTCACATAACTACCAGTTTTCAATAATAAACTGCAGATGTCAATATTATATCTATATTCGGGTTTCGATATAATCGATTTTTCATATCGATATTTATATTTCGTTTTACAAACAAAAAAAATTAAGATCCCTAAGTGAGAAATTATGATGTTTTGCTGCTTGTTGAAGGGCAGTCCATAGTCCATATTTATATCGATAATATTAATATTAAGGTTTCGATTTAACTGATATTTGATATTTTATATCGATATGCAACCATCCGATAATATTGCTGATCGATATTAAGCTTTCGAGACTAATATCGGATATATCAATATCGGTAATATCGATACGTCAACCAATAATAAACCATGAAAAAAAAAATAATAATACCCATTAAAATTTTTGATATTTTCAGGATTGGAGTTTCTGTGTTATGTAAAAAAAAACACATTTTTATCAGACCATTGCACTTGGGGGACCCGAGTTCCTTCCCCGGCGGGGGCAGAAAAAATTCCACCTTTGTGCTTGTGTTTTCGGGGTGCACTTAGCCTCGTGAGGACGATTGAGTAGCTACTTTAATGTGAGTAGCAATCAGTGGCGACATTACAAGAGTAAAAATATTTGGTAGAAGAGGGTGCACTTAGCCTCGTGAGGACGATTGAGTTGCTACTTTAATGTGAGTAGCAATCAGTGGCGTTGGTAGAAGATTGAAGAGATTATTAGTTCAGGAGGCTCTTGGTAATTCTGTGATACCACAAAAATTGTGAAAAGGCCGTTGGGCCTTACCACAATGAAATTCTACATTTACATTTTTTATCTATAGTAGGCTTGAAAATTTCGGAAGAGCCTTAACCTTCGAAGCCCACCTAGATCCGCTATCCGCTAATCTAGGTTGTCGTGCCGTTATTTCCCCCAAAATCAACCATTGGTAGAAATAGGCTGTTTTTGTAGGTGTGACGTCAGAGTGGCCACCCAGATCTATATATGACAGCTACTAACCTGCAAATCCTCAGGTTTACTGAATTT
This sequence comes from Pachypsylla venusta, assembly GCA_012654025.1. NCBI lineage: Eukaryota > Metazoa > Arthropoda > Insecta > Hemiptera > Aphalaridae > Pachypsylla > Pachypsylla venusta. Next base: position 13,770,251 of record CM022876.1, on the reverse strand, counting down.
ATTTTCACAATCTAAACATTTAAAACTTGTTACTAATGGAGGAGAGGGAGATGTGTCTGGAGATGTGACGTCAGAGTGGCCACCCAGATCTATATATGACAGCTACTAACCTGCAAATCCTCAGGTTTACTGAATTTATTTTCACAATCTAAACATTTAAAACTTGTTACTAATGGAGGAGAGGGAGATGTGTCTGGAGATGTGACGTCAGAGTGGCCACCCAGATCTATATATGACAGCTACTAACCTGCAAATCCTCAGGTTTACTGAATTTATTTTCACAATCTAAACATTTAAAACTTGTTACTAATGGAGGAGAGGGAGATGTGTCTGGAGATGTGACGTCAGAGTGGCCACCCAGATCTATATATGACAGCTACTAACCTGCAAATCCTCAGGTTTACTGAATTTATTTTCACAATCTAAACATTTAAAACTTGTTCCTAATGGAGGAGAGGGAGATGTGTCTGGAGGTTTTTTATGTTTCTGGAGGTGTGACGTCAGAGCGGCTACAGTATTGTATCCTCGATTACACAACGTACACTGGTGAGGTTTCAGAATATCGTGTGTCTTCTTATGAATGTTCAAGTGATCGCTGCAACAAGATAAAAACAAAATCGGTTAAGTCGCAGTTGTGTAGCCATTTTAATTTTGATTTTTAGAAGAGCGCACGCGAAGCAGCATTATGCTGCCTCAAATGTTGATCAATATATTTCATAGGTTAACAGCCATGGGTATGATTGACAACAACTCGCCATGAGTTGTTGATAGATACTTGAGATTACTTACAGATGGGGGCAGCCCCTCTCACCTCAAGCCTAGAAAATGTAAATTTTTATTCAAACTAAATCGATTTTAACAAAGAATTATTTTTTAAAAAAAACAAGTCCCAGTTGCTCAGTTGGTTGAGGCGGTGAATTCGTAACCAGGCGACTGTTGGTTCGAATGCAACTCCATCTCCCCTCTGCGACACAAGTATGGAAATTTAAAAAAAAATCAAACTTTGAGAAAGTAAATTTATGCTTGCAACTCATATTACTTTTCTCTAATGGTAGTCATCATGTATGTTTATTTAGTTTAAACTTATTTTCCAAATTGATCCCAACTGCCCCCCCCCAAATATATTTCTATATCCTACCCTGGATGGGGGCCTCCCCCCAAATATATTTCTGTATCCGCCTCTGGATGGAGGCCTCCCCCAAATATATTTCTGTATCCGCCTCTGGATGGAGGCCTCCCCCCAAATATATTTCTGTATCCGCCTCTGGATGAAGGTCTCCAAACAACATCTTTATAAATATTATGAAACCCCGTGCTATATATCGGGACGCTAAATGGACCCCCACGGATCTTGTTAGTCTCCCATGAGACATGAGATGTATCTGGGTAACACGTGTATTCTGTGGCTCTCCCACCGCGCGTGTACTCATTCCCCAGCAATCATAATACATACTGTGTTGTGTTAGGTACATAATAATGTGTTGTGTTCATGCGCGGATATAGCCCTCTTGTTTTTTGGGGGNAATATATTTGATCTTTATTTTGGCCTTTGGCTTCCCGTCAAACAATTTTTTGAGCCAAATTATGTCTAAAATTTCTGCACGAATACAATACTTTATCTTCTATGGAAGAGAAAGTAAAAATTACGTGATTAGGTATAATAAAATTTGAGAAACATCGCCCGTTTAAAAAAACTGGGGGGCACGTGCTCCACCGACCCTCCCCTATATCCGCGCATGGTTGTGTTAGGTACATATGATTACAAAGAAATGGAGGGCCCATTATCACCCAACCTCCCTTTTGCACAGAGTGAGTTAATTTTGATCAAATGAAGTGAGGTCTAGTTTTAACACGACAAAATTTCTGTTATTTTGATTAAAATGAAATGGAGCGGGCATTATCACCTAACCTCTCTTTTACATAGAGTGAGTTAATTTTGATCAAACAAAGTGAGGTCTATTTTAACAGGACAAAATTTCTGTTAATTTGATTACAAAGAAATGGAGCGGGCATTATCACCCAACCTCACTTTACACAGAGTGAGTTAATTTTGATCAAACAAAGTGAGGTCTAGTTTTAACGAAATTTCTTTTGTTTATCTGTGTGTACCATGTACCATAATTGATCAAACAAAGTGAGGTCTAATTTTAACACGACAAAATTCATTTTGTTTACCTGTTTGTACCATGTACCATAATTGATCAAACAAAGTGAGGTCTAGTTTTAACACGACAAAACTTATTTTGTTTATCTGTTTGTACCATATACCACAATTGATCAAACAAAGTGAGGTCTAGTTTTAATACGACAAAACTTATTTTGTTTATCTGTGTGTAACATGTACCACAATTGAACAAACAAAGTGAGGTCTAGTTTTAACACGACAAAACTTATTTTGTTTATCTGTTTGTACCATGTACCACAATTGATCAAACAAAATGAGGTCTAGTTTTAATACGACAAAACTTATTTTGTTTATCTGTGTGTAATATGTACCATAATTGATCAAACAAAGTGAGGTCTAGTTTCAATACGACAAAACTTATTTTGTTTATGTGTAACATGTACCATAATTGATCAAACACAGTGAGGTCTAGTTTTAAAACGACGAAGTTCATTTTGTTTATCTGAGAGTACCATGTACCATAATTGATCAAACAAAGTGAGGTCTAGTTTTAACACGACAAAGTTCATTTTGTTTATCTGAGAGTACCATGTACCACAATTGATCAAACTAAGTGAGGTCTAGTTTTAATACGACAAAACTTATTTTGTTTATCTGTGTGTAACATGTACCACAATTGATCAAACACAGTGAGGTCTAGTTTTAACACGACAAAGTTCATTTTGTTTATCTGAGAGTACCATGTACCACAATTGATCAAACAAAGTGAGGTCTAGTTTTAACACGACACAATTTATTTTGTTTATCTGTGAGTACCATGTGCCATAATTGATCAAACAGAGTGAGGTCTAGTTTTAACACAACAAAATTTATTTTCTTTATCTATGTGTACCATGTACCATAATTGTTCAAACAAAGTGAGGTCTATGACAAAACTTATTTTGTTTATCTGTGTGTAACATGTACCATAATTGATCAAACGAAGTGAGGTACATGGTACTACCATAATTGATCAAACAAAGAGAGGTCTAGTTTTAACACGACAAAATTCATTTTGTTTATCTGTGTGTACCATGTACCATAATTGATCAAACAATGTGAGGTCTAGTTTTAACACGACGAGATTTCATTTATTTGTATGTTTATTTTTTAGCTCTCGAACTCTCTATTTTGTTGAATTTGACATTCATTGCGTTCGTAGAATTTTTTAGGCGCTATTGGGACAAAATTGTTGTGATGAGATGTTAAATGGTTATTTAACATTCCATCACAACCGTCCTTGATTTTTCGGAAAGAACACGCGGTGCGGCATTTGGCTGCCTCAAATGGTGATCAATATACTGTGCTCAATTTTTCTTACATTGATAATTAAGTTTTCTATCAATTTCCAAAATGTGAAAATCTATCTAGGCGCGCGGCAGTGCACGAGGCCAAGTCCCGACCTAACGCACGCAGTGTGTATATTTAGACGAAGGGGTTCGTTCTGTGTTCCCTACCCTCCTAACATTGCTTCTGATTATGATAATAACGTGGAAATTAGAATATAACACAAGGACCACTATGAAGCGTCACATATGACGTCGAAAGAGTCCTCTTTTATACCTTCTTATACCCTCATACCTCCTAGAGTAGCGATGGCCACATTTTTCACATTTGTATTTCTTCTCTCCAGTGTGTTGCTTGACATGGGGATCTAACCAAACCCTAATACATACCTCCTAGAGTAGCGATGGCCACATTTTTCACATTTGTATTTCTTCTCTCCAGTGTGAAGCTTGACATGACGATCTCTACTTCTTTTATGTTTGAATCTTTGGCGACAAAATTCACATTCAAATGGGAGATGCTCTTTATGGGTCTGAAATCAAAAAACAATATTGCAATGATTGACATAGTTATGGGGTATCGAAATCTTAATATCGATTATATTGAAACCCGAATATCGATATTCGATATTATCGTATTTTTTCGATATTATCGAAATCTTAATATCGATTATATTGAAACATGAATATCGATATTCGGTATTATTATATTTTTTCGATATTATCGAAAACTTAATATCGATTAAATTGAAACCCGAAAATCGATATTCGATATTATCGTATTTTTTCAATATAATCGAAATCTTAATATCGATTATATTGAATCCCAAATATCGATACCTATTCGATATTATTGTATTTTTTTCGATATTATCAAAAACTTAATATCGATTATATTGAAACCCGAATATCGATATTATTGTATTATTTCGATATTATGGAAATCTTAATATCGATTATATTGAAACCCGAATATCGATATTATTGTATTATTTCGATATTATGGAAATCTTTAATCGATTATATTGAAACCCGAATATCGATATTATTGTATTATTTCGATATTATGGAAATCTTAATATCGATTATATTGAAACCCAGATATCGATACTCGATATTATCGATATAATATCGACATCCCTAAATAGACGCATACATAATTACGCGTCAAATGAGTTCTCTGCACATCTATCTACAGCTACACGGAACCTTAGAATTTATGTACCTAAGCATAAGTAGCTCTATGTTGTATATTAACACATAGTTTACCCTCCACACTCCACATACCAAACAGGTTGACCTCCCAGTCAATTTATAAGGCAGTTGACAGTTGGTAGCTTAGACGAGTCCATCACAATAATGTGCTCAAACATCTGATCTGGACTCACAAAATTAATTAAAGTTGTGTTTACTTGTAAAATTATCAATCAATCATTAGTGGCATCATCGTGTCCGATGGTGGCCAGATGTATGAGACTGCAGCTCTGAGTCAATTTATGAGGCAGTTGACAGTTGGTAGCTCAGGCGAGTCCATCACATTACTGTGCTCAAACATCTGATCTGGACTCACAAAATTAATTACAG
>CM022876.1:13746759-13757685 GCA_012654025.1 Pachypsylla venusta | reverse complement strand
TTTACAGGAAATTAAACACGTTTAAATTGGTAATCGGAGGTAATCATTGGGATACGTGGTATAAATACTGTTTCTCCCGTACCACAGCCAGTGAAAATTGTGGCTTCCCTGGCGTTCCTGAGTAAAGTTTTCACCCGCAGTCTGGTGCCGTTACAAAGATTTGATGGAACCAAATTTCGTAAAAGTATGATAGGAGCTCAAATTTAGAGTATTTAAAAACTCAACAGGATAATGAGCAGCGTCCTCTAATTCCAAAACTGTGTCCAAGGACTTTCAACATTCCAGTAGTCACCGCGTCCGAGAGAAATACCGCAGTAAGCTTGCAAGCACGGTGAACTGGGTTCGAATCCCAGCGGAAACAGAATTTGTCGGCTCTGTACTTTGGATGTACGGGGTTCATTCATAGCTCGTGAGGCAATATGAGTTGCTGCTTTTATGGACAGATAAGATATTTTTATGAACGCATCTTTTTCACCGCGGCAGGCTTCTCATAACAAATTTCAGCAACCGGAACTTTACCGGCACGGAGGAACAGTGATGAAAAGGTGATTTTATTTTATGGCCGTGGCTTTATCGCCTGCGGTTGGCGCCCCAGTTTGAATAGGTATTGAAAAATCCTTTCTTATTGTATATCTAGACCATAAAACTATTTCAGCCTCCAGAAATTTACTGGTACGGAGAAAGACTGATGAAAAGGTGATAATATTGTTGCAGACTTAGGATTCGAGGATTAAGGTATCGTAAATTTAAAACGCGTTAACTAACTTTAAAAATAATTAAAATAAAACTTAAAATAATTTATTAAAAAAAAAAATAGAAATTACAATAAATAAATTAAAAAAAAATAGAACGTAACAAAAAAAAAAGTTCAATTACTTTTCGCCAACACCGAATTTACACCGAATCTAGAACGCCCGAAAATACACACGAATAACCGTTCACTTATGATATCGCTTCCAAACACGCTTCGTTTATCGCTAAACAATACTACTTCGTTTATCACTGAAACAATACTGACTTCGCTTCTCGCTCAAATAATACTGACTACGTTTTTACGCGTGTCCCTCTATTTATACCTTCATTCAAAACGTTCTAGAAGATTCTGGAAAAGGATTTTTCTATTGCGCAAATAAACTACGCATTCTAAAAAGAAAACTACGCGTTTCATAAATATTTAAAACGTAATCCCTATCCTACAATATAACAGAGACAATGCTTTTTGTAATGAGGGAGAGCAATAAAATATGTCGTATTCCCCCCCCCTTCACCCCGATCATCCTCCCAGTCAACCTGAACAGTATAGTAAACACTCATTGATTCTCCCCCCTTCACCCCGTCCCCTCTCCTTCCTGACTAAAAATAACCCGATTCACTGTAAGAAAAAGAAAGACGGAGAGATTAAAGAAATACAATACAGGGTGTATATCACATATACAGGTTGATCATTTCAATATTATATGGGCGCGCCTTTTTCTCCCCACGGCTGGCACCCCAGTTTCTTAACTTTTTTACTTTCGAGAAAACTAAAGAACCGTCTGAGAACTAAAGAACCGTCTGGGATTGGTCATAAAAATATCGAGAACCCGTCCGTTTAAATTGTTTGTGGAGATTTTTTTTTTTGTCTAAAATTTTCTGCTTTAATTCTTTACTAAACCAAATTGGAAATCTGAATCCACCCACAGTCATTTTAGGAACAAATTTATCAAGCCCACTTGATAATGTCGTAACTGACGAAAGCGCTCGTGACTCAACAATTTATTTGCCGTTGATACAAATTTTTTTCTATTTTGAAATTTATTTTTTTATATTTCATAATGACTGCAAACACACTATATACCATCTCTAAAAGAAAAATTAGTTTTCAAATAGCAAAATATCATGCCTTCTAGGATTTTCAATAATTAATTTGCTATCAAATTTTAAAGATAGGTCCACAATAACAGGTGGGTGATATTTATCAAAAGGTAGCAAGAGATCATCGGCTACTCTAATACAAAAATCAACGTCATAATTAAAGAAAACCAAATCCAGGATGTTACCCAGGAAGTTAGAAAAAACATTAAGTTTAAGAGTAGTTCAATGATTTGCAGTGGTCTCTTCGTCACTTGAATAAAATAGACCCATGTATTGATTGAATGGACTCACAGTAGTTCAATGATTTGCAGTAGTCTCTACGTAACTTCAAATAAATCAGTGAATTGATTGAATAGACACACAGTAATTCAATGAGTTGTAGTGGTCTCTACTTCACTTGAAATAAACCAGTGTATTGATTAAATGGACTCACAATAGTTCAATGATTTGCAGTGGTCTCTACGTCACTTGAAATAAACCAGTGTATTGATTGAATGGACTCACAGTAGTTCAATGATTTGCAGTGGTCTCTTCGTCACTTGAAATAAACCAGTGTATTGATTGAATGGAGTAGTTCAATGATTTGCAGTGATCTCTTCGTCACTTGAAATAAAATAGACCAGTGTATTGTTTGAATGGACTCACAGTAGTTCAGTGATTTGGCAGTGTTCTCTTCGTCACTTGAAATAAAATAGACCAGTGTATTGTTTGAATGGACTAACAGTAGTTCAATGATTTGCAGTGTTCTCTTCGTCACTTGAAATAAAATAGACCAGTGTATTGTTTGAATGGACTCACAGTAGTTCAATGATTTGCAGTTTTTTTCTTTCTCTCTTCTTCTCGAAACGAAGATCGGGTACTCAGCTAGTTTATTCTTATATTAAACATATATTGCATGAAATCCTTATTATTCTTGGTATCGTATAAACGATTCATTTTTAAAACAATATGTGTGGTGTTCATTTTGTTTGCCGTGGATTGTAATAATGTTCTGTGGTCATCATACTGAAAAGAAGAAAACCAAAAATTAAAGTTTAAAAAAATAGAATAAAGTTTTAAAAAATAGAATAAAGTTTAAAAAAAAAAATAGAATAAAGTTTAAAAAAAATAGAATAAAGTTTTTAAAAAAAATAGAATAAAGTTTTAAAAAAAATAGAATAAAGTTTAAAAAAAAATAGAATAAAGTTTTAAAAAAAATAGAATAAAGTTTAAAAAAAATAGAATAAAGTTTAAAAAAAACAGAATAAAGTTTTTAAAAAATAGAATAAAGTTTTAAAAAAATAGAATAAAGTTTTTTAAAAAATAGAATAAAGTTTTAAAAAAAAATCAATTAAATTAGCTCCTTCTTCGACTTTCTCTTTTTTTTGAGAAATTTTGGAAAATAGTTGAGAATCGAACCGCGGAATGACATGTGGGGGTGGATGTCTCGTGGGTTACAAATTGGTCCGCGGGGTGTCATCCTTCACCGGTCATTTCTACTTGGGGTGTATTAGAAGAAGAACCATACCTCCTCAGAGCTTAGGAGGTTATCAATTTAATTGTAATAATTATTTGTATTAAATAAAGTTTAATTTTTTCAATCAATCAATCAATTTTCTCCTCCCTATTCTTCCCTCTTTTTCTTGTAGTAGCAGTCGTTTCTCCTCCTCCTCCTCCAAGTTATACAGTATCATCGTCTGTTGGTAGTTCCAGGAATTCTGCAACCTCTACTGGGTGTTCCCATAGATCAATAACATTTAGATTTGTTGGTGTTCCGGGACAATTAAATAAATGTGGAGTCTGATTACAATGATTGCACTTGTCTTCTATGGCTGGGTCTATTCGGCTCATGTAACTGTTTAGTTGTTAAATAAATGTGGAGTGTCATGTGGGCTCTGATTACAATGATTGCACTTGTCTTCTATGGCTGGGTCTATTCGGCTCATGTAACTGTTCAGTTGTTTGGAATATCCTGATCGAAGTTGTGACAATGTTGTTCTGGTGGTTCGTGGCAGCTTGCGCTCTTCTGCTGAGATGTCTGGTGGTTTAGTGTTCAATACTTTATTTGGTTTGTATGAGTTTATTGCTTCTTCTACAATTCTGGTATGTATAGATTTTTTGAGGATTTTGTAGGTTGGAGTATCTATATTGGGTGTAAGAACATCTTGTAGTTGATCCTTGTAGTTTTGGACATTGGACAGTATGTCGGATATTTCTCGGGTGTGTCGGTTTGTTCATGATGTCTTTGCATGGGTGGTCGTTTCGGTGACATGCCAGTAGGTATTGTTGAGATAGCAGGATGTTATGGTTTTTCACTGGAAGTATTTTGGTCTCATTGTGTAAATGGTCTTGATGTGACATCTTATGGTACCCTGTCGCTATACGGAGAGCTGCATTTTGGCATGTTTGCAGGCCGGTCCAGTTTGTTTGGGATAGTTGTGGTGACCATATTGGTGCAGCATAATTGGACGACTTATTGCTTTGAAGGTGTTAGTGATCGTTTCTTTGTTTTTACCCCAACTGTTGCCGCACAAAGCTTTTAACATATTATTTCTTGATCTAAGTTTCTCCTTGATTGTGTTTGCATGGTATGCGTTGATCATTTATATTGATGTCGAGGGTTGTGTCCACTTCCTGAGTCCATGTGGTAAAAATTGTAGAACTTGATTTCCCTGGTGAAAGTTGTAGTTTTCTTTGCACAAACCAATTGTTGAGGTATTCATTTATTTTGTCAGTCAGTTCAGCAAGGTTGTTTCCGGTTGCGATGATGGTGCAGTCGTCAGCGTAAGATATTAGTGTGACGTCAGGTGGTGGAGTGGGTATCTTACTGAGATAGATATTGAACAGCGTTGGAGATAATACTCCCCCTTGCGGTACTCCTTGCTTCATCTTACGATGTGACGATTTAGTGTCACGGAAATCAACATATGTCTGTCTTCCTCTTAGGTAATTAAATAACCATCTCTTTATAGTCCACGGTATATCTGTTGATAGTAGGTCACCTAGAAGAAGTTCAATGGAGATAGAGTCAAAAGATTTGGATAAGTCCAATGCAACCATTATTGATCTGTTGCATGGGCTATTTTGATTTAGTCCTTCGCAGGTTTGATCTTGAATCATATGTAAGGCTGTTGTGGTACTATAATTCTTTCTAGAACCATGTTGATGACTAGCCAGGGGTGCAGATTCCGTTATACATTAAGAGTACTGCTTCAAGGAGTTTGATCACAGGAGACAAAAGGGAAATTGGACGAAATGATTTGGAGTCATTAGGATCTTTACCGGGTTTCAGCAGCGGTATCACTCTTGCAGTTTTCCATGTCTACAATTGTTAGGGTTGCCAGTGACAGATTGAATAAAACTGTGAAGTACTGTATACACTTTGGTCCTACATGTTTAATCATCACAGCCGAGATGCCATCAGGTCCTATTGCTTTCGATGGCCTAACTTTTTTAATTGCATGTTCAACCTCAGATTGTGGTATTTGTAGGGCACTTTGATTATTGTTCTTATTCAGCGTAGAGTAACTTTGATATTGCCGAATAATTCTTCGTTGGGAGTTATCTGTTCCAGTCGGATGTTCAGTGAACTGTTTATTGAACTCTTTTGCACATTTCTTTGTATTATCGATTGGGACATTGTTGAATTTGATGATATTATGTCCATTAGTTTTGTTAGGATTTACGATGTTTTTTATTAATTTCCAGGGATTTTTGTGTCCAAACTTGGTGAAAGAGGCTTCTTCTACATGTTCTTGCCATTTTTTGGTACGGTGCGTATTTACAAGTTTGGCAATCTGAATGTTTAGGTCTTGCAGCCTTGGATCATTGGGATTACTTGACCGAATTGTATCTCTTTCGTCTGCTAAAAGTGATGCGGCAGTTGGGAAGTTAGGTCGGACTTTTGGTATACAGCCTGTTGGGATGAAGCGTTGTTTGGCTTGATTCAAGATGCTTCGGAGAGATTTTTCAGCTGTTATTGCATCGGTAGGGGGCGGTAGTTCTTCGATACAAGTTTCTACATATTCCGTGAAACCTTTCTGCTTTAATTTTGTCAACTGTTCTACTGATAGTGACAGTGATTGGTAGATGGGCTGAGGATAGAGCCACTTGAGTGTGCCAGTAGGTGACTGGTAATAATGTTAGACTTGCAAGTGTTATTTCTGGAGAAGATCTAGTATTTGCTGTTATTCTTATTGGTGTCGGTTCATTCAGTATTCCGAAGTCTGAGGTATCTATCTGGTCAACTATATCTTCTCCTCTTTGATCCATAACTAGATTAGAATGCCATAGATTGTGATGGGCATTGAAGTCACCCAGGATTATACTATCTCCAAGAGTTAGAAGGTGTTCAATGTTCAAACGGTATCCTGGATCACAGCTTGAAGGAACATAGATGTTCACAAGCATGAGTTTGGAGGATCCAGATTTGATTGTAATACTTTGTTCAAGAAATATATCGGTGTTATTTGGCATTGGTAGTTGTGTGATGTAGTATTTCACAGAGTTGTTTTATCAGGAATGCGAGACCTCCTCCTGAGTCCTTTTCACGATCTTTCCTTACAAGTGTGTAATTGTCGGTAGAGTTCAGAATTGATTTTGATGTAAGCTTCGTTTCTTGTATTGCTGCTATAAGTATTTCGTTATTTTCCATATAGTTTAGAATTTCGCCCAATTTACTCTTTATTCCACCACAATTGAATTGTAGGACTTTGAGTGGAACAGTTGCTTCATCTTGGTGTTGTGTAGGAACACTATGTGTATTGATTGCTTGATTGGCAGACCCATTTGGTATTTGATTAGATATAATATTTGGTGATGGAGCTGTTTGACAACAATTACCCACAAACTGGTTTGTCCATTCTCTATGTGAAGGGAGACTAGTACATCTACGCATGTGACACCAGCGCAGACATTTGTTACACTGGACTGATGTTGTGTTGTTCCTTATTTCCTGGTTGCAGACTGAACAGAACCAAATGTGGTTTGATTGACTAGAGTCGTTTTGAGGAATATTTTGTTGACTAGATAGTTGGGTGTTTTGAGTATTGACTAGATTGATTTGTTGTTGACTAGATAGTTGGGGATTTGAAAATGGTTGTTCACAGCAGTGTGCCTTGAAAGCTGTGGTCCATTTTGTATGGGATGATAGGTTGGTACATCTGTGCATATGGCACCAGCCAAAACACCCATTGCATTGCACTGAGGTTGTGTTTGATCTTATGGCCTGTTTGCAAACTGTACAGTTCCATGAGGGTCCCGGGTTGGTTTCTACTCCAGCCATTATGAGAAGCATTTGGAGCAAGCAGGCTGGGTCTTGCTCCCTATGCCCAAAAAAATTGGCGGTGAGTTGATTTCCAATTGTGACAGGTACTGTATTCTTGTTGGATTTGAGACTGAAGGGGGTTGATGGTCTTTGGTTGAAGTTCCTCCAAATTATTGAAGTTGCTCCAAGTGGTCCCGCGGCGTAGACGCATCCATCGGTGAGAACCCCCTCTTTTTCTTCTTCTGCTTTAATTAAATTGGCTCCTTCTTCGACTTCCTCTTCTTTTTCTTCTCCCTTTTCTTCCCTCTTTTTCTTCCTCTCCTTTAATTAAATTGGCTCCTTCTTCGACTTCCTCTTCTTTTTCTCCTCCCTTTCCTTCCCTCTTTTTCTTCCTCTCCTTTAATTAAATTAGCTCCTTCTTCGACTTCCTCTTCTTTTTCTCCTCCCTTTTCTTCCCTCTTTTTCTTCCTCTCCTTTAATTAAATTAGCTCCTTCTTCGACTTCCTCTTCTTTTTCTCCTCCCTTCTCTTCCCTCTTTTTCTTCCTCTCCTTTAATTAAATTGGTTCCTTTCTCGACTTCCTCTTCTTTTTCTCCTCCTCTTTCTTCCTCTACATTAATTAAATTGGCTCCTTCTTCGACTTCCTCTTCTTTTTATCCTCCTCTTTCTTCCTCTACATTTATTAAATTGGCTCCTTCTTCGACTTCCTCTTCTTTTTCTCCTCCTCTCTCTTCCTCTACATTAATTAAATTGGCTCCTTCTTCGACTTCCTCTTCTTTTTCTCCTCCCTTTTCTTCCTGTCCTTTAATTAAATTAGCTCCTTCTCGACTTCCTCTTCTTTTTCTCCTCCCTTTTCTTCTCTCTTTTTCTTCCTCTCCTTTAAATAAATTGGCTCCTTCTTCGACTTCCTCTTCTTTTTCTCCTCCCTTTTATTCTCTCTTTTTCTTCCTCTCCTTTAATTAAATTGGCTCCTTCTTCGACTTCCTCTTCTTTTTCTCCTCCCTTTTCTTCTCTCTTTTTCTTCCTCTCCTTTAATTAAATTGGCACCTTCTTCGACTTCCTCTTCTTTTTCTCCTCCCTTTTCTTCCCTCTTTTTCTTCCTCTCCTTTAATTAAATTGGCTCCTTCTTCGACTTCCTCTTCTTTTTCTCCTCCCCTTTCTTCCCTCTTTTTCTTCCTCTCCTTTAATTAAATTGGCTCCTTCCTCGACTTCCTCTTCTTTTTCTCCTCCCTTTTCTTCCCTCTTTTTCTTCCTCTCCTTTAATTAAATTGGCACCTTCTTCTAATTCCTCTTCTTTTTAATCGTGTCAGAGTGGATCTTCTGCACGGTGTACTTGTAGCTTGGTTAGTGCTCATCGGATACTGTTCGTGTAACTCTTCAAGGTAAGTGTTGTTTATGTTTTTTTTTATATTTCTTTTTGTTGCCGGTGCTGTTGAGATGCTGTTGCAAGGGTGACTGGGCAATGGAATTAGTCAAATTACAATCAATAAGACATCTTCTTAGAAAATTTGATCAAGGATTTTGTTTTTAAAATATTCTAATCGGTTGGGGGTAACTCAGCCTCCCGAGAGGGTCTGATTTACTGAGTTTGAATAGCTATGGTCATAGCGACATGTGGGAGCATTATAAGGAAATTGTAATGCTATGATGCCCACAAAAATTGTGACTTAATAACAGAAAGAAATTTACATTTTTCATATTAGAATCAGTATAATTATAAAGAAAAAAAAATTACCGTTTATTTTTTAAATGACGTCAACCTCGAATGGAGTTTCCGGCCTTTCACTTACAACTTTATTAATGACGTCAACCTCGAATGGAGTTACCGTCCTTTCACTTATAAGTATTTAAATGACTTCAATCTCAAATGGAATTGCCGGCCTTTCACTTACAACTTTATAAATGACGTCAACCTCGAATGGAGTTGCCGGCCTTTCACTTACAACTTTATTAATGACGTCAACCTCGAATGGAGTTAACGGCCTTTCACTTACAACTTTATAAATGACGTCAACCTCGAATGGAGTTACCGGCCTTTCACTTACAACTTTATAAATGACGTCAACCTCAAATAACGGAGTTGCTGCCCTTTTAGTTACAACTGTTTAAATGACCTCAATCTCAAATGGAGTTACCGGCCTTTTACTTACAACTGTTTAAATGTCCTCAATCTCAAATGGAGTTACCGGCTTTTTACTTTTTAAATGTTTAAATGACCTCAAACTCAAATAGAGTTACAGGCCTTTTACTTACAACTGTTTAAATGACCTCAAACTCAAATAGAGTTACCGGCCTTTTTCTTACAACTGTTTAAATGACCTCAATCTCAAATAGAGTTACCGGCCTTTTACTTACAACTGTTTAAATGGCATCAATCTCAAATGGAGTTACCGGCCTTTTACTTACAACTGTTTAAATGACCTCAAACTCAAATAGAGTTACCGGCCTTTTACTTACAACTGTTTAAATGACCTCAAACTCAAATAGAGTTACAGGCCTTTTTCTTACAACTGTTTAAATGACCTCAATCTCAAATAGAGTTACCGGCCTTTTACTTACAACTGTTTAGATGACCTCAATCTCAAATAGAGTTACCGGCCATTTACTTACAACTGTTTAAATGACCTCAAACTCAAATAGAGTTACCGGCCTTTTACTTACAACTGTTTAAATGACCTCAAACTCAAATGGAGTTACAATCCTTTACTTACAGCAAGTGTATCAAAAGATATTCGCCTGCAGCTATGATAACGATAATCGGCTTGGTATTCCAACAAATAAATCATTCCCCGATTATCATTGAGCGCTGTAACTATACCATCTTCTGCTCTCGCATATATACTTCGTGTGAATATTGTACGATAGGGTGACAAAAGGTCATATCTGATGGAAGTTCCTTCAAATGAACAATAGGGGCTTCCCACATATATCAGAGGATTTTGAAAACTTGTGGTAACTCTACGATTTAATCTGTTATCTCTGCGGTGAGTGTTGGCAATCATGTTTAAATTCTCGTTCAAAAAATTGTAATTCAAAGTGATTTGTTTCGGTTCCCCTCCTGAAAATAAAAAGTAGATCTAGTTAACTTATTGTGTCCTATGTTAATTTTATAGATAACTAGCTGATACCCGACGAGAACTTTGTTTTGAGAAGATGAGAGAAAAAAATGAAAATAAATCTGACTTTTACATTAGTTATCATATTACCGAGGTACAACCGTTTACATATAGATTACATATTACCTACACCTTTGTTAACCTATGTAGAACATGGGGAATAGTAACGGGTTGTTAAGCTGCGTAGAACGAGTTGGGAGTAATTTATCACCTTGCATTTGTCAAGCTCAAACTACATACATATATCCCTGGAGAACTGTTCCACTATTCCGACTAGTTCTTTCAGTTGATCATGGGATACTGCCTATAGTTTCAAGTCATCCATGTGTAACTGGTGTGAGATGATGTGTTTCACTTGGTTGTTTAAGTTGTATTCTATTTTCATTCTATTGAACATTTTGAAAAGCAGATTTAATGCTAGGCAAAACCACAATGGACTCAAAGAATCTCCCCAATAAATACCTCGTTCTATTTTGATTTGATGAGCGGTTATAGATGTTTGTTTTGTCGTTAGGTGTATGGTGGTATTCCAGGATTGCATCATTTGGTGAAGGCATTGTATCAATATGGGGTAGACTTTGTATAGTTGCAAGACCTTAATATTAATTAACCATTGATGGGGTACGCTGTCATAAGAATTCTGGTAATCCACGTAACAAAAAGATAGTTTTTTGGTTTTCTTCTTGACTTCTCTGAGTATTAGGTACTGAGT
>CM022876.1:13724830-13738742 GCA_012654025.1 Pachypsylla venusta | reverse complement strand
ACTACAACTTATCTAGAGCTGCAGTCTCATACATCTGGCTACCATCGGACACGATGATGTCACTATTGAATGATATCAGTAGACTACAACTTATCTAGAGCTGCAGTCTCATACATCTGGCTACCATCGGACACGATGATGTCACTATTGAAATGAAATCAATATTTGCCGCGTTTGAAATAAAATTGTTTCGACTGACCTGCTGATGCTTCTTCAGATAATTTTGTCTCTGGAATGCTTTCTCACAGTATTGACATTGATAAGGTGTGGTATCCGTCACCCCCATGGTATACACCAATTGACTCTCTGGAACATCGCTGATTGAATTTGGTGTCGGACAGGAACTTCCTGGAGAAGTGTTTCCTTCTGAAGAGATTTGACTAGAGAAAGATCCGTCTGAAACAAACAAAAAATTGAGGGATGAAGGGAGGTCGGTGGATTCATAATCTGGAGAGGGAGGAACTTCCTGGAGAAGTGTTTCCTTCTGAAGATATTTGACTTGAAAAAGATCCGTGTGAAACAAACAAAAAATTGAGGGATGAAGGAGGGTCGGTGGATTCATAATCTGGAGAGGGAGGAACTTCCTTGAAAAGTGTTTCCTTCTGAAGATATTTGACTAGAGAAAGATCCGTCTGAAACAAACAATTCTATTAGGTAAATAATAGAAAGATTTCAGAATAATGTTTTGAGATCCAAAGTCAATGCCCCTTGATACATTCGATTAAAAAAATGCCTCTTTCCACCAAGAAGGTCTCCGAGATCACGTCAAGTGTCAATCCTGAGGCCGTCCATTACCTCGAGGTTGGCAAGCTATATAGAAGTTTCAAAAGAAGAAACCTCACGAGCTCTCATAGAGCTCAATCTCTTTGTGTTTTTTTTTAAAAAAAGGTACTCGTAAGTCGACTCTTTGAAGAGTCGACTCATTTCAAAAAGATGAGTCGACTCGTGGATGACTAACCCATCCCTAATCTGGAGAGGAAATCCAAAATCGAATGTATAGGGGTGGGTTTATCAACTCTTTCGAATTCTGGAGTTTAAATAATCCTGTTCTTCTTTGCCATTTCCCTTTTGAACATAAAAACCTATTAACATTCACGTCAAAAAACACATACAAAAGGGATACAGCAGAATGTTGTCAGGTACGACCTGTCACCTAAATGTTTTTATCTATACTTATAAAACTCAAAGCCCAGTTGGTATACTGACTGACTGACTGATGTACTTTCCCTTTTGAACATAAAAACCTATTAACATTCACGTCAAAAAACACATACAAAAGGGATACAGCAGAATGTTGTCAGGTACGACCTGTCACCTAAATGTTTTTATCTATACTTATAAAATTCAAAGCCCAGTTGGTATACTGACTGACTGATGTACTGACTGATAATCCGATTTATGGACGGTTTTCATCACCAAAAAATCGGAATTGAGAAGTACCACTTCGGGATGAGTGAGAAAGCTGAAATTTTGATACAAAGGTGTTCCGAAGTACAAAAAGTCATATCCTTGAGTAAAATATTGAATTTTCTAACTAAGAGCCATGTTCACTCTGGGGGTCGGTTCCACCAAAAATCTGAAATTGAGTTGCTGAATTTTGTAACCGTATCGAAGCACGGGAAAACAGCTAGTTGTGCATAATCTATAAGTACTAATATTTAAATGTGAAGGTCATTTGATGTGTTTTTCTATCAATGACACATTCCTGCAATATTGACTTTATTCTGCATAATCTATAGGTCCTAATATTTAAATGTGAAGGTCATTTGATGTGTTTTTCTATCAATGACACATTCCTGCAATATTGCCTTTATTCTAATTCCGTAAAAAAAATATTTGACGAAAATTCAAATAGTACAGTAATATTCGGGTGTTAAGAGCACCCACAAGAGATCAAATGTACCTAAATCATTAATTTCCATCAACTTTCCATCTGTGTTGCAAAATCATCAGTATTTAAATATAAGGTATTTACCTATACATTGATTCATAAATATATGAGGACGATTGTCTACACATTGATTCATAAATATATGAGGACGATTGTCTACACATTGATTCATAAATATATGAGGACGATTGTCTAAACATTGATTCATAAATATGAGGAAGATTGTCTACACATTGATTCATAAATATGAGGACGATTGTCTACACATTGATTCATAAATATGAGGACGATTGTCTACACGTTGATTCATAAATATGAGAACGATTGTCTGCACATTGATTCATAAATATAAGGACGATTGTCTACATATTGATTCATAAATATATGAGGACGATTGTCTACACATTGATTCATAAATATGAGAACGATTGTCTGCACATTGATTCATAAATAGAAGGACGATTGTCTACATATTGATTCATAAATATATTAGGACGATTGTCTACACATTGATTCATAAATATATGAGGACGATTGTCTGCACATTGATTCATAAATATATGAGGACGATTGTCTAAACATTGATTCATAAATATATGAGGACGATTGTCTAAACATTGATTCATAAATATGAGGAATATTGTCTACACATTGATTCATCAATATGAGGACGATTGTCTACACATTGATTCATAAATATGAGGACGATTATCTACATATTGATTCATAAATATGAGGACGATTGTCTTCACATTGATTCATAAATATATGAGGAGGATTGTCTACATATTGATTCATAAATATATGAGGACGATTGTCTACACATTGATTCATAAATATATGAGGACGATTGTCTACATATTGATTCATAAATATATGAGGACGATTGTCTACACATTCATTCATAAATATATGTGGACGATTGTCTCCTTGAAGTGTGTGCAAATTGTCAAAACATAGGACAATAATTAGAATGGCAGGCAGGATCTTCAAGTCCAGTAACAGGATAGTGTTGGCGTTGCTTAACTAATATTGGTACTTCCTCAATTATATTATTTTGCTTCCTGTAATGATGTGCGTCTAAACAATACTAATTGATGAATGTCACAATTCTTTATCTCCCGAATATTATACCAACAGGGCACCCACACATCACCCGGACAGAGTGGGTGTTACTCAACAAATATGAACAGAAATAATATAAATAAATTAGGAAAACGTTCAATAGTTACCCGGCCCATGTATACAGGGTGTCCATAAAGTCTCACCCCACCCCCCCGTATCTCGAGAATGGCTGAAAATATAAGAAAACGCAAAAACACGTATCCCTTAGATTTTAGGGGGATTAATTTTAGACTAAAACATTTTTGGCCTCGGTGAGCCGTTTAGGCTGGGCACCGACTAGCTTCAAAATTTTAAATGAGAAGGTATATCAAGTGACCTTGTTTTAAAGGTCTCGTTAATACGAGTTCATTACAGAAAACCAGAGCTCTTTAGGATCTACAGTTCACGAGTTATAGGGTGGAACATGTTACATGGACCCTTTGCGGCCGCACCAAAATGGTAGGTAAAAATGCCTAGAAATAAGTTTTTATGATCTCAAATAAGTAATTTAGTAAAAAAGATGGTTGTCCCGCCCACTTTGACCGCAGAGATTGACCCTTCTTAAACCAAACCTATCCAGCTGTTTTGAAAATTTTGGTCTAAGAAAGCTCGAACTCTGCGGTCAAAGTGAGCGGGACAACAATCTTGTTGGAACACTACGAGTAACACAGTCTGTCATGTAATCTTCTATCATACTCAATTGGACAGTTAGTATCATAAGGACACTAAACAAGCGAAGAACTGTTCCAAAGTAATCTGGTAAAAAGACTAATCAAACTCTCTGGGCAGTTGAACCTTAAGCGTCATTTACACTCCCCGAGCAATCGTCGCAAACAGAGGTGACGAACGAACATTCGTTCGAGGCTCAGGCATCGTAAACAGTCGCCGCGGGCCGATTATGTTCGAAGTGAATGCTCGTTCGTGCTCGAACCTGATACGCGCAATGTCGGTATTCCGGCGAATTATCAAAGGGACGCTCGTTCGCCCCTCGCTCTGTGTAAACACCCTGGGATTCGTCGAATGGTGTTCTATGAATCTAGGTCTCGCCCAACTGTTGAAGGATACACGTCTCCTATTTTGTTCGCTGCGAATCCTCCGAGTAACCGATCGTCAGAAATACAAGAGCAGTGTGAACAGAGTGCTCGTTTGTGTTCGTGCTCGTTGGAAACTGGCGAGCAAACGATTACGAATGTTCGGTGCTCGATAATCGGGGATGTCCAGACAGTGTAAATGGACATTTAACTAGAGAAATAATCTTAACCAAATACAGAAAAAGCCCATGAGGCTGAGGTGTAGGGATTCCAAACCTTAGTGCTTGAAGCTCTATTCCATATCAAATTTAATAAAGATTGGACCCATTTTCCAAATGCACAGACATCCATTCGAAAATTAAAACAAAACAGGTTAAATTACTCCTCTAGGTACCAAGTCACCCCTCTGTTCATCCAACACCTGCTGCTGCTGTTGTAAGGTCTCTTAATAATTAAGGCGAAATACTTGACTAGCCCACACTTGGGCGCAAAGAGTTGAAATCAACTTGACCTAAAACAATGCCATCTTTCAAAAAAAAAAATCTTGACTCATCTTAACACTTCACTTGACAAGAAATCAACTAAAGACCTAAATGTGAATTTGAATAGATCATACCTACTGAGGACCTGCTTGGGTTCTGTGATGCTGTTCATATGAAAGACCAAGGTGGAATTTAAGACAATACCCACTTCAAGCAGTTCTGCAAACTGTCGTAAACCTTACTAACTTACATTTTGGCTAATGATGGCCAATGCCATCCTCACGATTGATGGCCGGTTCAACATAGTGGAACACATATCAACACAGTTCCAGGTTCCAGCCAAGGGCCATCAAAACTTTTTCGGTAAACTCATAGTAGGATTACCGAGTTTTTAGCATTCTTCCAAACCCACATCTAGAAATGAGATGAACGGTTTATTTCGAGAGAAACGATATGAATGAAATCAAGCCAAGAGAAGAAGTCATTTGGGTGTTGTGACAAACCCTAATGGAACTCATTCTTCCAAACCCGCATCTACAAATGAGATGCACGGTTTATTTCGAGAGAAACGATATGAATGAAATCAAGCCAAGACAAGAAGTCATTTGGGTGTTGTGACAAACCCTAATGGGACTCATTCTTCCAAACCCGCATCTACAAATGAGATGCACGGTTTATTACGAGAGAAACGATATGAATAAAATCAAGCCAAGACAAGAAGTCATTTGGGTTTTGTGACAAACCCTAAAGTCCCATTCTGGGGAAGGTTTAATCTCGTCAGGTATTAGTAAGACATTACTCCAAAGTCAATTCTGGATAATGCAATCAGTAATAAGGTGTTGTTTTGGTATTCACAAAATGTCATTCTGTGGCCAGTTATATGCCGGTTAGACATCTCCCTCCACAGTCCAGACAGTTAAAATCACGTGCTGTTGTGGCATCTACCGCAATTTCATTCTGAAGTTTTTCAGATGTCGGTTAGACAACTTCGGTCCATTCCTCTAAAACGGGTTCAGTTAGGTCTCTGATTGCACCTTCGACATCTCCGTCCATTCCTCTGAAACAGGTTCAGTTAGGTCTCTGATTGCACCTTTAGCTTCGACATCTCCGTCCATTCCTCTGAAACAGGTTCAGTTAGGTCTCTGATTGCACCTTCAACTTCGACATCACCGCCCATTCCTCTGAAACAGTTTCCGTTAGGTGTCTGATTGCACCTTTAGCTTCGACATCTCCATCCATTCCTCTGAAACAGGTTCAGTGAAGTCTCTGATAGCACCTTTAGCTTCAACATCTCCGTCTGACACAGGTTCAGTTAAGTATCTGATTGCACCTTTAGCTTCGACATCTACGTCCATTCCTCTGAAACAGGTTCCGTTAGGTGTCTGATTGCACCTTTAGCTTCGACATCTCCGTCCATTCCTCTGAAACAGGTTCAGTTAGGTGTCTGATTGCACCTTTAGCTTCGACATCTACGTCCATTCCTCTGAAACAGGTTCAGTTAGGTGTCTGATTGCACTTTTAGCTTCGACATCTACGTCCATTCCTCTGAAACAGGTTCCGTTAGGTGTCTGATTGCACCTTTAGCTTGACATCTACGTCCATTCCTCTGAAACAGGTTCAGTTAGGTCTCTGCACCTTTAGCTTCGATATGTATCAGAAAGGTCTCTCCCCACAATTGCAATCATTAAAATGAGTAGCCAGGTGTATCAGTGTACAGGTATGAGACGCGTGCCACAGAACCACTAATTGCTATCAGAACTCACCTGATCCTTAAATCACCTGCTTTTCTTGTTTTTTGAAAAATGTTTACTCGAATAATAGAATAAGGTAGTTGCGAGGAAAAAACAAAATCTGTGTGCTAAGTTTAACAGCCGTGGGGCTAATTTGCAACAACTCGCCATGAGATATTGAAGAATCCTTACGGATAATGCAGTAGCTTCTCCTCGCTTTCTGCAAGGGTAATGGAAAAGATATCGTTTCTGAAGAAATTGAACGTCGAAACACATTTTTTCAAATTTGGTGTTTAAAAATACTACTAACTTCCATGTCAATTTTAATTTAGAGCGCCGTTCGCCCCTCTCAATTGGAGATCTGCATCCGCCCCTGATTTTCACTAATATTAAGTTACGTTTTCATTTCACCTTAAGAAAGGCCAAGCCTCTAAGATTTATCAACTTAAAAAAAACATTGTGCTGGTCCTAAAAAAAATGTTAAAAATTATTTTTTATGTTACGAGACTCTAAGGTCCTAATAAGAATAATGATCCCTTCTAGGCATACTATGAACTGAGGCCCCCTCAATGAATTTGAAATTTATTGTTCGGGTGACCATCATCCCATCCAAAATGAAACACTCTGCCTAGTGCCTAATTGTGTAATCTAAATATTACGTTTTTTTAAACGTTGAGTCTTAGACGTTGAGTGATGTAGGTTCTCTTTGGCTGCCCCCCCCCTCCAAATTTGATATTTTACGTTTTGAGGTAAATAGAATTCAAAATAAATATAAAGAATCCGATCTCCCAACGCTGATGACCCTCTACACCACACACCGTCTGCTGTAAGCTGTACATTTAACTTTTTCACCGGCTGACCGATTTTAAATCATTTTATACTAAAATTTTAGCGGACCATATACTAAATGACACTGGCGGCGAGGAAAATTTTCGAGCCACAATTAGATCCCAAATGATACTTACAATCTACATAGGTACCAAATTTCATTCAAATCACGTTCAACGCTAAATGGAAAAAGTGCCGCTCACAACGCGACGTAAAACGGTGGATTTTTATTTTCTTACAATTTTGAAATCTTCGTACCTTTTCATTATCATAGGTTAACAGCCATGAGTATGGTTTGCAACAACCTGCCATGAGTTGTTGATACTAAAGAATTGGGAAAGCCGGGTTCAATCCTCAAGGGGGTCGGGGTGCACTCAGCCTCGTGAGGACAATTGAGTAGCTACTTTAGCGATTTAGTGGCGCCATTACCAGAGTGAAAGGATTAGAACGTTGAAGAGATTATTAGAGCAGGAGGCTCTTAGACAATGATCATACCATTTCTGCCACGCAAATGTTTATTCTATCTCTTCTTTTGGTGTGGTTTTTTGGACGTTGCCCTAAATGTCAGGGATGGTGCCGTATTCTTGTTCCGTTGGACAAGGATCTTACAATATGGCATCTATGGAACTGTAGCCCAATGCACAATCCTATTGATTTGACACCATCATAGGTTGAGGGCCGTGTGGCTGGTTTGCAACAACTCACCATGAGTTATTGATACTTGAGAATCCTTACGGATAATGCAGTAGCTTCTCCCCGCTTTCTGCATGGGTAATGGAAAAGATATAGATTCCGACCTTGCCTTTTACGACCGGCATAGGGTGCCTTAGAAGTATTCTTTTTAAGTTCCTCCCCATCTACAGCTGATTTTTGAAACGTAAAACTTTCTAGGGGAATATTTTTTCGTGACGATTACCTTACTAAAAATAATATACCAAAAAATTTCATGAGAGAAATGTACGAGCAGTAATCTCTCCTCAAAGGGTCCATGTCAAATTACAGCGCAACCTTTTAACCAGGGCCGTACCCAAGATTTTTTTTGGGGGGGGGGCCGAAGGATTGCTTCCAGCAGAGCTGAAAGTTCCAGAAAATTTCCAGTACATGAATACAAGTGTGAATATCAGATTGCTGTGCATCTTCCACGTTGTACTCCCTGAAATATCCAGTTCGCCCGCAAGAATAATTATAAAAAGTGTGAAAACTTACCTCTCCTGAGAGGAAGGATAATCAAATGTATCATTTTGTCAGCCGCGGAATATGTCCTCTGTCGCATGTTACGGCAAGGGGGGATAAGTCCTAAAATTTCATTTTTCCTTATGGGTATCGTTGGATTCAGAAAAACAAGCTCTATCCAATCATACAAATGGTTTCCATATGGGTATCGTTAGATTCAGAAAAACAAGCTCTATCCAATGATACAAATGGTTTCCATATGGGTAGCGTTGGATTCAGAAAAACAAGCTCTATCCAATCATACAAATGGTTTCCATATGGGTATCGTTGGATTCAGAAAAACAAGCTCTATCCAATGATACAAATAATTTCCATATGGGTATCGTTCGATTCAGAAAAACAAGCTCTATCCAATGATACAAATGATTTCCATATGGGTATCGTGGGATTCAGAAGATCAAGCTCTATCCAATGATACAAATGATTTCCATATGGGTATCGTTGGATTCAGAAAAACAAGCTCTATCCAATGATACAAATGATTTCCATATGGGTATCGGTGGGCTCAGAAAAACAAGCTCTATCCAATGATACAAATGATTTCCATATGGGTATCGTTGGATTCAGAAAAACAAACTCTATCCAATGATGCAAATGATTTCCATATGGGTATCGTTGGATTCAGAAAAACAAGCTCTATCCAATGACACAAATGATTTCCATATGGGTATCGTGGGATTCAGAAGAACAAGCTCTATCCAATGATACAAATGATTTCCATATGGGTATCGTTGGATTCAGAAAAACAAGCTCTATCCAATGATACAAATGATTTCCATATGGGTATCGTTGGACTCAGAAAAACAAGCTCTATCCAATGACACAAATGATTTCCATATGGGTATCGTTGGATTCAGAAGAACAAGCTCTATCCAATGATACAAATGATTTCCATATGGGTATCGTTGGATTCAGAAAAACAAGCTCTATCCAATGCAACACATGATTTCAGTTTCATCAAAACTGATAAAGAACAATTTGAATTATTAAATAGTTTAAAAATCATCGAGTTTTGGTATTTTTGATACAAGTCGTAGTTCTAGGTATCTTTCATAAAATTAGTATGTGTTACCCCAGAGATTGGTATTTTTTAATTAAGTCGGACTTAATCCCAAAAATTACTTCAAAATGTTGGATATTTAGGGGTTAAGTCTGACATTACCCACCTCTGTGTCAACGTTTTTGTAATTTCATCATCATAGGTTAACAGCCATGGGGCTGGTTTTCAACAACTTGCTATAAGTTGTTGATACTTGAGAATCCTTACGGATAATGCAGTAGCTTCTTCTTGCTTTCTGCATGGGTAATGGAAGGGATATCGTTTCCGACCCTGCCTTTAGTCGCCTTTTACGACTAGCATGGAATTGGGTGCCTTGGAAGTATTCTTTTTAAGTCCCCCTATCCATGAATATATAGGGTTTTGTAATTTACAATAAAGAAAAAAAAAATACAAACTCAAAATATAACCGTTTTTTTTTTGTCTTACTCCTTCTGAAAAGTTGTTGGTTTTATACTTATCCCTTTTTAGCCCTAACGTGCATAAGAGATATAAAAAGTGTAAAAGCATACCTCTCCTGAAGGGGTGAATGTCAGAATCCAGCGTATCTTTTTTATGAATTCTTTCTATAAGCAATGCTAATTTGGTACTGTTGCCTTTGAAAAGCATTGAAAGTGTGCTTCAAACCAATTTAGTAAGTCAGATCTTAATTAATTAATTAAATTACACTTATTAATTCATTTAAATAAACCGTTTACGATATTCTTATCAAACACAAAGTAATTTAACGATAAAGTTTACATCAAATTTATAAAAAAAAAGGTCAATTCTATGAAATTTCAGTACCCGCAATGAAGGTGCTGAATCTAAAAAAAAAATATTCATATATTATTATGGAGTTTGATAAATCTGACTTTTTTTGTATTTGTTTTAATTTAGTTTTTTATTATCAGTGAAAAAAATCCGCTGGGCCAGTGCCCCTTGAGGAGCCCGGGCCAGGTACATTTTGTCCCCTTTGTCCCCTTCTCTGGGCGGCCCTGTTTGGAACCTACCTAAAAAAATACCATTCTAAAAATTTGATATTTTTCGTTATTAAAAATCGATTATAAAAAAAACTAAAAATCGATTATAAAAAAAAATCGTTTGTAAGCCGTAAAAGTAAAAATGCTGGTTCTTTTTCCAATTTTGAATGTAGATCGTATTTTGGGGTCTAAATTGCTGTCGAAATTTTTTCGATTCTGTGAAACGACTCTCACTTAAATGACCACCATTTGGTTTTATGTGGTCCAAAAAAAAATCATGCAGTATAACTCCGTGANAAAAAAAAAAAAAAAAAAAAAAAAAAAAAATTGTACATATTATTCTTTGAAATTAATTTACTTTAAAAGGTTTGCCTTCGTCTATAGAACGTTGAATACACCAATACCCGTTAGATCACTGAAGTTAATCAACGTCCAGCGAGTTTTTTTTTACTAAAAAGGTAACCACGTAGATTTGATCTCCATGATACCATTCCCGGCCTAACTCAAGTTGGGTGAGGTATGTGGATAACTGATGGTTTTAAGTTTCCAATAACTGGAAGGTAAAACCCTCATCTAAAATTAAATTTCAGAATATAAAGATTATTCGCATGCCCACATCACGCGCTACCGTTCGTTGTTATTGTTACTTTCGCCACATACCGTTGACCGGGTTTAATGAAATTTAATATATTGAAGTGGAAATAAGCGCTGAAATGGTTTGACACAAACAAAAACTTAAACGATATAAAAAATAATTACATTTGTTTAAAATAAAAAATTACGATTTTTTTTAAAAAAATGATTACAAAAATTACTCTGCGGGGACACCTCTCAGGAAGCGTTCGGTTAACTAAAGTGATAAGGATCGTATAAGACAGATATAGGTCTTATCTCCTAAGATGAGGGTCCTGGGAGATCTAAGGATACCCACACCAAGATTTTAAATGAATTTGATTGGTTGATGGGCGTGTGCACCTCTAATGTTAGATATCAACTCGAAGAGGTTCATTAGATTTGTTGAACAAGAGAACACTGACCCAATAGGGTTTCCCCCTATGACAAAATTGTCTGGATCAGATTGATATATTAATATATCTTTCTCATAACACACATAGGTCAAATGTTACTGTCATATTTGATTTTAGGAGGGATTTTATTGAAAGAATTTTGGGAGGGATTTTATTTAAAGAATTTTAGGAGGGATTTTATTTAAAGAATTTTAGGCGGGATTTTTATTTAAAGAATTTTAGGAGGGATTTTATTTAAAGAATCTTAGACGAATGTAGCCACTAAGGGGAGCAAGTCAGCTTCATTAGGTGGCGGTCCTAAGTTTGTGTAAATACAGAAGGTTTGGTGTTAGGACGGCCATCATGATGAAAGGTAGACAGCAAAATGAAAGTTTGTACGCAGTTTCTATGTTGTATACTGAAAGAAGCAAGCGAGGGTTACAGTGGAAAGGCAGTACAGTTACTAGGAAAGGCAGTACAGTTAAGGAGAGTAGGTACCGAAAAAAAGCTTGTGCATGGCAGAAATAAGGAAACCAACGCCATCGAACACGATGTTGTCATTATTTTTATATTTTCAATGCTAATAGTTTTCTTCAATTTTTGTAGTGTTATTTTTTCACCTGTGCCACTGGCACAGGTTTCCTTTATACAAAGAAGGTGGGTATCCTAGTAGTATATACCGTTCTCAGTGCAGTATGATATACGATGACTGTACCAAACTATCTGCTATCTACCGTAACCTTCCTATCCCCGGAGTCAAGAGTCCAAACACAGTCTGCAATATAATAGAATAGAGAAACGTAACCAACCAAACCCTTCCACTTTACAGATACTGACTTTTTATTACAATGAACAGTGTCGGACGGCAAACGAACTGCGTCCTATGAATTTCCACTCAGCCTCGTGAGGACAACCAAACCCTTCCACTTTACAGATACTGACTTTTTATTACAATGAACAGTGTCAGACCGCAAACGATTTGCGTCCTATGAATTTCCACTCAGCATCATGAGGACAACCAAACCCTTCCACGTTACAGATATTGACTTTTTATTACAATGAACAGTGTCGGACGGCAAACGAACTGCGTGCTATGAATTTCCACTCAGCCTCGTGAGGACAACCAAACTCTTCCACTTTACAGATACTGACTTTTTATTACAATGAACAGTGTCGGACCGCAAACGACCTGCGTCCTTTGAATTTCCACTCAGCCTCGTGAGGACAACGTGCGGACGAAAGCACAAATGATCCTAAAAACAGAAAAAAATACTCATAAGCGCACAACAATGTCACCGTATTTTTTGCATCACCATGTATTATATCTATCCAATTTTTTCTCACGAGACTAAGGGCATCCCTAAATCAAAAGTGGCGACTGAGAACATCCCTAAATCACAAGTGGAGGCCGAGTGCATCCCCAAATCACAAGTGGAGACTACAGTGTATCCCTAAATCACAAGTGGAAACTGAGTGTATCCCTAAATCACAAAAAGAGACTGAGTGCATCTTAAATCACAAGTGGAGACTGAGTGCATCCCTAAATCACAAATGGAGACTGAGTGCATCGCCAAATCACAAATGGAGACTCAGTGCATCCCTAAATCACAAATGGAGACTGAGTGCATCCCTAAATCATAAGTAAAGACTGAGTGCATCCCTAAATCACAGGTGGAGACTGAGTGCATCCCCAAATCACAAGTGGAGACTGAGTGCATCCCTAAATCACAAATGGAGACTGAGTGCATCGCCAAATCACAAATGGAGACTCAGTGCATCCCTACATCATAAGTAGAGACTGAGTGCATCCCTAAATCACAAATGGAGACTGAGCGCATCCCTGAATCATAAGTAGAGACTGAGTGCTTCCCTAAATCACAAGTGGAGACTGAGAACATCCCTAAATCACAAGTGGGGACTGGGTGCATCCCTAAATCACAAGTACAGACCGAGTGCATCCCTAAATCACAAGTGGGGACTGAGTGCATCCCTAAATCACAAGTACAGACTGAGTGCATTCCTAAATCAAAAGTGGAGATATATTTTTTTATTCCTATTTTGGATTCTACGTACCTTGAAACGTAAATTATCTAACTTTGGGGGGGTATTTTTTATTAAATTTTTGGATTCTACGTACCTTGAAACGTAAAATATCAAACTTTGAGGGGGTATTTTTTATTGAATTTTTGGATTCTTTGTATCTTGAAACTTAAAATACCAAATTTTGAAGGGGTATATTTTATTTGAAGGGGTATACCACTGGCTTTATACCTGACGTCTCTAATAGGACATACAAGATCAAAGCAAGCAACGAGTTCATCAGATGAGACCAGCAGCACATCAGTTCTGATGATCTGTCAAGCGATGCAATTTGTGTTTGTCTTAAATAGAAATAGTCACGGTCCACTGTACGGAAATTATCTCAACTCTTGCAACTGACTTACTTATTTTGAAACACTCTTGAGTGGAAGGAAAGCACTAGGTGAGGTTACAATCGTCACTATCGCACAATATACCTTTTTTTTTTTTAACTTGGCTTAACGTCTCTTTAACATCTATTGGTCATTCAAGACGGGGGTTTTACCCC
>CM022876.1:13683937-13698998 GCA_012654025.1 Pachypsylla venusta | reverse complement strand
CGAGATATCCAAGATTGAAGTAATCTATTGTCTGGAGAATGAAACCCCAGAGACGAAATTGTCAAAAATAATTTACTAAGAACATTCCAAGCTATCTGAATAATTGAACCTTAGCTAAGCGAGATATCCAAGATTGAAGTAATCTATTGTCTGGAGAATGAAACCCCAGAGACGAAATTGTCAAAAATAATTTACTAAGAACATTCCAAACTATCTGAATAATTGAACCTTAGCTAAGCGGGATATCCAAGATTGAAGTAATCTATTGTCTGGAGAATGAAACCCCAGAGACGAAATTGTCAAAAATAATTTACTCAGAACATTCCAAACTATCTGAGTAATTGAACCTTAGCTAAGCGAGATATCCAAGATTGAAGTAATCTATTGTCTGGAGAATGAAACCCCAGAGACGAAATTGTCAAAAATAATTTACTAAGAACATTCCACGCTATCTGAGTAATTGAACCTTAGCTAAGCGAGATATCCAAGATTGAAGTAATCTATTGTCTGGAGAATGAAACCCCAGAGACGAAATTGTCAAAAATAATTTACTAAGAACATTCCAAGCTATCTGAATAATTGAACCTTAGCTAAGCGAGATATCCAAGATTGAAGTAATCTATTGTCTGGAGAATGAAACCCCAGAGACGAAATTGTCCAAAATAATTTACTAAGAACATTCCAAGCTATCTGAATAATTTAACCTTAGCTAAGCGAGATATCCAAGATTGAAGTAATCTATTGTCTGGAGAATGAAACCCCAGAGACGAAATTGTCAAAAATAATTTACTCAGAACATTCCACGCTATCTGAGTAATTGAACCTTAGCTAAGCGAGATATCCAAGATTGAAGTAATCTATTGTCTGGAGAATGAAACCCCAGAGACGAAATTGTCAAAAAATAATTTACTAAGAACATTCCAAGCTATCTGATCTAAATAACTTACCCAATCATTGATTTATCAAAAATTTCCATAAGAAAATCAAAGATGCTTACCTGGAAAAATAAAAAGAGGAAAACAAAATTAAAACGGAACAAAAATCAATTTTAGTTTAGAAGGATTTCGTTCGCTAAACTGGGAAGGTTGGGAAATCATATCGTTGAATTTCGCGGAATGGCTGAGTTGCTACAATTCCTGACTAATAAAGGTAATACAGTTACCCATGCAGAAAGCAAGGAGAAGCTACTGCATTATATCCTTCCTATGTCCTCTGTGGATAGAGGCACTTAAAAAGAATACTTTCAAGCCACCCAAGTCCATGCCAGTCGTAAAAGGCGACTAAAGGAAGGGTTAGATACGACATCTTTTCCATTACCCATGCAGAAAGCAAGGAGAAGCATTGTCGGTAAGGATTCTGAAGCATCAACAACTCATGGCGAGTTGTAAACCAGCACTACGGTTGATATCCTATGATGATGAGAGCTAAGTCTGATGAAACAATTGAAAAAAATAGGATTATATGTAATAATATAAACACATCCATGCCCATCTAGCAACACCTTTGTTTGGATCTATTGAGACCAGCATTTCGAAGAGGTCACGAATTCACCGCCTCGTCCAATTGTGCTAATGAGGCTGTCATAACAATGAAAGACTCTTGAGTGGAATGTTACCACTAGGCGAGGTTAATGTCTGAGCCATTTTCTACCAAATAACCCTAAGAGCTTTATTTTTATGTGGTCAAATACTCAAATTAATGAGGAAAAAATCCTGCCTCTATTGGGGATTGAACCCGCGCCCTCCTGTTTAACACGCGCTTAACCACTGAACTACTAAGGCAGTTGAAAGTATTTCTCCAAATAAAATACTTAATTTTTGATGAGAACCACAGTTTGGTTTGGTCAGTAAGGAGTTGCTACTGAAACGTTCTGTGTAATTTACTTATACAGGACACAGATAGAGGTGAACCAATCAATCCATTTCAATGGCCTATACTCTATAGCATCATGACTTGCCAGTTTTTGCTATACAAACACACCACCATCAAGAGAGATGTTTAATGTAAATATTGAAATTAACAAATTAATCGATTCATTCCGCCCTTACGATGGCAATTGATATCTTCATTAACCAATCAATTTGGGGAACAGCACGATTTTCCCAATCAATTGTAACTACTCCAGTGTTCTCCTTAGTATTCCTTTGTTTCCCTATCGCTATCGATAAAGATCGATATTTTCTTTCGATATTTCCACTATTGGAAGGAAAATGTCAATATCGATATCGAATATCAGATCCTCCAATAGAAGAACTCCAATAAAAATCGGTGATCAATTGCAAACCAGACTAAGGTGACACTTCCTCCTCTATTTTATTCAATGGTCATCCTTAGCAGCTCTTTGTTATTGTTTTTATCTTCAGTCAAGTTTGCAATTGATCAACG
The DNA here is from genome assembly GCA_012654025.1 of Pachypsylla venusta. Lineage (NCBI taxonomy): Eukaryota > Metazoa > Arthropoda > Insecta > Hemiptera > Aphalaridae > Pachypsylla > Pachypsylla venusta. Next base: position 13,696,613 of record CM022876.1, on the reverse strand, counting down.
ATTTTTTTGGAGTTTTTCTTATCAGAGGATTGTGGAAACTATTCTATTAGCTTCTCCTTTAGCTGTGGAGATTATATTCATATTGAAACGCAAACTAAGCTAGCAAAGTTTAAATAATTCAATTCTCACACCATAAAAACTGAATTTCCTTTGCAATAATATCGCGATATCGATACCGGAAAAAATATTGATATCGTTTATCGCATAAAGACCAATATCGCAACAACCACCCTATGGAAGTTTGGAAACTAACATGGCTATACGAGTTTGGAAATTAACATGGCTATACACCAACTTTTTCAATGTTTTCGTCAGTTTTTGAGGTTTGGGGCGACCAGGACGTGAATCGTCCTCAAAATCTTTCTGGCCATCTTGAAACCGTTTAAACCACTTATAAAGCGTTCATCTTTTCAAACATGACTCCTGGTACACTGTCTTTAACAAAGAAAAAGTTTCACTAGCACTTTTACCAAGTTTTATGTAAAATTTAATAATCACTCGTTGCTCAACGTTTATATCAATCATAATTCCGGCAAAATAAAAAAAGTTGTCTTGCGCGTCGGGCTATCACAACAGAACTAATTACAGTACAGACATGCGACACCTATCAATCAAAATACAAGACTTGAAGCTGTCCAAAAATGTTCATCATATCTTCCTAGCATGCACAGCTTTTGCGTAGCGGCTCGAGTCTACGAACTTAATAGCCACACCTCGTACGATCTCAATTCTTGGCAGCTTTAAATAATTCACTGATGTTGTAGGGAGTCTTTTTTTTTTTTTTTTTGTATCCAGCTCGTTCTGCGTATTCTCCGTCCTCTCTTTCCACAGATCTTTCGCTCCAGAATCATTTGAAAGAGGGTATTTTTCTCCTCTCATCACATGTTTGCAATCTCCTGGTTTTTATATTTTGATTAGTTTGCCTTTATTTAATTTTCTGAGTACTTCGACATTTTTCACTTTCTTCACTTTGTCATGCACAAACATACCCTCACTATCTCGAAAATTTGACCCCCCCTTATTGTTTTGACCTAAGGTGACTTTTTGACCCCGCACCAGACTGGTGATTTTACGGATAGGTATGAATCAAAGAAACACTTTTGCTACGCACAAAAATACCCTCAAAATCCTGGAAATTTCATCAAACCTACATTTCGAAAATTAGCTAAAATGTGTTATATATTTTAGAGAGGGGTCTCTCGATTCGAAATTCATTCCTTACTACTAAAGATGAAAAGTCGATATAAGACCCCCCCCCCGAATGAAAATGGGCCGCTGATGTCTACGAGTATTTGATATTTCCTCAGATATTTCTTTTCGGGGCTTTTGACCTATTGATTACACGTAGGGCATTATCAAATTATCTGCGTTGCATCCTAACATATTTTTTTTAGTTTATTAGATGTTCCCTTTTCTACTCATCTAACATCTAGAACACAATGCTCATTCTAATATCAATTTGAGGAAGTTCCCGAGTACAATCCTTAATGGTTCTGAAGCGGTTAATGTTTGTGCTTGGAAAGATATTTAGATTGTACCTAACTGACTTATATCAAAGTCATGGCCGATATTCTTGGACGTGATCTATAACCAACTTATACAAAATAAGTTGTGGGAGAAAATTTATTGAAAAAAAAAAATCTTTTTTTTTAGGTCTCTTCTATTGTGTTGTTGGTAAAGACGTGTGAGATATTTTTAATTGAGATGTTCCCAGTTTCGGACAAGATGAAGGTGTTTAACGAGAATTTGTGTAGTTGGGAGCGGCGTTTGCAAAGACGTCTGAGAGAGTATATTGATGTTTGCAGTTTGGGACACGGAGAAGGTGTTTCGATAGAATTTGTGTAGTCGGGATCTGCGCGCCTGAGAGATTATTGTGATGTTCCCAGTTTGGGACAAGATGAAGGTGTTTCGATAGAATTTGTGAAGTCGAGATCTGCGGGCCTGAGAGATTATTTTGATGTTCCCAGTTTGGGACGAAGAGAAGTTTTTTCGAGAGAATTTGAGTAGTCGGGATCTGCGCGCCTGAGAGATTATTGTGATTTTCTCAGTTTGGGACAAAGAGAAGGTGTTCACAAATATTCTTTGTAGTCGGGATCTGTGTTTGAGGAAATATGTGAGAAAATTTGCAGAACTTCATAGTTTCATAGCTTAGGATAAGGAGAATGTGTTTTAGAAAAATTCTTTGTAGTTGGAATCTATTTTTGGGAAGACTGTGGAGAGTGTTTTAAAATCCTCCCAGTTTAGGACAAGCAAATCTTCGGACAGATCCTTTTTATTTGTACCAGTGTTTGGAAAGTCTTTTAGTGTTTACCTTATAACAAATAATATAATAAGTGCAGTAGGGAACACATTCAGAACAACATGGGATTCCATCAATACCAAATTTTGTGGAGGATGAAGAAATTACGTAATTTTGGTTTATTATTTTTAATAATAAACCTTTGGAATCGTCACAAAAAAAATATTACCCCCACCCCCTCAAAATTTGATATTATAAGTTTCAAGGTACGTAGAACCCAAAAATCGAATAAAAAAAATCCGTTTGTCTGCCCTACGCCGTGATGGGCACTTTTGCCACTTAGCTTTGACCGACTTGGATGAAATTTGGTATATAGGTCTCATCTGGGCTCTAATTTTGGGTGCAATCGAATACACCCTTGGCGATTTTTGGCGTTTTTTAGCGGTTTTCGGTATTTCTGTCTAAATAGAGAATGATAAGAGCTAGAGATTTGAAATTTTGTATGTATGGCATATTTGGGGTCTCAGTTAGCTCCCCGGGTTCAATCAAATATACCGCTAGCGGTTTTCATTAATCCTGTCTAAAAAGAGAATGGCAAGAGCCAGAGACTTCAAATTTAGTAGGTATGTCAAATTTAGGGTCTAATNCCCCCCCCCCCCCCCCCCAATTTTTTCGCCACACCAAATTTTGTTTGTTTTTTTGGGTGGGGGAGGGGCAAAAAAGGTTTATTATTTTTTGCCAGAAAAATAATAAACCCATGTGTCACATTGGCAGAGTTTTTAAATACAACGCCTGACTCTCCATTGTTCATAAAGTATTTGAAATCCACGAGGACAATATTAATAACGACGCGACGGTGATATAAATCCAACAGAAACTCTCAAGGATACCAATAACAAAGAAACACACACAGAAACCCAGATCCCGTATATCTGGTGTGGATAAACCTAATAAAAAAAAATGTGTGAAAACCACGAAGTGTTACCCATAGGACCTAATGGTCGACATAATACTGGAAACCGCAGCCCTACTGGCTTCATCCAAATGATCTTGACACAGGGCTGGAAATGAATTGTAACTTTCTCATCAGAAGAACAATAGAATCTTGATTTTAACACTCCATATTTGTATATTTGTAAGCTAAATCCAAAAAATGTCGGCCCATTAAAGTAGTGAGANTTCCTTATGTTATATTCCAAATTTTAAGTTATAATCATTATCAGGGGCAAAGTTAGGAGGGTAGGGAAAACAGTACGAAGCCCTTCGTGTAAATATACACACTGCGTGCGTCAGGCCGGAACTTGGCCTGGCGCACTGCCGTGCGCCTAGATTCCTCTTTAAGGTTGTCACAGCACCCAACTCTCAACAGGAAAGAAGCCTGTATATCTCTTTAAAAAATAGAAAAAAAATAAAGAAGTTTTATCCAGGAACCGCTTTCGCATTACTTCAGGGCACTCATCTTTACAGCCATGTCATCCCGAAAACGAGAACATTCGATCAGAAAATTTTCAGTCCGGCCGGAATTCGAACCCACAACCTCTGGACCACGAATCAATGGTCTTAACAACTCGGACACGGAGGTCGGCAGCCTGTATATCTAGGGAAGGGTAAAGGCCTGGGTAACCTTGATCAGTCTTTTGGCTAGTTAAGCCTGGTATGAAGCTGCCGCCTGCTTAGTCTCCACGCTATTTGGGAGTTGCAATCAAAAATGACGTGAGAAGCAGTTTTCTCATCAACCCCGTAAAGTCCACACAAAAATTAGGTCCTGATGGAAGCACAAAGTTAGGTGTTTTCTCAGACCACAATGTCCAGTGGTCAGGCCAGTGGCTAATCTGATATTTTTGAGACTGAGGACAAGGATCACAATAGTTGGTCCCTGTAACATGGCTCCAATGTCTCTTAGACCCGAGACGATGTTCAGCGTTCAGCCATTAATGTAAGATGCGCATCGAGTACCCATCAATGAAGGCTTAAAACACGGAGAGCCGAATTTTGTTTTTTCGCTACTAACTCAATTAAAGTCAATATTCCGGGAATGTGTCATTGATATAAAACCACATAAAGGACATTGCATTTAAATTTTAGGATCTATAGATTATGCAGAATTAAGGTAAATTAGTTGAGGGGTCTGTTTTATGGCGTGGATGGAAATTCTTCACTGTTTTCCGATGTTAAGTGTAGGTCTTCAATTTCAAGTTCTCTGTCTTTCTTCTCCTTCTTTCTTTACCTTCACCTCTTCCAAATTCTATATGGGGTGGGCGTTGCTTTCCTTAATTTTACCATGCCTGAACCTAAAATAAACTGTTCCACCTAAAATTAACTGTCCAATGATTTAAATTCCCATGTCCAATCAAAAAATTTAAATTATATTTTATATGTTTGTGTGTTCGTCTCTGATATACAGCGAGTCACACAATTACCGGAAACAATCCTTTACTTTTGAATAGCTTGCAATTTCTTAATTCAAAATTCCACAAAAATATAGTTTTCTAGAGAAATTTTCTTTAACTTCAACTTTTTCTCAATTCTATCAAGCATAGAATCTGCGTAGAAACTTGTTTTTTTTTCCGGTTTGAAGCACAGTTTATTAAAAGCTGGATGCCTTTCCTAACACTACACCTTCTGTATTTACACGGGCTACGGGCGGCTTAGGACAGTCACCTAATGCCTAATCTGGTTCGCTTCCCTTGGTGGCTACATTTGTTGCCTATCTTTCTACCCGTGCAAAAAATTGAAATCCTTATAACAATTAGGCACAAAACGCCATTCATTGAATTCACGTATCACTTTAGCCATGCCTGAGCCCTCTCAATGTCACACCTTGACAAAGTTACTATAGGTACGGTGATGATGCTGGGTTATTATTTTATAGTTTTCTAATGTCCCCTGATAGAGTTCTTGTGAGAATGTGGTTTGCATAGTATCTTGATATTGCTAAACTTTGCTTCTCTAATAGTGAGAAGAAAAACACTGCCAATGTGACATCAGGGCGGATCCAGGACTCCAGGAGAGAACTTTGTTTGGAACAGGAAGAAGGTTTTTCGAGACATTCTTTGTAGTCGGATTGGAAAGGAGTTTGTGTGATATTTTAGTGAGATGTTCCCAGTTTGGGATAAGAAGAAGATTTTTCGAGATATTCTTTGGGGTTGGAAAGGAGTTTGAAAGATTTTTAATTGATTTGTTCCCAGTTTGAACGATTTTTAATTGATTTGTTCCCAGTTTGGGATAAGAAGAAGGTTTTTCGGGATATTCTTTGGGGTTGGAAAGGAGTTTGAACGATTTTTAATTGATTTGTTACTAGTTTGGGATAAGAAGAAGGTTTTTCAGGATATTCTTTGGGGTTGGAAAGGAGTTTGAACGATTTTTAATTGATTTGTTCAAAGTTTAGGATAAGAAGAAGATTTTTCGGGATATTCTTTGTAGTCAGCTTGGAAAGGAATTTCAGAGATTTTAAATTGAGTTGTTTGGGATAAGAAGCAGGTTTTTCGAGATATTCTTTGGGATTGGAAAGTAGTTTGAACGATTTTTAATTAATATGTTCCCAGTTTGGGATAAGCAGAGGTTTTTTTCGAGATATTCTTTGTAGTCGGGATGCGTGTTTGGAAAGCAGCCTGAGCGATTTTTGATGTTATTCGAGTCAAATTGAAGCCCGTACAAGAATGGGGAATGCTTCAGTGGGGTTGTCGAATCTACACTAATAAAATTCAATGTTGGTAAAATGACTGACTGACTCATAATCAACGTCACTCGACTTAACGTAGAAGCTCGAAGTAATTGTACCGCTACAAAGATCATTTTCCTTTTAGTATTGAAGTACATAATAAGGAAGGAAAAAATACAAAGTTTAACACTATCTTGGTTTATACTTTATAGCAGATTTTACCATATTTGCAAAGCACACGTAATTATTTTGGTCAGAAGGAATTTTATACCGCCACGTGAGAAGTTGCGGGCATCAGTTAGTAACTTATAACCAGACACCTCTCTCTGACTTGACTCTTGGGATGCTAAGCAGTCCCTTATAAGATTTGTCGTTGATGAATCCATAACTTGTAAACATTAATTTAATGTTTCAACACTCACATGAGGTCTCCTGTCTCGTTGAGCCTTAAAATTCGGCGCTACTTCGGCAGAATTTTTCTGCAACCCTTATGTGTGTGCGTCATGGTGTAAATGAAAATTTTATCAAAGAAAGATGATTCCAGAATTGTATTCTTATTATTTATTTGATAATAGTTCACGTTTTGATTGAATAAATTGATAGAAAATTTGATTATCCTTCAGTGTACAACATCTTAGTTTTATATTGATCAACATTCGAGGCTGCATAATAATGCTCCGCGTGCTCTTTCGTGAAAATCAACGCGGAGTTAAATTTAGGAATCATTTCGTTCGGTCAATAAGACACTTCCAGGAGAGCAGATGTTCCTCTATAATGGATTCCTCGTCTGAAATAGATCTGATTATCTTTGTGGATGTGGTGGTTTCACCACGGACGGGTTAGCACGCACGCGCTATTGACTTCAGGCAGGTGCAGAATCAAAAATCTAATCAATATTTTGATTTCTATTGTTCTTGGGATTTCATAAAAATTAATTGTTTGGATTTTTTCCAAGGGAGATTTTCAGCTTTAACTCTGCGTTCACTTATACGAAAGAGCTAAGAATCCAAAGGTTTACTATTTTCAAGCGAGTTTCTATGCTGGAAACTGTGGGAGGCATGCTGGGGTTACGTGCCAGGAAAGAGTTACGGCTAAAGAGAGTAGGTACCCAACAAAAGAATGTCGCATGGTAAAAAAAAGGTAAGCAGCGCCGACCCCAATGGGAATTTGGAAAGGGCGGAGTTAAAAGGTTGGTTAAACAAAATTGTTACGACTTTGGAGGGGAAAGACTGTAAATTCAAATAAGTTAAAAACACCTTTATAAATATCGTCAGAAATCTGGAGTGTGAAATGACGTTTAGAATTTAGTCTCATTGGTAGACTGCTGAATCAAAACCTAGCAAAATTAGCCATCAAAATTGTATGACATCATGTTAAAACGAACTCCTGGAGTTTGTTGGAAGGCTGCAAATACTGTACGAGTGACTGTGAAAGAGGATCTGGGATTTGATATAAATTTATTGAAAATTCACAAATTCCGGTTAAGGGTGTCCGGGTTGGTTCATTGAATTAGATTTATTTTCCAGGATTTTTTCAAGAAGATTTCTCAGCTTTTCAACTTATTTGGAATTTCCCCAGGTTTTCCAGGTAAAAAAATCTGTCTCTAAATTTTTGTATTTGGCCGGTTTGTAACAGTTCGTCATGAGTTGTTGATACTTGAGAATTCTTACGAATAATCTCATTGCTTTCTACATGGGTAATGGAAAAGATATCGTTTCCAAACCTGCCTTTAGTCGTATTTTACGACTGGCATGGACTTGGGTGCCTTGGAAGTATTCTTTTTAAGTCCCCCTATTCACAGGGGACATAGGTAGGGTATAATGCAGTTGCTCCTCCTTGCTTTCTGCATGGTTAATGGAAAAGATGTCGTTTCCAAACCTTCCTTTAGTCGCCTTGTACGACTGGCATGAATCTGGGTGGGTTGGAAGTATTCTTTTTGAGTCCCCCTATCCATAGGAGACTATAGGCAACTATTTGACATTTATTTCTACTTATATGGGGCGGTAAATGGGAAGAGATGATCAGTCTGTGGATGAGGACCCGTTCACTCACAGGTGGTGATTGTCATTAGAAGATTCATCAAGAGGTGACCAGTCTGTGGATGAGGACCCGTTCACTCACAACTGGTGATTGTCATTAGAAGATTCATCAAGAGGTGACCAGTCTGTTGATGAGGACCCGTTCACTCACAAGTGGTGAGTCATTAGAAGATTCACCAAGAGGTGATCAGTCTGTGGATGAGGACCTGTTCACTCACAGGTGGTGATTGTCATTAGAAGATTCACCAAGAGGTAATCAGTCTGTGCATGATGACCTGTTCACTCACAGGTGGTGATTGTCATTAGAAGATTCATCAAGAGGTGATCAGTCTGTGGATGAGGACCCGTTCACTCACAGGTGGTGATTGTCATTAGAAGATTCACCTGTTTATATTATGCGGTTTGCTTCATCTGCTTTCAACCAATATAAAATCCAAAACATTATATTATCACAATGCTTAACTCACACTTTTTTGGTTAATTATTTTCTATAATGAACCTTACGAATCGTCATGAAAAAAAAAAATACCTCCCCTTAAAATTTGATCTTTTACAAATCATGGTACTTCTCAGTATAATTCGCATCAAAATTAAACTATAATACTGCGTGCCCCAAAAGTCCGATACCACCTCAATATGTTTTGAACGGCTTTATGTGGAGTTTTGAAATTTTGCATGGTATGAAAATAAAACTAATTCAATATTACATCCCAAATTGAACCACCTGTTGGTGTGACCAATTTTTCAGGGGCGGGTCCCATGTGGGCCCCAGGGGGTCCATTTTTTGTTTTTTAAATACGAACCCCCATTTTGTAATACATTGTCAGAAAGACAATAAAATTAGAAGTACTTTGCAAAAAATTGGTTTCAAAATGACGGCCATTTCAATTTTCCAAGACATGACTTACAAGAGTGTCTATAACTAGGCGAATTATTTGCAATGGGATATTGAATAATTACATAGGACACCAATGTCGAGGAACCTGTTTTTTTAGACATATTTTTTTTTCGGGGGCGGAATCTATCTGACCCCGAGGAGTCACTTGTTACTGAACACACCCCATCAGAATATTATTGATAGAAGAGATATAACTTATAACTAGGTAAATTTCTCTAATTATGGTCCCTATCTTTTATTATATGGGGTGCGTACAGTAACAAGTGGCTCCTCGGGCTTCTTCTTGGCAACGCAAAATTCGATTATCAGAAAGATGTTAATGTTTACGAAATATACCAATGTTTATAATCGCTGTACAAGCTGAAAGGTCGCACTATATATTTTAAAATCAGTGTCCTGCAATAGCCATTGTCCCTTAATAGCCCACTATCACTAAACTTCTGATTTTGTGTGTTTGAATATTTTTCAAAACTTTTAAGTTGATTTGTTAATTATTCAGAAAAAAAAATGAAAAAATTCATTATGATAATTTTTTCACTGGGCCTCTTAGGAAATCCCGGGCCTGGGGGGATTCCGCCCCTTTCCCCCCTCTCGTCGGGCCTGCTCTACCATCGAAGATGATGCTGTCCCTATTGATTTATTTAAAGAAATCAATGACTTACTTTAATCAATGGGGAAACACATGATGATATCTGAGGAACAAACTTTTGATTGGGGATTCAATCAAGTGTAACTTCAATAATAGAAATTTTGGGATCCCTTGCGGTGAATCTACATTGGGCAAGGATTCAGATCGGCATCAGTGGATGCAATCTAAGAAATTCAATTAGAATAATCTTCACTTTAATCCTAGGATTGCCGAGCTCTATTCAATTACGTGCATTGCCAAGGGGGGGGGGTACAAAGTACCCGCAAACAAAATAAAGGATAAAATGATTTTTTTTTATTACAATAAGTCGCTATTACTTTATTAAACTAAAAAAATATAAACCAAATCAATTATTATCATATTATCTTACATAAAAATAAAATTAAATCCCAGGAATAAAATAATGTAAATGAAAATAAAAAAAAAAATCGCTAGACCCTGGGAAATCTATTCTGAACCAGAATGTTGTCCTTCCTGACATCCCACACAGACAAATGTCTTTTGACAGTGTTTGCACACACTTATTTCTTGCATGTGATACATAATTAGACACTTTCGACAATTTATGGTAGCTTTTAATGGTAGCTTTAGACAATCAATGTATTGGTTACATGCATTGCCAAAAAGTACCTGCACCCAAAGTTTGGCTTCAATATCATCTCTTAGAAGGCTTAGAACATACATATTTTTATATACTATGATGGAAAATANTACTTTGTCCCCCCCCCCCCACCTTGGCAATGCTAGGGTTAATATCTCAGAAACAGATGAAGATTTCAAGTAAAACTATTTCAAGAATACATATTTTTCCTACCTCATCCCGTAAAAAGGAATATATTGTAATTTGGTTAAAATTTAGAGGTGGTCAATGCCATAACGCGTTTTGAGATAATCCAGACCCCAAAATTCGGAGTTTCAGTCGGTCTGTCTGTGCAAATAATATATCACTCACTTTAAATGATTAGAGAATTGAAATTTGTATGTTTTTAGATTACAAAAGAAAAGAAGAAAAAGAAAAAAATACTCTGACAAATGAATGAAAATGGGAAATTTAAATATTTATTCTTTCAAAAAATCAGTTGAAAAAATATGACCCGAGCACTAAAGAGGGGGTCATATTTCAAAATGAATAATATTTTATTTTAAAAAATCTAAAGTTCTTATTGAAAATTTAAAAACTAAATCAGACAACTCTTTGGCGGGTACTTCGATACAATTATAATTCTCATGAATTGCGCTCTGAAGCCGCTGGAAAGGGTCTTAACTTTTGGTAACATACCCTTTTGGGAAGTTGTTTTTGTGCACTCTAATGTGACGCAAAGAACATGTTTTTGCAAGGAATGCACTTTTCTTTACACGAATGTGATATATAAATTTAAGAGAGAGAAACAAAAATATATTTTAAGTAAAAAATAATTTGGGGCTGTCAGCCTTTGGCTGGTTGCAACAATACACAGCATACCAATCAGTCATTAGATATATATTTTTTGTTGTTGTTGTAGTTTTGATCTTTTATTCTTTGTTACCTTGAGGTGATTTTTTTTGTTCATTTTATCTATGTGCCATAAATGCCATAAATATTTATAGTCCTTAATTTTCTTCTATTGCGGCCGGCAAGAACTTTGTGCCCTAAAAATCCATAATAATAAAACTCAATGTAATGCAATGATAGAAGTATATTTATTTGTAATTATGTATCACTAATTCTTTAGCCAAAATGGTAAGAAATATCGAAAAATTGATGGGAATGGACCCCCCACAGCCTGGTACCTCAGGAAAACTATCAGAATTCAAAAATGTCAAACCGTTTTTGAGTTATACTTATTTTTTGCTCAAATTCAGTAAGTTCAGGCCAGATAAGAAGAAATGTAAAACATAATTACTGTAATCAAAGCGATAAAGTTTTTTTTTTTTTTAATTTGGCTTAACGTCTCTTTAACATTTATTGGTCATTCAAGACGAAGGTTTCACCCTCCATTCGCTGGAAACTTGCAAACCAGAGACCTACATTGACATCACGCAGCCTGGGTTGGGCCGAGAAAATAGCCAGCATCACGAGGGCGCGAACCCACGTGGGCACTCACATGACACAACCTCGCTGGGCGTCGCTTAACTCCAGTGATCTAACGGGAACTGGTGTATACAACGTGCCATAGACGCTGGCGCGAATTAAATATGGTTGAAAAAAAATAATGGAAAAAATTAAATTGAACCGTGGCTAAGCACAGGGTACACCTGCTAGTATCAAAGAAAGAAAATCTTTAGGACACTTGGTAGAAGTATCAAATACAAGAAATGAAAATGAAACGAATAAAAAATGTGTGTGTACTTATGTACGCGCGTGAGAAGTTATACTTCTTTTTAAAATTAAATTTAAAAATATTTAAAAATACTGAACTTTTTTGCTGTCACCCATCCATTATTTGTCCCTACTCGGTGTAGCTTAACATTAGAGAGATGGGATCTAGACAAAAATCTTCCCAGGAATTCACCCATCAACTGTGCCAAATAGGTCGTCGCGAAAAATTTCCAGAAAGAATGTCATTTAAGTCGAAAAACGTGAACTTTTTTGAGGTCACCCTCCATTGTTTGTCCCTACTCGGTGTAGCTTAACATTAGAGTTGCAAAATATGTCCTAAATGAAGGAGTAAGATGTCACCTAAAACTTTCTCGCTTNGGGGGGGCTATAGCCGGCCCCCCCCCCCCCCTTGTGTACGCCCCTGGTTTGAAAGGAATTTTACTCTCCACCCTACCCCTAAACACGAGTAATCTACTGCTCAGTGAACACTTTAATAGTACGATACCTATTAACACCTCTTACAATGCACAAGTCATTGTTGAAAAGATAAAATGGGGATCCTCACATACTTCAGTAACCCTATTGTGGCATTTCATTCAGAAAATTTAAACAAAACAAAAAGAAATTTGCAAACTCATTCATTTCATTTATACAGTGTGTCTTATCTCTATGCAAAGTATACTGACTCTGACTGACTCATTATCAACATAACTCAAGCCCAGTTTGTATACATACTCTGACTGACTCATCAACATAACTCAAGCCCAGTTAGTATACTGACTCTGACTGACTCATTATCAACATAACTCAAGCCCAGTTTGTATACATACTCTGACTGACTCATCAACATAACTCAAGCCCAGTTAGTATACTGACTCTGACTGACTCATT
>CM022876.1:13638724-13648971 GCA_012654025.1 Pachypsylla venusta | reverse complement strand
TGTAACGTTCAAGGTTGATGTATTGGGGCCTCATTTTCAAATTCAATTAAAAAAGTATGGTTTTTGTTCGTTTTTATTATATCAACGTCAATTCCGAAAATTTCGGGATTGGATGGCGAATCCCGGGATCAAAATTTCAACCATTTTCGGGCGGGATCCCGGAATCGTAATCCCTAGGGCACGGGTAGTCCCGGTGCGAAGAGCGTCATGACAAATAGTGCGAACAAAGATAAAACATATCCTTGAAGCTGATATACAAAAATATACAATTGAAAAACTATAGATACATATAAAAAGAAAGAGAGCGAAAGAAAAAAGAGGTGATTGCTTGGAACGAGGATAAAGCGGTGAAAGCGAGTCGAATGAAAAAAGTTTTCCTTGATTCACTTGGGAGTAATAGAATAAGGGAGAGTGTTAGAAAATGCGACGCTGAAACAGTTCCCCAGATGACGATATTTGGTGTGGAGGCCATAAGGGCGCCGCACACCCCACCCAACCCCACCCACCGTTTGTCACCTCCCTCTAGTCTCTTCTATTTTAACTTTCTAGATGTTTTTTTTTTTTTTTTTGGTGATGTTGATCTTTGGATGTTTGTTAGGGGGAGGAGGTATTTTCTTAAGTATCATTTTGGAGAGAAAGAAAGAGAGAAAAAAAAAACGTTAAAATGTGACACTAAATGGCCATGAAGGGAATCAACTGAAGAAAGGATTATGAACGCCAACCAACAGTGGTAGTGGTTCTGTGAACTGTAGACCTCACGCAATCTCCAAGAATATGAACAACTAGGTATTTGCCTCTATACTTTGCTACGGTCTCTAGAAAGCATGGTCGTTCCCGTGCTAATATAGTATTCATTGATTTCCCTTACAAATAACGGCCGTAACTCGATAACAGTTGGATAGTTTTTTTTTGCAAACTATGTCCTAAATTATGGTTTAATAGGCTACACCTAAAACTTATCAACTTTGAGTTGATACGTTATAGCGACAAAATTTAAGATATTGGACCGTGACCGGCTGAATTTGGTCAAAAATCGAAAAATCGAGATGTAATTCGAAAACGGTTTTACATTTTTATTTTTCGGATATTTTTTTCTGTGATTTGAGTGTATGCTTTATGGGTCAATTCCCATGAATTTTTCGATATCTCTTACCGTTTTGGCTAAACAATTAGTGATACATACTTACACCATACATGCATGTATCGTTACATTGAGTTTTATTAACCCATTTATGCCCACGGGGTCGAAAACGACCCATCCTAATTTACGATTTTTTAAACTAGCTGTTTCGCCCGTGCTTCGCAACGGCCTATAGATTGGCACCTTAGAAGCATGGTCGTTCCCGTGTGAAAGTAGGTGTGTACGCTGTTGTATGTATATACATGTATCATGCTATCTCTCCGGCTCCAATGTATTTCTTATGGGGATTGTTTACTTTTCGCGTATTCTACCCTTTAAAATTAATTTTTTTTTGCAAAATCCTTTCTTAGTGCACACTTACATGGTGCAACGAAGGTCCCTGCCAAATTTCAAGTCTGAAGAATTAATAGTTTCTGCTCTACGTTGATCAGTCGCTCAGGACATTGCCTTTTACTTGCATATATAAAGATAGATAATTGACCGAAGTGAGGTCTATGGTTTAAACTCAATATTTTATGTTTGTATGTTTACCAAATTATTGTGCCGGAAGACACTAAATTCATAATATGGATAAAAAAATCTTGACCTCGACGTGATTTGAACACGCAACCTTCTGATCTGGAGTCAGACGCGCTACCGTTGCGCCACGAAGTCTTCATATCAAATAATAAGAGATTGCGTGTATTGACCGTATGAACTTTCTTATTCGATTTTTGTATTCTTGGTATCTTAAAAGATAAAATATTCAAATTTGAGTGGATATACGAGGGTGATTCCATAAGTTCGTGGTCCGACTAACAAAGGGTTAATGTAGAGTAGTTCTGTGAATGTATTTACATGTCTTACACTGTCTAATGATAATATGAGGTAAAATTATTTTAATTTTGACAGGTCCGACAAACAAAGGGTTAATGTAGAGTAGTTCTGACAATATTTTTACATATCTTACACTGTCTAATGATAATACGAGGTAAAATTATTTTAATTTTGACAGGTCCGACCAACAAAGGGTTAATGTAGAGTAGTTCTGACACTATTTTTACATATCTTACACTGTCTAATGATAATACGAGGTAAAATTATTTTAATTTTGACAGGTTTGACCAACAAAGGGTTAATGTAGAGTAGTTCTGACAATATTTTTACATATCTTACACTGTCTAATGATAATACGAGGTAAAATTATTTTAATTTTGGCAGGCACGACAACAAAGGGTTAATGTAGAGTAGTTCTGACAATATTTTTACATATCTTACACTGTCTAATGATAATACGAGATAAAATTATTTTAATTTTGACAGGTCCGACCAACAAAGGGTTAATGTAGAGTAGTTCTGACAATATTTTTACATATCTTACACTGTCTAATGATAATACGAGGTAAAATTATTTTAATTTTGGCAGGCACGACAAACAAAGGGTTAATGTAGAGTAGTTCTGACAATATTTTTACATATCTTACACTATCTAATGATAATACAAGGTAAAATTTTAAGGTGCCAAGAATCACATGAGAGTCAATTTCTCTACATCATAGGTTAAGAATATTGATAATTGAGAATCCGTACGTATAATGTAGTAGCTTCTCCTTGCTTTCTGCATAGGTAATGGAGAAGATATCGTTTCCGACCCTTCCTGTAGTTGCTTTTTACGACTGGCATCGCCTTGGGTGTCTTGGAAGTCCCCTATCCACAGGGGATATAAAAAAATAATGCAGTAGCTTCTCCTTGCTTTCTGCATAGGTAATGGAGAAGATATCGTTTCCGATCCTTCCTGTAGTTGCTTTTTACGACTGGCATCGCCTTGGGTGTCTTGGAAGTCCCCTATCCACAGGGGATATAAAAAAATAATGCAGTAGCTTCTCCTTGCTTTCTGCATAGGTTATAAAAAAGTTACATTTCCGACCCTTCCCGTAGTCGCCTTTTATGACTGGCATTGCCTTGGGTGTCTTGGAAGTATTCTTTTTAAGTCCCCCTATCCACAGGGGACATAAAAGGATAATGCAGTAGCTTCTCCTTGCTTTCTGCATGGGTAATGGAAAAGATATCGTTTGTGACCCTTTCTGTAGTTGCTTTTTACGACTGGCATCGCCTTGGGTGTCTTGGAAGTCCCCTATCCACAGGGGACATACAAGGATAATGCAGTAGCTTCTCCTTGCTTTCTGCATAGGTAATGGAGATGATATCGTTTCCGATCCTTCCTGTAGTTGCTTTTTACGACTGGCATCGCCTTGGGTGTCTTGGAAGTCCCCCTACCCACAGGGGATATAAAAGGATAATGCAGTAGCTTCTCCTTGCTTTCTGCATAGGTAATGGAGAAGATATCGTTTCCGACCCTTCCTGTAGTTGCTTTTTACGACTGGCATCGCCTTGGGTGTCTTGGAAGTCCCCCTATCCACAGGGGATATAAAAGGATAATGCAGTAGCTTCTCCTTGCTTTCTGCATAGGTAATGGAGAAGATATTGTTTCCGACCCTTTCTGTAGTTGCTTTTTACGACTGGCATCGCCTTGGGTGTCTTGAAGTCCCCCTACCCACAGGGGATATAAAAGGATAATGCAGTAGCTTCTCCTTGCTTTCTGCATAGGTAATGGAGAAGATATCGTTTCCGACCCTTCCTGTAGTTGCTTTTTACGACTGGCATCGCCGTGGGTGTCTCGGAAGTCCCCTATCCACAGGGGATATAAAAGGATAATGCAGTAGCTTCTTCTTGCTTCCCGCATAGGTAATGGAAAAGATATCGTTTCCGACCCTTTCTGTAGTTGCTTTTTACGACTGGCATCGCCTTGGGTGCTTTGGAAGTATTCATCAACAGGGGACCGTCAATATGTTACTATTTTTTTATAATTGTATAACATTATTCATTTTCATTAGAATGCTTCGCATATAATCTTGTAATACACTGTTTCATCCCACTCTATACTCAATATACAGTAAGATAATCCTATTTTCTAATGTTGAGTCACGTTTAACTTGTCAACTTATTAGATAGGTGACATCTCAAGTATTATTGGTATGAAGATTCAAGTGCCAATTTTAGTTCTCTATTAGTTGTTAGGTGGGTGGTCAGGTGGTTAACCAAAAAGGTGACTAAAATCTTGACTAGTTTTGTACACTGGCCAATTTTTGTTTACACAAAAATAATCCACCCTTTTTTGAAGAAAAATGTTTTCATCCCATCAACACTCGGGGCAGAGTTTTGCTATAATATTTAATTTTTCGTTAGTAATTTTTTTTTGTGGGGAAATTAGAATAAATTGAACCAGTTCTCGTAAGATTACAGAAGTTCTACAACGTACAGCGAGGTGTTTAAGGAATAGGGTGACCTCGTAGGTTCGCGTCACGGGATGCTGGTTATTCCTGGTCCAACCCAGGCTGGGTGAGGTCAATGTGGGTAGCTGCTTTGTTAGTTTCCAACGAATGGAGGGTACCCTTGTCTCGAATGACCAATGGATGTTAAAGAGACGATATGCAAAATAATAATAATAATAATAACAAAGTCAATATTCCAGGAATGTGTCATTGATATAAAAAAAATGTCAAATGACCTTCAGATTTAAATTTTAGGACCTATAGATTACGCAGAATTAGGGTATTTAGGTGACAGGTCGGGCCCGGCAGCATTTTGCTGAATACTTTTGTATGTGTGTCAAGAAGTGGATGATAATTTTTTTATAAAAAAAAAATTGGTTCCAGAATTATATTAATCATTAATTTTGGTAATATATATTCAGGTTTTGATTGAATAAATTGATTTTTTTTTTTTTTTTTTTTTTNCTTTAAAATCTATTGGTCATTCAAGACGGGGGTTTTACCCTCCATTCGCTGAAAACTTGCAAACCAGCTACCCACATTGACCTCACCCAGACTGGGTTGGGCCGGAAAATTGAGCCAATGATACGTAATGTTCCCAAGCGGTCACCCATCCAAGTACTTATCACGCCCGACGTTGCTTAACTTCAGAGATCTGACGGGAACTGGTGTATTCAACGTGGTATGATTGTTGGCTAGATAGAGAACTTAATTATCCTTCAGTGTACAATTCAATATTTAGAAAATTTACTAAATTTGTTGCCTTCGCTTGGATTCGAACCAACAGCCCCCTGCTTACGAATTCGTCATTCTTACCAACTGAGCTATACTGAGGCTGTTATTTCAATTCAATATAAGAAAAATTGTGCACTGTATATTGATCAACATTTGACAACATAATGCTGCTCCGCGTGTTCTTTCATGAAAATCAAGGCTGCGTGTGATGAGGTGTTAAAACTCAATGTAAAAGAATTGAGGAGCGCGGTAGCGTTTTGTCGCTCCAATACGATGAGCGTTGCACAAGTAATATCCGTCCTTTACGTCACAAGGTGCCAGGGGAAAATTTTGTGGAGTGACTTTTGTTGAATGTTTGATGCTCGGATACCCAGATGAAGATCAATAATTTGAAAAAAAATAATACGGGAACAGTGAGAAAAAAAAAATCAAATCGTTAGGGCTATAGCCAAGTTTCCGGTGCGAAATATTTTACGTGGGTTTTTCAATATCCTCCTCAGGCCCAAGCGTAAAAAGTGCTTTGTAGTGCTAGACGCCCGATGTACACACCCGTGTACTTTTATTTTGTATTGCCCCATTGCGCCATTTTATGTTTCCTTCACTCTTATCAAAAAATCTCTGCGCCAAATGAAAATTTCAAAATTCTCTGGTGAGTAAAATTAAAACTTCGGAATTTTTATTTTTCTGTGTTAGGATATGCGCCCAAGTCCTAAATTCAAAGTGCACAGGTGTGTACATCGAGCGTTGGCCACTACAAAATAGATTTGACCGCCGGCGCCGGGCATTACAAAATAAAAGTACACGGGTGTGTACATCGGGCCTAGGGAGGATATTGAGAAGTCTTGGCCCATGGGGAATCCCCCCTCCCCTCCGCCTGTTGTCAAACCTATGATTAGAAATATCACTTACCTGATAACACAGATGCGCCATCATCCATTTCGTCTCCACTAGAAGCATCATCAGAACTGGCCACCTCCTCGCCAACATGGCCACTACATTGAGATGACGAGCTGGACACACTAACATGACGTCGGCGCCGTTTGGATTCTGAAAAAAAAAAAAACAGGACCAAAATAAGAGATTTTATTATTGACAAGGGTGATCATCATGTCCGATGGTGGCCTCCGTGACCGATCCTACGCATCAGGATGGCTGGAACACATTCTATCACAGTTCCAGCCAAAGTTCATCAGGATGACCTGGAACAGATACCATCACAGTTCCAGTCAAGGCTCATCAGGATGACCTGGAACGCATATCATCACAGTTCCAGCCTAGGTTCATCAGGATGGCCTGGAATGCATACCATCACAATTCCAGCCGAGGTTCATCCAAAACCTTTTCGGAAACCTCATATCAACCTGTTTCCAAAAAAATCCAACAGCAGCTCTAGAAGGCACCCAAGTCCATGCCGGTCGTAAAAGGCGACTAAAGAAAGGGTCAGAAACGATATCCTTTCCATTAACTATGCAGAAAGCAAGTGGATGCTACTGCATTATCCGTAAAGCTTCTCAAGTAACAGCAACTCATGGCGAGTTGTTGCAAACCAGGTCCATGGCTGTTAACCCATGATGATAATGAACTGCAGCTCTTAATAAGTTGTTGTCAGCTGCTAATGTTTTCAACAGTTATTAACATCAGATTGTAGGAGTAATGGTAAGACGCTCCCACGGGTATACAGCAGGACGTGGGTTCACACCCAGGCAACCTGTGGAATGTCAGATCATATTGTAACCTACCCCCCCAGATTGTAACCACCTGGGCATGGAAGAGGTCGGAATTATCATCAACATCTAGTCCGGCGTCCTTAGAGTAGGATAATATGTTACCCAACCCTTCCACCACCATCGCTTTCCGTGATGGAAACGGAAAGCATGTATCATCATTAGGTGGCATCGTGTCCAATGATAGCCAGGTGTAGGAGACTCCAGCACCAAATAATTTGTTGTCCTCTAACGAGTATTTACGTATAGCTATATTAACGCCTGGTATTTTTTTTAAATTATAGAGCAATACGCAGGACATATTGAATATCAATTGTTGCTCTGACCTCCGACTACTGCAGATCTCACTCAATTAAAAATTCCACCATGTGACAGATTAAATTTTGGTTAATTATTTTCAATAATGAACCTTTGAAATCGTCACGGGGAAAAAAAATTACCCCCCCTCAAAAATTTTTTATTAAAAAAAAAAAATATGCTTCAAAACCGCTTTCGCAATATTGCAGGGCATTAACAAATTCCGATCAGGAAATTTTCGCTCCGCCGCGCGCCGGGAATAGGCAACATCACGAGTTCACGAATCTACGTGGTTATTATTATTGTTTTATTGTGTACAACAACCGGTGGTTGTTGACACATTACAATCCTTGAAAAATAGTAAAAAATAAATAAATATCTAGATAAATAATATTTAAACCTGGAAAAAATAGTATAAAGATTAGAATAGCTGTAAAAAAAAATATTAATGATAATAATCCATCCATACTAATATATAAATGCGAAAGTAACTCTGTCTGTCTGTCTGTATGTATGTATGTATGTATGTTACGCTTTCACGCTTAAACTACTGAACCGATTTTGATGAAATTTGGTATGGAGATAGACTAAACTTTAGAAAAGGACATAGGCTACTTTTGGGGTTGAAACTATAAACGGCCATGCCTATAAGGCGCCAAGCGAAGCGGGCGTATTCTGCTAGTAAATAAATAAAAAAAAACGTAAATTAATTCAAAGGGCGTCTTGTAACGGGGCTGAATTCAACAGATCATTTTTTAGCCGAATTTTAAATTGCCTCAGATTTCCCCCCCTCACGGACATGTTGATATTTTTGTAAATTCGGATGCCCCCGTCCAAGAAAGATTGTCCAAACAGTGGAAGTAACGATGGGACCAACGAATTGACAGTTCTAGTGTTGTATCCGTGCTGAATAGTTGGCAGTTGTGTTTTTAGTTTATGTATTAGGTTATCCACTTACTATAACCTCGCTGGACGTTGCTTAACTTCAGTTATCCAGCGGGAACTTTTTTCTTTAGATTGTGAACTTTACTGTTGGATGAGTGGAATGATAGGGAAAAATCTTTCCTCGGATGTCGCGCTAGTCCTGGAGGGGGCGTTCCACCGAGGATATTGTGGAAATACCCTTTCCAGACCATAGCCCTGGATGTCAGATTCATACTGACTGAAAACCTACAAACCTATCCCCAACAGCAGAGGTTTTTTGTCCCGGCAAAGCTTTACTTCTGAACGAAAGACATTTCGCTGTTACTATTCACTACCTTGCTTTAATCACCCCCTTACCAAAGTTACATTACCCCAAAAACCATAAGACAATACCTCCTTATACTCACGACCACCCTTATCCTTGATTTGACTTGGACCGATCAATGGTACTCATGTTTCGGTGCCAGCCTTTTATACACAACCTCGCTGGACGTTGCTTAACAAAAGTCTCCACCGGGAACTTTTTTTTTACATTGTAAACTTTACTGTTGAATGAGTAGAATGATAGGGAAAAATCTTTCCTCGCTAGTCCTGGAGGGGGCGTTCCACCAAGGATATCTTGGAAGTACACCTTCCAGATCATAGCCCGGGATGTCAGATTCATACTGACTAAAAACCTACCAAACCTACCCCTCATGTATTTTGTCCCGGAACGGCAAAACTTTACTTTAGGACAAAAGTCATTTCCGGATTACTATTCACTACCTTCCTTTAATCACTCTCCTACCAAAGTTACATTACCCCAAAAACCAAAAGACAATACCTTCTTATTTATACTCACGACCACCCTTATCCTTGATTTGACTTTGACCGATCAATGGTACTCACGTTTCGGTTCCGGCCTTTTGTACAAAATAATACACAACCTCGCTGGACGTTGCTTAACTTCAGGAACTAGTATATTCAAAGTGACAGAGAGTAGTTTTAATAATAATATTTATAATTATCAATCATCATTTTATAAATTACATTATTTTTGTAGGAAACAGCTCTCTGGAGGAAATGAACTGTCTTCCCTGAGGATGAAAATATTTCTACACAATGCTTTCTCCATTAATAGAGAGAAGAGAGAGAAACTGTCAGGAGAGTAATAGTGGGGGAGCAAGGGAAGTGCTGACTATAAATTTCAAGCTTCGGTTACACGAGACACGGATTACATCTCGTTTCAATCCACGGTTTTTCGTCATAGTCAGGGCCGTAGCTGTACCCAAGATTTTTTTTTTTTTTTTTTTTGGGGGGGGGGTGGAATGTCCGAAGGATTGACAGCCAAGGAGCCAAGCCAGGACTAACATCTGAAAATGATGATCATTGAAGCTGATGTTGTTGTTCTTATTGTTTAGATGATGTTGTTGTTGTCGATGTTGTTGTTGTTGATGATGATGTTGTTGTTGTTTTTGATGATGATGATGATGATTATGTTGTTAATGATTATGTTGTTGATGATGATGTTGTTGTTGTTGATGATGATGATGTTGTTGTTGTTGATGATGATGTTGTTATTGTTGTTGATGATGATGATGATGATGATGTTGTTGTTGTTGTTGTTGTTGATGATGATGATGATGTTGTTATTATTGTTAATGATGATGTTGTTGTTGTTGATGATGTTGTTGTTGTTGTTGTTAGTGGTGGTGGTGATGATGAGTTACACCTTACCTTGGCACCTTTTACGACTGGCATAGACTAGGGTGCCATGGAAGTATTCTTTTAGTAAATAAAATAATTATAGAATTTGTTGATGATGTTGTTGTTGTTGTTAGTGGTGGTGGTGATGATGAGTTACACCTTACCTTGGCACCTTTTACGACTGGCATGGACTTGGGTGCCATGGAAGTATTCTTTTAGTAAATAAAATAATTATAGAATTTGTTGATGATGTTGTTGTTGTTGTTAGTGGTGGTGGTGATGATGAGTTACACCTTACCTTGGCACCTTTTACGACTGGCATGGACTTGGGTGCCATGGAAGTATTCTTTTAGTAAATAAAATAATTATAGAATTTGTTGATGATGTTGTTGTTGTTGTTGGTGGTGGTGGTGATGATGAGTTACACCT
>CM022876.1:13603935-13623438 GCA_012654025.1 Pachypsylla venusta | reverse complement strand
ACCCCCCCCCCCCCCCCAACTATCAACTGAGTCACCCAGTATATCATACTTAGTAATTAACTAAAGACCTCGACTACCTACCTACCTCTAGTTAATCTCAAATGTATAATAATATAAAACTGTCCCGAGGATTTACCTTCCCGTCCCATCTATCCGTATGTCAACTACTGAATTCCTCCCTCCCTTCCCCTCCCAACCACTTTTCTCTCCCTTGACACTCCTCTATTTCATATAGCTCCCAAACCCAACAAAACATTACCAATCCAAAGTTTTGAAAATGTCCCTAGGGTACATTCCGCCGTGTGTTATATGCTCGGTTACCATGGATACACCTTTTCCTTTGGGGATTCACAGTTGGGACCAAAAACTTGCTCCTCTCTCTCCCACGCTCCTTCCACCGTTCTCTCTCTCTCTCTCTCTCTCTCTCTCTCTCTCTCTCTCTTTGCCTTATTTCTTCTCTCTGGAGTAATTCTGAACTCATTAACTAGCATGGTATTTTTTTTCCCTTTTCACTATTAGCTACCTAGATAAGTATTTATGATTCTTTCAACTCTATTTGATACTTACACCTTTTTAGACAAAATTTTGTTTCTCAAAAAATGTGCTATTATTTGTGTTGACGCATTTTATTGCATTGATACAACGTACTTTAAAAAAAATAGTCCTTACTTATACTGTGCGAATAAGATTAAAGAGTCTAGACCAGCGATACTCAACTTTTTTTTTTCACCGGGCCATATTTAAGTTTCCCAAACATCCGGCTGGCCGCAGTACGCAAAATACATACAATAAGAAATATGAAAAGATAGGACACTACACGAAATAAGTAAGCAACTTGCACGGCACGAGAAGAGTGACAGACTGAAAAAAATCACCTGAGACGGTTCCAGAAGTCCAAACGATCGTAATGCAAACACTTTTCACATTTCATGCATGTTCCTGTTCAAAACACGTCCACACATGTTACGCTGGAATCGATGCTTGCGAGACATTTGCACTCCTTACACATGAACAAGAGATATTTAATATTTCAATAGTTAAATAGGTAGGACCGACGAGATGTTATTTTTGTTGTGTAATCAAAAAGAGTTACATTTTATTTTTATCATTTTTTACCCGAGCAATGAAAATTGCAAAATTGGGTACAAAAACGCCGCTCGAAAAAGCTTCGCGGGCCGCAGGTTGAGTATCGCTGGTCTAGACTCTAAAGGGACACCGGCATTTTTTTAAGGTGCCATTATTATGGGGTAAATATCTTAAATTCATAACCCATGCCCTACTGTTCACCAGTCAGATCGACTTACCACTACACCCCCAACCTATATACAATGGTGGGTATTACAGCATTACAAGGGCCACTACACAAAATCATCACACTAAGATTTGGTTTTTCCTCTTGCGACTTGTAGCTATTCACTGATGTTTATACACTTTGTATAGAATGTATGTGCCTTACATATGCGATCAAAATTAACTTTTTGAAAATATTGGACTTACGAGGTTTGCTAATTATGCTGATGTAGGAAATCCAGGCCTGGGGGGGAATATTTACGGCCTCCTATTACACCTTCATCTAAAGTAATTGTGTGACATGTTAGTACGATAAAGTAAGTTACTTTATGTATACAGTAATACAAAATCTCCCTCGTGCAGTTTTGAAACTGATGAATACAATTTGATTTTATTTTTGTTACCACTCTGAACTTTAGTTATTAAATATTGCTGAATTTCCGATTTCATATTTTTTTAAAAATCTTTTTATTTTTTAAAACCGAATATGGAAGTTTCAACTGATTTTTTGGCAGTTTTTTGTGCATTCTGCCCCACTGTGCGTCGTTTCGGCCGATGATAATTATGTAAAAGGAAACTAAACAATTATTAATACACAAAGAAAATCACTTACTGCTAATCCATAGTTTTGGCTTGGCCTGCTTTCTTCTGGACATTAAGAGGAAAATTCCCAAATTTTCAATTTTTTATAACTTAAATAATACAGATAATACACATAATATTTTGTTAGTTTCACTTCTGATATTAACTATGTATCTATTATAGAAGATAAAATAATATGATCGTATACTAAATTTAAAATTATCTGAAAATACACACACACACAATTATTGCTTTTTAGATTAATTTCTAAGTTTAAAAAGATTGATGTTTTATTTTCAATAAATACAGTTTGGAGCCAACGCCTATGGCATGTTAAATACACCAGTTCACGTTAGGTTACTAAAGTTAAGCAAAAGTTCAGCGACCAAAATCGGATAAGGCGTTCGAGAGTAATCCTGGTACAAAACGATAAACAAAAGGAAAATACTGGTATTACCAGTGATTTCTAGAACTCAATAACTTATAATAACCAGCATGAGACCCCGGTATACCCACTACAGTCCAAAAATCACCTAATTCTATGAAATGTCCATACCGAATTTCATACGATTCGAATAAACGTTCGAGAGTTGTTGAAGGAATCTATGATGAACAGTCGTCATTAATTAAAATCGGATAAGGGGTTTCGGAGTTATCGTGGTACAAAAAGATAAATCGAAAAACAACATCTATATCAGTAAATTTTAAAAATAACACAGACACCCACGTGTAGAATGCAAACTTTTTTTTTTTGTATGAAAAAATGTTTCGAATGAAACCGGCAATTTTTTTTTAATTATTTTACCTGAAATAAAAATTTTAATTTACAAAAAAAAAAAAAAAAAAAAAAAAAAAAAAAAAAAAAAACGAAACGAATCAGAGGCGTGTTTGTTTATAACAAAATCAAGTGTCGAAAAATTCGTTGGATTTTTTTAAAAAAAGAAAAGAAAATGTAAAATTTGTGTCTTGCGCAAATGTCTTTTTTATGAGAACAAAATGCAAGTCATAATTGAATGAACAAAGTGAAGTCTAGTTTTAACCAGAGAAATTTTCTTCCATTTATCTGTTTACTTTCCTTATCTTATACAATTGTATTCTTATATAAAAGGAAAGTAATGAAATATTCGATATCGAGTTTTCAAAACGAACACGTTCTGAGGTCCCAGAGTTTTAGCAACAAAAGTAGGGACTTAAATACCAGCCATTTGGAAAGTTCTATATCGGCGATCGGCGACACGCTCAAGTTGTAAGTGAAGTACCTACTGGCCAACGTTAGTTTGTAATCAGATCAACCAGTCAAAACTTTGCTAACAACCAAAATTCTCATTGCAAGAACGTTAACTTGGGAATCTGTAATTTCCAATTTGAAGACTTCAGAGAAAATGTTTAATTGGTTCTTCGAACCATGGATCTACGCTTCGTTTTCGCCATTGTTCTAAACAAGTTATCTCAAGAACGGTAAGTGCTAGAGACTTGGAAATATATCTTCACTAGCAGGATACGCCCGCTTCGCTTGGCGCCTTAGAGGCATGGCCGTTTATAGTTTCAACGCCTTTTTTCGCGACAAAAAGTAGCCTATGTCCTTTCCTAAAGTTTAGTCTATCTCCATACCAAATTTCATCAAAATCGGTTCAGTAGTTTAAGCGTGAAAGCGTAACATACATACATACATACAGACAGACAGAGTTACTTTCGCATTTATATATTAGTATGGATGACCCACGAAGCTTTTGTTTGAAATCGAATCTACAGTTGGTGGTTTTAGGGTTTTTCACGATCTTGCATAAATAGAGCTTAAGATTTGGTATTTATTTATTAATTTTATGGATGGAATAAAATTTTGGTTTGAAGTCCCATCTACCGTTGGCGGTTTTGCACTTGTTTTGAATGAGAAGGGCAGGTACTAATGACTTGACAGATGACACGTTAAGTGTATACATAGAACACGACAAATTCTACCGTATTGTTTACAGACACAAGCACACAAGAACGAATATCCGAATTTGGGATCTGGGGACGTCAAAAACGTGTTTTGCATTCCAAACTCGAAAAGCTCACACTTCCCTTTCATATGTTACAAATGTGTGGGTCAACCTTCTCTTTCATATGTAGCCATTACAATACTTTCCTTTTTTTAATAAACGAAACAATCTTGAAGTATTTACCTGTCTGCTTTCTTTCTTTTAACTAATTGAAACGACTTTGAACTAATAGGTTTAGAGAAACGAACTTTTAGAAATTCTTCCGTCAAGTGTAGGATTCTGCGAAAGAGCCGTTCAGTTATTAAAGAAGTTAATTTATTACAATAAGTTCACCAATCCTAAAGAAGTATTTTCTTTGTAACATTATTCTAATCTAAATGATCATTAGGATTGCCGACTGAAATAGTTGATTGAATCCGTTAATCAAAATATTAAAATGATTCTTTTACCAATATCAAGCTGAATAGCTGAATTATTGTAAATGAAAACCGTTTTTAATTTTAATGATTTTACAAATTCAAAAATGCTCGGACAAGCTCGGGGATATTCGAATCATTCGATTCCCAACCATGCCGGATTTTTTCGCGGTAAGATAGAAATTATTTTAGATCGGCGTGACTATTTTGTTTTATTTCTTTTATCCTACCTTCTTTTTGCGATAAATAATAATAATAAAAAGCCTTCTATTCAACCAGAATAAATATTATTTAAAGTAGAAAATGACAATTTGCAAAATTATCAGATAACCTAGTTATAAGCTTATCAGTAAGTAGAAATAATGTTTAAATTTCGCGCACTTTCAGAAAGAAGAGAAAGAATTTGAATCCTACGGAAACGCATACGTCACAATAAAAAAAAAAACGCACAATATTTTGTTGCCGTCTTTAAAATTATATAATTTTTGATGTTTTCAAATACAGATTTCCATCAGTAATAGGTATTTATTTATTTTCTTACTATCAAATTTATTATTACCTTTTTCATGAAAATATATTTATAATTGAATATTTTTGTCTTTTACTTAAAAATAATTATTAAAGATTAAATAATATTTTGAGAATATGGCGCGCTTTTATTTTTCATTCCACATGTTGTTATTTATTGCGCATGCGCAAATCAATAGTGGGAGTTAAATGGTGGGGAAATTTTAAAAACAAATAATATTTTTTTGAAAGGGAAAGACGCCGTATTCGCCATCTTTGCTTGATGCAAGAGAAAATGATGGATTAACTTTTTTAAAAAAATCATAATAAAAAGATAAACCTTCTCTCATTTTAGTTTTCTTTTTAAAAAATAAGTACCGTAATTAATCTCTTTTAAATTTATATTAATTGTGTTTTAAGTTGTATATTTGTTTGTATCTTTAAAGTAAGTAGACAATAATGCACATTCTTTAGATTGGGATGAGTGGGGTTATCCGGATCGGTCCCTTCTTGACGTGCCAACAAAAAGTTCAAGATTATTGATTCATAAGTTATAAATAAATATATTATTAGATATTAGTATGTAGGTTCTTATATTCAATCTTATAAAAGTATTTCATTTAGTTTCTCGAGGTATTCCGTCTTATTTGTTCCATTTTAGAAATATCTGTTCAAAGAATATTATGGTTTGTTCATGTTGATACTAGGTTTTGTTCATGTTGATCGATGATTGGAAACCGGAATGTAATTTTTTGTCACGGTCGTAGGGTTGAATAGTAAATGTTAGTTTTTCCCTATCAATTGGTAATTATTCCTAGCAGAGAATTATCAGTTTGAATAGGATCCCGGCTTAGAATTAACATGTTTTTTAAAAACACACCTGTAACTTGCTCATTCAAATTGAATATTGGTAAAAGTATACATTAGTATTCTATAATGAATTGATTTTTTAAAAAACCACTTATTCATAGGGTATATTGAGATCTTTGTTCATGTCATTGGGATATGTAGTTAAATTACATTGATGATGTAACCAGGAAACTAGATCTATCATTGAAAAAGTTCCAATCACTATTCCAAAAAATTATTTCTGCTATTCATCTCATACACATAAATTTATTATTGATCTTACACCCTTCTGTTTCCCAGTCGAATCCTTAACCACTGTGCTATCAAGACAGTAACATAGTTATCATTGAAAAAAGGTAGTTATGTGTATTCATAGTAGATAATTAATTCTAATGATTTGGTTACAGAATGTCAGACAACGAATCTGGTTCAGGAGGCGAAGAGGAGTATATCGTCGAAGAAATTCTGGACAGAAGAGTGGTCCGA
Source organism: Pachypsylla venusta (assembly GCA_012654025.1). Classification (NCBI taxonomy): domain Eukaryota; kingdom Metazoa; phylum Arthropoda; class Insecta; order Hemiptera; family Aphalaridae; genus Pachypsylla; species Pachypsylla venusta. The sequence goes on along the minus strand of CM022876.1, from coordinate 13,617,326 downwards.
GGCAAAGTGGAATACAGGATTAAATGGGAAGGTTATGGAGAGTAAGTTTACTTTGTTCAGAGTTTCATTCACTCATAGAACACGACTTTTCACGATGGCACAATCGATAATAATAAAACTCAATGTAACGATAGATGTATGTGTGTATGTATCACGAATTGTTTAGCCAAAACGGTAAGAGATATCGAAAAATTGATGAGAATGGACCTCCCCAAAACCATACGCCGGAATCCTTTAAAAATTATCAGAGTTCAGAAATTTCGAACCGTTTTCGAGTTACACTTATTTTTTGGTCAAATTCAGTAAGATAAGGACAGATATCATGAAATGCGAAACGTAATTTATCAACTCAAAGCGAGAAAGTTGAATATGATTGAAAAAATAATGGAAAAATTAAAGTAGACCGTGGGAAAGCACGGGATACACCTGCTCATCAAATCATATATGGTGATTTGCTAATTTTGCGATTCACGCAAATGAGAAAATTGATTAACTGTAATTCTGGATTTTTAAAAAATTGTGTTTTGAAGTGAAACAATGACATCCTCACGATGCGAGTCCACTCTGGCTGATGGCGTTACCATAACACAGAGAATATGTCTGTAATACTATTATGTTTGTGCTACTGATTTAATATACTGTAGGAATTGACATGGTTTTGAGGCTCGTGTCAATAATCAGCCTCCAAGATTGGATGTATGATAATAAAAAAAACTTGAGCAACAAAGAACTACTTATTTGGATCTTCAGCCTTTTTTGTCTACTATTGACTGAATGATAATCATTATCAGATAATAGTTTTGATGACCCTTGGCTGGAACTGTGATGGTATGCTTTCCTGGTCTTCCCGGGACGTGAAGGCAAGCCAAGGGGAGCGCAAGACAGTTGAATTATTATCATTTAGTTAAAATATATACAAAGGTAATTTTATTGAACATGATGTTTAGAAAATTTGAAAGAGATAGCATTCAGCAAAACATTAGCGTTTTGAATGAGATAGCTTTCAGAAAACAATTAGGGTTTTTTGAATGAGATAGCATTCAGCAGCACATAAGGGTTTTGATTGAGATAGCATTCAGCAACACATTAGCGTTTTGAATGAGATAGCATTCAGCAACACATTAGCGTTTTGAGTCGGAGCCAAGGAACCGTGTGATTTTGTGTGAAGGAGCTGGAGCCGGAGCCCCTTTTTCTTATACAGAGGATCCGGAGCCAGAGTTTTTATCGATGGCTCCGCAGCCCTGTTTTGAATGAGATAGCATTCAGCAACACATTAGCGATTTGAATGAGATAGCTCTCAGCAATTTGAATGAGATAGCATTCAGCAACACCCATATCCATTCATCTATATATATAAAAGAGAAATAATTTATAATGTAAAGTTGAGGGAGGTTCCCAAAAAGTTTGGGAACCTCCACCGTAGTGGCATACATCTGGCTACCATCGAACACGATGATATCACCTAATGCTGATTACAATTGAAAAATTTAGCAACATATTATTTAGAGTTGCACTCTTATACATCTAATAATTATGAGGTTTGTATTGTGACGGCTGCAACCGCAATAAAGCGGCAGCAACTCCAAGGTTAATCCTACAGGGTGTCTACCAGACTGGAAATCCTGGAATTGTCAGGGAATTTTAGGAGACTGGAAATGTCAGGGAATTTAGGAAAAAACGCCAAAAGTCAGGGAATTTTTCAAATTGAGTTTTTTTTTTTTATCTCAATGGACAGTTCTATGCGTGAACATGTTTTTCCTTAAAAATTTCGCCTGCGGCGCTTATTATCGTTTTCCTCGAAAATTTGGTATACATGTTTAGAGTATGAAGGAAATTTGCTATATAGTTTTGGGGTTCTGGTACCCAATATTGTGTTTTTTGAAGTCAGATGGGGGAGACAAAATCTTGAAAAAGTACACTAGAAAATCTGGAAAAGTAGACTGAAAAACCTGGAAAAGTCAGGGAATTTCACTTTGACGATTTGGTAGACACCCTGTCCTAGGAGTTTCGTACACTTAATTTAACGTCTTTCGACGAAGTAAGATTTAGATTGAAAAAATTAATAAAGTCGAAGTTTGGAAATAATACTTTATGTATCGCAAATGTTCTTTATTGATGTTAAAAATAATAAATAAATATAGAGGTTAATTAAATATGAAAATGAATGTGAATAATAAATGAAATATTTAAAGAAGGAATAGGATGGAAAATTTACCTTCTTTAATTATAATTTGTTCGTTCTAAACTGTCTTTACACTTTCAAATCCAAATACTAACTAACTGCTGGTGGTCCATGTGCATTGTGGATGTTCACTGCTGCATTTCACTCGGTTCGGTATTCAGCAAAGGGTAAATATGTATTTTAGGGTAACTTTTCAAAAAAAAATTTATGTCACAACTTTGGTGCTCACTGCAGCATTGTAGGATTTTCCCAATATCAATCATTATCCAATTCCTTTGAATTTTTTTATTTTACCTACAATGCTGGCACCGGATCGCTATGCGCATTCATCTCCGTAGCTACTCATTGTCCTCACGAGGCTGAGTGGGCCCCGAAAATATCCAAACCACAGTGACAAATTTTTGCCCCCGCCAGGATTCGAACCTGGGTCTCCCGAGTGCAAGACTAGTGCAGTGACCACTGAGCCATGGGATCTGGCTTGTTGGACGGTTATACATGCGCAGTAGAGGCATGGCCGTAAAAACGTTCCCTAACCTCTTTCATTAGGTTAAAATTGTGAAAAAAGCGTTGTTGTTTTTTGACCATTTTTGATAATTTACCCTAAAATGCATAATTACCCAGCAAAGTGCTGATTAAGTTAAAAGGAAAAATAAACGGACATGGGTGGCGTGATATTATATGGGTAGTGGTGGCGTTACATTGTGGTCCATGGCTGGAACTGTGATATGTGTTCTAGGATGTCGTACTGCTTAGAACCGGTCATCGTGAAGACGTAGAGGCTACCATCGGACACCATGATGTAACCTAATGATGACGAAAATTGAAAACTTTAGCAGGACGATTTATTTCATGAACCCTTTCATTAATGATTTTTTTTTTCTTTCAGAGAGGATAACACATGGGAGCCTGAAGAAAATTTGACATGTCCAGAATTGATTGCCAAATTTGAAGAAAATAGAAAAAATAAAGAAAATAAGAAAAAGGAAAAAGAAAAGTCTCTGAGTAACAAGAAGGCGAACGACTCCTCAGATGACATTAGCAGCAAAAAAAGAAAAAGCGAAGCGTCTAATGACTCATCAGGTGAGTGTGTGTGAGGGGGGGGGGGAGNGGGGGGGGGGGTCTATCGTTAGCCAAAGGATGCCACCACCAAATTAATCCATATAGACGGGCGTGAGAGAAATTATCATCTAAAAAAATCACATATTAATTTTTTTTTTTTAAACTCTGTTTTCATTTGACTAAAAAACTTTTTATTTTGCAAATATTACAATAAAGATGGACGCTAGATGTTTTGCTGATGTCTCCAAGAAGGGACGAAACATGTCAACTTATTTTGTAAATTTTATGTTATAATGATATTAAATGTAATTTAATTGTACAAATTTGCATCTATTGTCCATCTTTGCAAAATAAAATGTGTTTTAGTCAAATGACGAAACATGTCATCTCATTTTGTACATTTTATGTTATAATGATTTTTTGGGGGGGGGGGCTCATTTCTCTCTCCTTAGGGGTATATCGACCCTAGTCAAGACGCCACAACCTGCAGGGTACCAAGCATTGTGGAAAATGTAGTGCCACGAACAGGCTGTAAACACATGCCCAGTCATCTGTCTTTCCAATTGCAATACATCATGCGTAACGTATTTTGTACAGTAACATAAGATGTGCGTGATCTGCAGATATTTCTGAACGAAAACAATTCTAGCATGGGAAAACCTGTGCCAGGCAAGATAAATTACCTTAGGGTGAGCGAACGGTTTGTTTTCTTTGGCTTTACAAATTTGGTCGATTATCTGTTTAGCGTCCTCCGGCGAGACGATTAAACGGATAATCATCATTATTATTTTTTATGCTTTGTTATTATAAAATAAAAAAAAAATATTATTAGGTGTACTGGTACTTGAGATTATGCAGGAAAGGTCTGGTTGCGCTTGGGGTTAACTCATCCTCCTGAATAGTTATGGTAATAGCGGCAAGTTGTAGCATTATAAGGAAATTGTTAAAGTGTAGCTCAGACGTAGTGATATTGGAGTGAATCTTGAGAATACCTTGTAATGCTATGATGCCCACAAACATTGTGACATAATAACACAAAGAAATATACTTTTACAAATAATATATCATTCAATGTCAGATGAAGTAGTACTGTAGCACGGAGTAACCAATCGTTCCATAGTGGAAACAAACAAGGAGATTTTTCAAGTAGTACTGTAGCATGGAGTAACCAATCGTTCCATAGTGGAAACAAACATGGATATGTTTCAAGTAGTACTGTAGCACGGAGTAACCAATCGTTCCATAGTGGAAACAAACAAGGAGATTTTTCAAGTTGTACTGTAGCACGAAGTAACCAATCGTTCCATAGTGGAAACAAACAAGGAGATGTTTCAAGTTGTACTGTAGGTAACGAATCGTTCCATAGTGGAAACAAACATGGATATGTTTCAAGTAGTACTGTAGCACGGAGTAACCAATCGTTCCATAGTGGAAACAAACAAGGAGATTTTTCAATTTGTACTGTAGCACGGAGTAATCAATCGTTCCATAGTGGAAACAAACATGGATATGTTTCAAGTAGTACTGTAGCACGGAGTAACCAATCGTTCCATAGTGGAAACAAACATGGAGATTTTTCAAGTTGTACTGTAGCACGGAGTAACCAATCGTTCCATAGTGGAAACAAACATGGATATGTTTCAAGTAGTACTGTAGCACGAAGTAACCAATCGTTCCATAGTCGAAACAAACAAGGAGATGTTGTCGAAACGAAAGTTATGCGATCTTTGGCATGGCTTGACTTGGTGCGTAGAACCTATCGCCTGAGATGTTCGGTGCCTCTAATGAGAGTACACAACTAATGATTTGTGTTTTGCTTTTTTTTTTTTTTTCAGAACGAAAAGAAAAGAAGAAAGCAAAAGTTGACGATGCGCCCAAAGGGTTTGCAAAAAATTTAGAGCCCGAAAGTGTGCTTGGCGCTTCTGACACAACAGGGGAACTTATGTTACTCATGAAATGGTAAGGAATCGTGTGGTGGTTACTCGTCAAACTATGACGGAAAATACCTAAAACGCGTTTTATTCTACATAATAATTTCACATGACCACAGCTTTTGCGACTTGCACTACAGTAAGATTGTACATTTATCATCATAGGTTAACAGCCATGATGCTAGTTTGCAACAACTCGCCATGAGTTCTTGATACTAAAAAATCCTTACGGATAACGCTTCTCCTTGCTTTCTCCATGGGAAATGGAAAAGATGTCGTTTCCGACATCTCCTTTTGTCGCCTTTTACGACTGGCATGGACTTGGGTGCCTTGAAAGTACTCTTTTTAAGTCCCCCTATCCACGGGGGTCTGGTTGTGCATTATTAAAAACAAATGAAAGATAAACTTTTCTAAAAGCACAGCAAAAGCCAGAAATTTCTTCTTGTCTGACTCCTATGAATTTGGAATACAATTACTATTTGTATTTGGAAGTACGTAATAATAATACGGAAAGGAAAATCTCGGAAAGTTGAACTGGAAGCGTGTTGCCTCAAAAAACAACGGGTTTTCTGTCCAATTGTTTTCACGAGAAAGTATAGGGGATAACGAAAAATGACCCCCCNCCCCCCCCCCCCCCCAAAAAAAAAGATACATAAAGACCCCACAGAAAATTTATATTTTGGCCGATTTTCAACACCTCGGGATGAGCGAGAAAGCTGAAATTCAATACAAGTATCCTAGGGGTGGTACCTACCCCTAGTAGGTACCACCAAAAATCCAAAACTAAGAAGTTACACTTCGGGATGAGCAAAGTTTCCAATTAAGTAAAATTTTGATTTTTCTAAAGAGAAGCACTAAAAATTCAAAATTTGAAGTTTAAATCTCCATATTTATTTATTTTTTTTTTTTCACAGCCGTAGGGATGAACAGGCAAACAGCTCGTATATGTATAAAGCACAAAGCCCAGGTTATATATCATTGAATTATTTTTTTTCGTTATAGGAAAGGGGTTGAAGAGGCTGATTTGGTGCCAGCAAAAGAAGCCAACGAGAAATGTCCGCAAATAGTGATTAAATTTTACGAAGAACGACTCACATGGAATGCATCTAAGTGAATTGACCACAGCACAAACTATCTTTATCATCGCCACAAAGACATTCTCATCTCCCGAAGCAACTCCACCACCATCATTACCTTGGACGTGGTTTCTCCATGGGTTGGTTTGGTGGGGTGCATTGTAAGATAATATATCTTAAGTAATTACCAATTAGGTAAATCCCTGGTCTAAAAGAAGAAGGGGTAAAACGATAAGGGTCTGCTGTGATTTTTTTTTTGTAAAGAAAAATAATTTCGGGATGACGGAATGAATCTGCTAGGTTGATTAATCTGGTACAAAATTTTGTAAAATATCTTGTGAACTTTTCGGACACCCTGTAAATATACACACATATAAACCAATTGCATGCAAGTCCCGCTTTGCATAGAAACGGGTTCCGTAAATATTGAACAACTTGTATTTTTTTTTTTTTTTTTTTTTTCATTTTTTTTTTNAATTTTTTTTTTTTTTTTTTTTCGTTTCTTGTTATGTTTATATGTCTATGGTTTTTTTAAAAGAAGGTCCCAAAAGTAATGATCCCTATTTGAAAGGACGTGGATAATTTCGGCCCCGCGGGAGAATATATGGGCTCCCCTATTACACCTTTAAGTTAAAAGCATTTATATGTTTACACCGGCCCTCTGGGGGAGCCCCGCGTTCTCGTCAGGCGTGCCTATTTGCTTGCTCTTTCATTTTTGCAGGTCATATTGATTTTTAGTTTGAATTTTCTGATCTAAACACTTGTAGAATTTCTATAGACAATTCATGGAACACTGCACTCCTCAGGAACAAGGAATAAAATTATTGTGAAACTGTTTTTGGCAAAGATCGATCTATCCTTATGATTTTTGTAAGAATAAAATTACGAGTATTGTGACACTGTGTTTGGCAAAGATCGATCTATCCTTACGATTTTTGTAAGAATAAAATTACGAGTATTGTGACACTGTGTTTGGCAAAGATCGATCTATCCTTATTTTTGTAAGAATAAAATTACGAGTATTGTGACACTGTGTTTGGCAAAGATCGATCTATCCTTATGATTCTTGTAAGAATAAAGTTATTGTGACACTGTTTGTGGCAAAGATAGACCTATCCTTATGATTTTTGTAAAAATAAAATTATTTTGTGACACTGTTTTTGGCAAAGATCGATCTATCCTTATGATTTTTGTAACAATAAAGTTATTGTGACACTGTTTTTGAAAAGATCGATCTATCCTAATGATTTTTGTAAAAATAAAGTTATTGTGACACTGTTTTTTGGCAAAGATCGATCTATCCTTGTGATTTTTGTAACAATAAAGTTATTGTGACACTATTTGTGGCAAAGATAGACCTATCCTTATGATTTTTGTAAAAATAAAATTATTTTGTGACACTGTTTTTGGTAAAGATAGATCTATCCTTTGTGATTTTTGTAAGAATTATCCTCATCGAGATTGCTCAGTTTAAAGGGGCAATGATTACATTCGGTTGCAAGTAATAAAATCATTTTGTATGTAAACATCTCATTTTGTTCAAATTTGCTGTTAAGGGTGTCTGATTAACTTCAATTTTCTTCTGTTATAAAAAACTATTTTCCCTTGCTTCGCTACGGTTACAAAATTCAACAACAATTTCGAGATCGCGGAATTAAATCTCCTCAATTTTAGATTTTTGGTGGAACCGACCCCCCAGAGTGAACACGGCTCCTATTTAGAAAATTCAATATTTTACTCGAAGATATTACTTTTTGCACTGCGCAACACCTTCGTATAAAATTTCAGATTTCTCGCTTATTCCGAAATGATACTTCTTAACTATGGGTTTTTGGTGGAACCGACCCCGACAGTGAGCACCGCTCCTAGTTAGAAAATTCAATATTTTATTCAAGGATATGAATAAACACCTTTGTATCAAATTTCACCTTTCTCGCTCGTCCCGAAGTGGTACTTCTCAATTCCGATTTTTTGGTGGTGAAAACCGTCCATAAATCTGATAGAAACCGGAATTTTTCAAATTTTATATTTTTTATGGGGTCCTTATATACTATTTTGGGGGGAGGTCTATTCCCGGTCATTTTTCGTTATCTCCTTTAGTTTGTTCAGAAAAAAATTGCAAAAAGGCCCGCTAAATAGCGTCATGTTTGGCGGTAATTTGCTCCCACTTGAACTTTAATTTTTTCCTTTCTTATTACGCACGTACATAGTAAAAGGGACCTGTGTGCCAAGTTTCAAGTCTACGTTTAGCCATCGTGGAGCTACGTTGATAATCAGTCAGTATACCAACTGGGCTTTGCGTTTTCTGTACTTCTAAAACGCATAGAAGATAATTTTCTCTCACAAATCATAGTGAACAATTATTCGCCAAAAGATTTGTCACAATTATTCTTCGTTCCTGTGAAATGTAGTGTTCCATGTCTATACAAATTCTACAAGTATGCCGAACAGAAATTCCAAATTAAAAACGAAATTAATTTTTACCTGAAAAAAAATGAAAAAAACAAAACAATTGTGGTTATTACTTTTGGGACAGACTGTACATTATTTTCTTGAGATTAGGGGGCACGACAATGTGCAAGGTGAGTGCATGCTGCTAAGACAAGGTATGGTCTTGCGCTAAAAATTCTGGCGTCATGAGTACCATATTTTTAATGTTAATCATAAAAGCATTACGAATAGAACAGGTTGTTGTTGTTGTAGCAGCAATCATGAGCCAAAGAAGACGCAAATCAATGATATTGGTAAACATTTGTTTCATCACATCACCATGCTGTGAGACGATGTGGGTCTTCTTTTGGTTTGTATTGATGGTCTTTGGCCAAGTACTTTTGAGTGTTTGGGTTGCCCTGGTACGTAGAATCATCCATCTTAGGACAGATTGTAAGGAAACTTGCTTAATCTAACCCTTGCGGCGGGGAGGGGGGGCGTAGAAACTCTGGCGCCAGTATAGTAAAAGTGAAGAAATTGAGTGTGCGCACCAAACTCATTATCCTAAACGATAACGATAGAGACCAAAATGCTTAGTATGCATACCGTAATGTACACATGGGTAATAATATAATCAGTGGCACATACAGGGGGGGGGGGTCCTGACTCCTCCGAGTTAGAGATTTTATGCGCATACAGTGATCGAACCGAATATTACCTTGTGCACGGTGAGCGGGTGTATCAAAATGGTTTCCCCATCATACGGAGATATTTGTCTCAATTTCACCTCCCCACTTATGTTTTAACGGGACCAGACTGGAGACGTTAGAGAAAAATTATGACCGTACCAAAAAAAACCGTTTGCCAAACACAAACATACCCTCAATATCCCGGAGATTTCAGCCTCCCTCCTTCCATGTTCTGACTTGGTGGTTTTGGGGATAGGATATATCACTTGCCATGTACCCTAAAAAAAATGGGACCCAAAATCGACCAATGCCAAGTGACAATCGATGAGTTCGAGGACCGCAAGTGGACTAACGATTTTTTTTTTTTTATTCTACGGTACTTTGGAACGTAAATTATCAAAATTTGAGAGGGGGATATTTTTTTGTTTCAATATTTTAATGAGTCTAGACATAAAACTTGGACACCGTATTCCTTTTTAACCCTTGGTCTACGGAACTAAAAAAAACTTTGAGTAATCAAAACATAAATTCGTTAAATTGGGATACTATGTCAAGTAAAACCATGTTGAAGGTTAAAAGTACTATATCTTCACTTGACTAAAAATTAAATATATGTTAAATTGAGCTAACTAGTTTCATGGTCTCCTGAACACATCATCAGAGCTATGATAATGTGCTCAGGAGAACATGAAACTAGTTGACTAAAAATTAAATAGATGTTAAATTGAGCTAAGATATAGTACTTTTAACCTTCAATAATCAAAATATGTTTTTTTAAAAAATCAAATCATTAAATATAATCAATATGAAAAAAATAGAACTTGTTTTCAGATTTCACCTTTATTGTAAAAATAAATCAGACAACGGCTGTGGCGGATTCACGGAGGGGCGAGGGAGATACCCCCCCCCCAAGTTTTCTGGAGGAATAAAAAACTTGGAAATATCTTCGATTTTTATTATTAAAAAATGTCGCACTGTTTTCGAGTTAAGGCCGATTTTTGATCGAATTCAGCAAACAGGTGTAGCTTGTATTTTGTCGCAACAACATTTGAAAGTAGTTCTATTGATGTTCCTGGTTCAATAATGAAAAACAAACGTAGCCATCACAGTATTACAAGGTTCAATAAAAAATATTGTAGAATGACTGATTAATATCTGAGGAACTGCGGCCAAATAATGGAATTCTTCGAACAAGAACGTAACCAGTTTTCGGTTTATTATTTTCGAAATAATGAATTTTGGAAAACGTCACGAAAAAAAATCACCCCCCGGGAAAATTTGATATTTTACGTTTCAAGGTACGAGGAATCCAAAAATCGATTAAAAAATCCGTTTTTCCGCCGTGATGTGCACTTTTGACGGATTTTGATGAAACTCGATGTTTGGGGACCAATTGTGCCCCCGAAACTTTTGGATGCAATTTTTTACTGTGGAAGTCTGTATATCTGACTGACAGTGACAAAAAATTGTGGCGCGCAATTAAACCACAAACGTACCTACATACCAAATTTCATCAAAATCGGTCAACTCTTGTGTGGCAAAAGCTCATCATGGCGCTGTACGGTGCGGCAATGGGACAATGGCCATACAGAATTTATTTATTTGATTTTTGGAATCTACGTATCTTGAAATGTAAAATATAAAAATTTGAGGGGCGGGGGTAATTTTTTTAGCCAATCTATACTTATAAAACGCAAAGCCCAGTTTGTATACAGACTGATAATCAACGTAGTTCTAAGATGGCCAAACGTAGAGACTTGAAACTTGGCACACAGGTTCCTTTTAGTATGTAGGTGCGTAGTAAGAAGGGAAAAAATTAAAGTTCAAGTAGGAGCAAATTACCGCCAAAAATGACGCTATTTAGCGGGTCTTTTTGCATTTTTTTTCTTGGCAAAGTAAAAGAGATGACGAAAAATGACTGAGAATAGACCCCCCCAAAATAGTATATAAGGACCCCATAAAAAATATAAAATTTGAAAATTCCCGGTTTCTGTTCGATTTATGGACGGTTTTCACCACAAAAAATCGGAATTGAGAAGTACCACTTCGGGATGAGCGAGAAATTTCTGACAAAGGTAGTACCTTAATTTTTTTTGTTTCGATACCGATATTTTTTCTCGATATTATCAAAATCTTAATATCGATTATATCGAAACTCGAATATCGATGTTATAGCGACATTCGTAGGCCATCGAGGTAAAAATAAAAGATTAACAATGAATGACAAGAAAATCTTAACCTAATATAATAATAAAAAAAAATACCCCGATTTTTAGAGTAATGGACCCTGAGTTTTATTTTGACAATATTGAATGATACATTATTCGAAAGCTTATAAAAACAAAAAAGGGAAACTCTTGAAAGAACACAAAAGGTCAATAGAGACTATTTCTTAACGCCACGGAGGAGATCAGTTTTAAATTGAAATGGTCGTCCATTTGGTTCGCTAAAAACAAATTTTATTATAATCGTTTAGGATAAAAAATTCAAAAGTAGCTCATTTCCTCTAAGATTTTTGAAGTTGGGGTGACGAGACCCCCCCCCGCATTTTAACATAATAAAATAGATCGAAAATGCGTTTTCCGGGGGGTTGATCCTTGACTTTAATATTACCAATTAAATGGCTATCGCCCTTTTTCTTTCTTTAGAAAAAAAATATGTATATCTTATTACATAAATATTCAAAGCTAACATTTTAAAAATGTTTTAAATTCAATAAGTTATCTCCTTTAAGATTTTGAAGCTGGGGTGGCCCAGACCACCCCCTGAAAGGTACCCCTGCATTTTAACATAAGCTAAAAAAAAGACCAAAAATACAATTTTCGGAGGTTTAATATCACCAATCCAAAGGTCATCAGTCATCACACCCTTTCCTTTCCCTAAAAGGAGGTATACTATAACCAATCAAATGCGGATCACCCACTTTTCTATCCCTAAAATCAATCTTCAAAAACTCGAAGACATAACAAGGGGCACGACTTCTAAGACATTTTAATAATGATGTTTTGAATAAAAATAAAAAAGTAAATCCATACTAATATTATAAATGCGAAAGTAACCCTGTCTGTCTGTATGTATGTTACGCTTTCACGCTTAAACTACTGAACCGATTTTGATGAAATTTGGTATGGAGATAGACTAAACTTTAGGGAAGGACATAGGCTACTTTTGGAGTTGAAACTATAAACGGCCATGCCTCTAAGGCGCCAAGCGAAGCGGGCGTATCCTGCTAGTGTATTGTATATTTCCTTGTGTTATATCACAATTTTTGAGCATAATAGCATTACCAGGTATTTTTTTTAACAATCACTACAATACACCAAACTATAATTAAAAATTACTCAATTGTCTTCAGGAGGCTGAGTTGATGTCTTGAATAAAAAATCAAAAGTAGTTCATCTCCTTTAAAATTTTGAAGCTGCGGTGGCTCAGACCCTCCCCCCCTGAAGTTGTCAATGCATTTAAACATAACATAGAAAAAATTATAGCCTTAATCAAAATTTCAAGTTTCTTGATTGGGTCACGTCACACTGTATGCATTTTCTTGTAAATATTTTAACATACAATAATTATTATTTAATTATAATTAATTCAGCCAATTTATTAAAATTAATGTTTTCTTTTATTTTTTAAAAAAATCTTTGGCTTTTCTACCAAAATATTCGGTAGTTGGAAGAAATCTTTGATTAACATGTTAATCATAAGTGTTATAAAAATATAATATTAACTTTTAAATAAATTAAAACAAATACAAAAACCCTGTTTATAATTATTTATGAAGAAACTAGTTTCGAATCATTCGATTCATCATCAGTCTAGTCGAGTCGAAGGATGGAAGTTGATTATAAAATAGTGTTTTTGGTGTTTGGTTATAATTTATTTAAAAGTTAATCTATGGAAGAAATTCTACTACGATGTATCAGAAACAAGAGCCATAACCGAATAGGGAAGAAGTTTGGGGTTCGCCTCTGTGGCATCTAAATTTATGTGGAAATTCGACTTGATTCACCCCCCCCCCCCCCCC
>CM022876.1:13582132-13602550 GCA_012654025.1 Pachypsylla venusta | reverse complement strand
GGAATCGTCAGAAAAAAAAAAAAATTATACCCCCTCAAAATTTGATATTATACGTTTGAAGGTACGTAGAATCCAAAAATCGAATAAAAAAAAATCCGTTTGTCCGCCGTGATGGGCACTTTGTGTCAAATTTAGGATCTAATTACGCCCCAGATTTGGTATCGTCACGAGAACCTTCCCTCTCAATTTTTTGCCCCCCCCCCCNTTTTTTTTTGGGGGGGGGGCTAAAAAGGTTTATTATTTTTTAATAATAAACCCATGTGTAACATTGGCAGAGTTTTTCCTTCCATTAAGAACCACCATTCAAGAGGCTGAATTCTGAGGTTAGAAACATTCTTTCCAATTCTGTTATACTTTAAAAATTTGGAGGAAAAAAATGAATTCCCGTTGGAGGCATTCCGGGAGATTGTCGTAAGTGATTTTCCGTAGGAAGCATTCCAGGAGATTGTGGTAAGTGATAATACGTAGAAGGATACTGAAATATTGGCGATAAAGGAGAGTATTGGTGATATGGAGGGGAAAACAAGTGATAAGCATTATCTGGTGGTAAGACATGACGCGGCAAGAAATTTAAACGATCATAATTAATCAAATTTGGTGATAGATGATGGTAAGCCATATCGTTATTGGAAATCTGATAAGACACGTTGGTAATATTATTTGAAATTTGATAATTCATACCGTAATTTAATGATTGAGTAGTCATATTTGATTGGTAAGTCATACCGATATGATTTGTTGTAGATTCATGATAATTCATGGCAGCATGATTTGCAGTTTCATGATAATCCATACCGGTATGACTTTTAGTTTCATGAGTCATATCTGTATAATTTCTAGTTTCGTGATAATCCATATCTGTATGATTTGTTCTATTTTCATGATAATCTATACGATTATTATTTTTAGTTTTACAATAATGCTTATCATCATACATTTTATTTCCATGGTCAGATTGATAAGTCATACCATAATCAAACGATTCACAATTATTATTCAATTGTTCTATTGGATGTTTATGCTTATCATTTAGATAACTCATATTTGTATTTAAATGAGAATGCTTATCAACGACGATTTGTTCTGATATGTTATAGTTTGAATTGTTAATTGATAATTTTTTTGGTTTCTTTTTCTTCGAATTTTTTCCTTGATTTGGTTTTAATGTAGTCATAGGAGTGTTACTGTTGTTGACGTCAAATATATTTGAATTTCTTGTTGACTTTTGAGTAATGATGGGTTGCAATTGATTTTGCTTGTCATCATGTTGGGTTGATTGAACCATTTCTTGAACTTCACAAAATTGTTCTACGTTATCAAGTTCATTGAATTCTGTTTCATTCATATTTTTAATTTTTGTATCTGTCGCATCATTGATTTCGTCATTCCAACTTCGTATGTCAGTTTTTGCAAATTCCTCATCATTTGTTACTTTCGTTGTTTTTGAACGAATTTTTGATAATTTTTTTCCGTATTTTTTGACATATTTTGCAAAATTATCATTTGTTTTTGTAAAATCCTTTTCATTTTCAGTATCATTTTTTATAATTTCTTTTCCAAATATATCGTTAGGTATATCATTTTGTAATTTAGAAGTACTTGAATCGTGTATAGTATCATTAAGTTGACCAATGTCTGTGTGGAGCTCAAGTAAATTTAATTTGTAAAGTCTATGATCTTTTGAAGGGCTTAGATTACCATTAGGGGTGTTAGATAAATCATTTGGTGGTTTACATGGGGTAGAATCGTACGGTCTATCAATAGACGTTTGGAGATCATAAGGAGTTTGATTATTTGATGGAATGACTTGATCAATAAATGTGTTTTCTGGTAGATCTAATGCATTGTTAGTTTTATTAACGTCTTGGGAACAATGATTTAGTTCCTGGGACATATATGGATGTTCGTTTTCAGCTGTGTCTTCCAAATTACTTGAACTAAAATTGTTTGATAGGTCCAATGAATTTGTTCTTGTATTAGCACCATCATTTGGGTGTTGGGACATATTAGGTGTAATCTCCAATGAACTTTTTAGATGTCCAAAATCTTCGAATAGATGTTCGTTTTCAGCTGTGCCTTTCAAAACACTTGAACTAAAATTGTTTGATAGGTCTAATGAATTTGTTGTTGTATTAGCACCATCATTTGAGTGTTGGGACATATTAGGTGTAATCTCCAATGAACTTTTTAGATGTCCAAAATCTTCGAATGGATGTTCGTTTTCAGCTGTGCCTTTCAAAACATTTGAACTAAAATTGTTTGATAGGTCTAAT
Source organism: Pachypsylla venusta (assembly GCA_012654025.1). Lineage (NCBI taxonomy): Eukaryota > Metazoa > Arthropoda > Insecta > Hemiptera > Aphalaridae > Pachypsylla > Pachypsylla venusta. The sequence continues at coordinate 13,600,277 of CM022876.1, read as the reverse complement.
GAACTTGTTGCTGTATTAGCACTATCAGTTACTTGTGAATATTTTGGATGTCCCGACTCTTTGATTGCATCTTCGTTGTCAACTGTGCCTTCTTCTTCTGCTTTGCATTGATCACAAAGGCAAGGTTCTGAACGAAGAACGTCTGACTTTAATCCTGTGTATCGTCCAGATTTATTTTGTCTTAGATTTCTTTCGAAAAAGTTTGTATAAAATCTGAAATTGTTTTTAGTTAAAGAAAAAAAAATACTGCAGGGTTTTTTGGATTATTATTTTCAATAATGAACCTTTGGAATTGTCACAAAAAATACACAGAATTAGATATTTTACGCTTCAAGGTTACGTAGGTACTTACTTACCTCGAAACGCAGAATAAAAAATAAAAATAAATAAATAAAAAAAATCCTTCAAAACATTTAGCATTGATCAATATAGTTGAAATTTGGTGTTTCGCGAGACATGCCTCGAAAAATATGACTTTTTTAGCCATGAACTCAGAAGAATACTGATTTAAGTCCGAAAAAAGTATGTTTTTTAACCATGCCTCACCCTCATGAATACATGTATAACATGGTTACGGCCATGCCTCGCTCACAAGAATACTGATCTATGTATTTTTACACTATACATAGACCAGTAATCACATTTTTCCGGACCTTAATCGATTTTAAAGGATCCAGGGATTTTTTTAAAACAAATCCCAGGTTTAAAGCTTCAAAAGTAAAAATTCGATAAAAACACCTGACTAATTGTTTTTCCGTTTCTTGACGATTTACTAACTCTGTAATAAAGGATACTTCAAAGGGTCTTCTGGAAACGTCTCTTCGTCCATAAGAGCTGCAAATGCTTTGACTGTCATTTCCATGATACCTGACTTTTCTAATTTCTTTCTAAATGCTTCTCTGCCCACATCCTGAAAATAAAAAATATAAAATATCAATCCCCTCTTAGCCAGCATCCTTGGCACGTTGAATACACCAGTTCCGGTTAGATCACTGAAGATAAGCAACGTCCAGCGAGTTTGTTTCATGTGGGTGTCCAGGTAGGTTCGCGCCCTCGTAATGCTGGCTATTTTTTCGGACCAACTGTGGTTGAGTGAGGTCAATGTGGGTAGCTGGCTTGCAAGTTTCTAGCGAATGGAGGGTAAAAAAAAACCCGTCTCGAATGATCAATAGTTAAGGAGACGTTAAGCCATATATATATATTTTTTTTAAAAATAAAATGCATCAGCAAATTCTATGAATCTAATGAATTCAGCGAATAGAGTGTAAAATCCCGTCTCAATTGACCAATAGATGTTCTAGCGTCAAACAAAACAAGAAAAAAATATCCTCCATCATACAATAGTCATCAACAAATAAAATCAAAATCAACGTGTTCAATGGTAACCAGATGTATGAGACTGCAGTTCTATATAAGTTATTTGCTGTTAAAAGTTTTTAATTATCATACATCTAATCTTTGACATAAATGAAAAATTCTTGTGGGGTGCTGGTGATTGGTTTATTGATCAAGGCGAACGTTGGGCACCGTTTGACAGAAACAGAATGAAAGTTGGGGTTATAAGGTTGTAAATTTAGTCGGGTATTTTGGTTAAGATGTGAATGGACATCCCATGAATACGCAGCGAGTGCAAAGGGTTGTTATTTCGAGCACCTGCGTTGGGCGCCATTTGATGTAAAAGGAAAGTGCTGGATGGTTGAGGTTGGCGAAATATGTGACCCTACCTTGGTCTTGTCCTTAACACGTAAGGGGAAGGCAAAGTAACCTCACATAGGAAACGCGAAAATGGAAAGGGTTAACAACGGGCAGGTTGATATGAAGTTTAGGTTAACTCAATCAACAGGGAGTTCGCTTCTATTTATATCACCTAGGAAGCTAATAATTGGTATGGGCTAATGGGCACTAAGAACTTCGTCAATCACAGCAGTCAGCAATAGATATATTCCAGAGTTGCTTTCTGTGTTATTTTACACCATCAGCCTGAGTCGGATACAGGTTTTTAGTTCAGGCAGGGCGATGTAGGCTTAAACTCTGAATATCACCATCAAAAAAAAAAAAAAAAAAAAATCAGAAGATTTCTGCTGAGCAAGAGCGTATCTTAAACTGCGTCTCACACAGTTGAGTCAGTTGTGATTTGAAAATCATGGTGATAATTACTAGTTTTATTATCATAATATACATGGGCGCACTTATGTGAAAACCCCCGACATTATTGTAATTTTTTTGTACGCTCAACTTAAAGTGCTTTCCTAAAGACATGGATATTAACATAAGCACTTTTTCCAGAAACCTATTCAACCGTTTTAGACACATGTAAACCAAGGATCTCGCCCTCGCCGTTAAAACACCTAAATTTTCAAAAGAAAAAAATAATCATAACAATAAACAAAGATATATCACATTACTTACTCCATAAGTATCCAAATTATTTCTAGGATATTCATATCGAGGGGGATTTGAATTCATCTTGATTTGAATATGATTACCTGACAGCACTGAAAATAGTCTGTAATTAATTTGATATAAAAATAACAAACTGTCTTCAACCAAATGAAAATCTAGATACAGGATATTTTTACCGGATCATTTAAAATCGATTTTGGTATCAAGAGAACTGATCTATGTATAGTGTAATTATTATTGTCATGCATAGTGCGACCCTATGCACGATGACACATTATTGCCCCTGCCATTATTTGAACCCGTGTAATCCGAGTGCAAGACCAGTGCAGTGACCAATGAACCATGGGAACTTAACCAAACATGGATCAGTATTCCTGATTCCTGTGAGGGAGGCATGGCTAAAAAAAAAAAACACATTTTTCTGGACCTAAATCGATTTCAAAAGATCTAGAGACGATTCTAATTATTGAAAATATTTGAACATTAAACCAAAGTTAATATTGAAAAAAAGGTTTTAAACACATACAATAAATAAATCAAAAATATAGAATGAAAAATGACTTCCTTCAAAAGGAATATTAAATTGTAAAAAGAAAAAAAATGTATCTCACGTGGAGCAATGTGAAATCAGTAAAATGTAGGATCTAGGATGCTGGACATCTGAAATGTGGACACTCAAAAAAGACATCAAATGATCATAATAGTAAGTAAAATACGTTGATATAACAATTTAACCACTAGAAAGACATTCATTCAAAATTAGATGAATAACTGATACTATTCTACAATCTACTTATTCTGATTCAGATAAATAATATTGAATAAATATGATTAATAAAATGATTAAAATGTCAAAATAATCGTTATCAGCAGATCAGTTGCAATAAGTTTGTCACTGCAGCCTCACCATTAATTATTTCACATGCGCAATGTGAAATACTAAAATCTGCATTACCGCCAAATATTCATCTTTACGAAAACGCATTTGATAGTTTAAAATGTGCGTTTCCGCAACAAAATATAATTGCCGTTCAATTAAAAGTTAGATAATCTTTAGTAGTGAGCAGAAATTAAAGGTCCTCAAATAGAAAGCGGCATCTGACAGAGAATCCTAGACAAGAAACGAGGGATTTTCGAACACGCGGGATTTTTCCCATTTCCGACTTGCAATTTGCAATATCTCCCCGTCTCTCCGGCCGCCTCTTTTGTTTTGTTCTTAACTTTTTATGTTTACTTGTTAGCTTTATTGACATATTTTACCTCCTCTCGACAGATTAGGAAACGTTTTTACGGCCATGCCTTGATGAGCAATCTTGCTTGAGCACGACAAGTTTTGAAAGTGATTAAAAAGGGGAAAAATATTAAGAATATCATGAGATTAAAAGTGGCGGGATTTGGGAAAAGGGATTTTTTCTGTCCATGATTTCTGTCTAATGCCGCACTCCCTTAAATAAAGTGAGGAGTTTATTTTTGTTTATGAAATTAGGTATTTTTATTTAAATTCCAGGGTCTTCAATTAGACTCAAATATTTGAATAAACTACTTTCAAATATTTGAATCTTTGTTAGTTTATTCTTATACGATTCCAAGGATTGTTTATTATACCCTTAAATTTTGCCTGGAGTCGTTTATAAAATAAAAAGCTAATGCGTCTCCGTATTTTTTTTTTCTCAATGCTTTTTCTTTCTCTGAAACGATTAGAATGAAATATTTAAACTGAAGTTTTTCTTTGAGATGGAAAAATACTCCATTAAAAAGTTCTGAGGATGACATGGGCCATCCCAAACTTTTAATTTTAATTGACAGTAAATTGGCAACTAATAAAGCTATCGTGATCGGTGTTGTGTATCGTGACTCCTAATATCTTTCAATATCGTTTAGTTATTCCGTTTCATTAATTAATAATTTGGTTTTCGTTTTAAACGGCCTTTCAATTAAGTTCTTTCTTTTTTCAAATTAGTTGCTTTAATATCGAATTCCTTCGCGTCAATTCTCTTGCTTACATATAGGATTACCAGATGAAAAATTTCAAAAGCAGGACATGTCGATTTATGATATAAAAAAGTAGGTATTCAGTAGTTTTAAGATGCTGTATTGCACATATTATCTGCAATACTGTGTTTTGTAAATTGTTATCATAAACTTACAATTACTGCCCATACTATTCGGAGCTCTGCAATCTGAACATCACCTCAACCCACACTACCTTCATCTCTGCGTTACATATGTGCAATACAGTGTTTTGTAAATTGTTGTCATAAACTTACAACTACTGCCCATACTATTCAGAGCTCTGCACTCTGAACATCACCTCAACCCACACTACCTTCATCTCTGCGTTACATATGTGCAATACAGTGTTTTGTAAATTGTTGTCATAAACTTACAACTACTGNTCGATGACGTCAACCGTATCCTTGCGGATATAAACTCCTGTATCCTTAATGCCGCTGCCATCTCCATCCCTTTAAAGCTCATTCCACACAATATTATTCCTATTCAATGTTGGGATGATGCTGCTGCCATTAGGAGTAGGCGTCAATGTCTGGGAGCTGTCAGAAGGGATCCTACGGTAAATAATAAAATTGCTTTTATGAAAGCCTGGGTATTCGCTTGTCGTACCCTTGTAGAAAAAAGACGGAGAAGCTGCGAGAATTTTGTAGGTTCTATTGATCATTCGGTAAGCCCCACTGAAATGATTCACAAAATAGGTAAGCTCCGAGAGAAATACTCGGCCTCATATATCATATATCACTGCCTTACAAGAATACCGAAATACGCCTGGTTCTCTGATCTTCGATTCTGAAAAAATTGACGATATACTGGGTCCCCAATTCTCTTCTGTTTCCTCCAACAACAACTACGACCCTGATTTTTTAGATCATAAACGGTCGTGTGAAAATATTCCTTTACCAATTGAGTTCTCCCATGTGAATGGCAATAACAGTCCCTTTAACTTTTCTGAAATGATGGACTCCTTGCAAACTTGCGTTCCAAGGCTACAGGACCCGATGGTATATCATTCCTCTTAATTAAAAAACTGCCCTCTCAAGCCTTGGAAAATCTACTTGAGTTTTACAATTTTATATGGTCTTCCGGAGAATTCCCTTCTATCTGTGGTTCCCTTCTATCTTGTTCCCCTCTAAAGCCTGGTAAAGACCGTGTTTAGGCTTCAAGTTATAGCCCTATATCCCTACTCAACTGCTCCAGTAAACTCATGGAAAAAATGGTCAATAAAAGATTATTTTTTTAACTGGAAAATAAAGAACTTTTGAATTCCTTTCAAAGCGGTGGTCGTTTTAAACGATCCACTATGGATAACCTTAACGAAATCTGTCAGGCCTTTGCTGACAAAGAAATTGCCATAGGTATTTTCCTTGATATTGTAAAAGCCTTTGATATGACTTGGCGTTATAAAATCCGTAGGACCTTAACCGTTATGGGAATAAATGGTTTCATGATTCGTTACCTGAACTCTTTTCTAAATAACTGATTTACAATGGTCAAGTGCAATGGCATCCTATCTAAATATTTCCCAATTGAAAATAGTGTCATTCAGGGTTCATCCCTAAGCCTTTTGTTATTTATCGTTTATATGAACGATATTCTAGATGTAATAAAATTACCATTACGGCGGCTCTTGTTCATAGACGATCTTTTAATAATCATTCGAGGTAAGGCCTTGGACCAGTTAGTGCAAAGAGTTCAGGTAACTCTTGACGCCATTTTGGCTTGGTCTGAGAGAAGTGGTACCGTCTTTTCCTCCAAATTTGGCTAGTCTACTTAACCACGTAATTTTTTTAAGATTGCGAAAAATACATTGTCCTCCTTTACACTACAATGGTGCCCCGCTGAAGTGTCTTACTAACACCAAATTTCTTGGCTTATACTAGGAGTCAAAAATTAATTGGTCACTTCATATCAATTATGTAAATTCCCGTGCCATAGCCGGCTTAAATGTGTTGAAAATGGTATCCTGTAAAAGGTACTGTTTACGGCGCGAAAATCTCTTAAGGCCTACATTCTATAAGACCTACATTTCACCAATTTTCGACTACGGGTCAATTGTTTATTCCTCGGCCAAGGACAACTTATTGGTCAAATTAAATCCTGTACATAATGCTGGTATTAGATTTTCTACTGGGGCGCTTCGGTCTAGTCCTGTGGCCAGCCTTTATGTTGACTCCGGGGTCCCACCTCTGAGCTTAAGGCGACTAATAATGAATTATATTTTGAAAATTAAAGAGTCTCCATCCAACCCTGTACATAAAATTACTTTTGGTCACTTACGGCCTTCTTCCGACCAATTTCCTCACAACAAGCCAATAGCTGTTCGATCCAGATCAATAACTGATTTCTCTCCGCTATTGGATACCAATGAAGTCGCCCCTTATTCTAAATGTTTTCCTCCTTGGTCCACTCTATTGCCAAAAGTAAACGAAAGCCTCCATTCTGATAACAAGGGTAACATTTCAAGTACAGTTTTCAACAAAGGTTCTTAGATTTGTTAAACTAGTGATGGATCTAAGTCTTCTCGTTATAACGGGTGCGCCTATAGCATTGATGGGAATACTAGTTCTTTCTCTCTCTCACGTTAACTCAGTTTTTTGATCAGAACAGATAGCCTCCACCTGTTTTTTTGTTGTTGCGGTGAGTCTTTGACTGTGCGCAATATTCTCGACTGTACCCCTTATAGCCGTCCCAGGCGTTCTTTCTCCTCCGAGATTTCCCTGGCTGATGACGAGCAAAGTGTGATCACTTTGCTCAGGTACCTCAAAATTATCAACGTGTATGATAAAATTCAGTTCATTTAGAGAAATCGGCGCGAAGGACATAGCCTCTGCTATTGGTTAAAGCGCCTAACGCAAAAAAAAAAAAAAANAAAAAAAAAAAAAAAAAAAAAAAAAAAAAAAAAAAAAAAAAAAAAAATAGGTATATATTTTTTTCGTGACGATTCCAAAGGTTCTTTATTGATAAACCAAAAGGCAACCAATGTAATTGGCAGTACCCTATAAATGCAAAAATTTAGAATCCGATAATCGACAACAAAAAAGTTACCTATTGCCTCTAAAAGTTACATATTTTTTGAGATTAGGCTGGCATGGAAACCAGAGCAATCAGCAAATATTTTTATCTCCTCGCTTGTGTGAGGGAAACAGAGAGTCGACAGATTGACTTTTTTTCTAACATCCCTTTAACATATATTGGTCATTCGAGGTTTCGCCTTCCAATTGGCTGGAAACTTGCAAATCAGCCATATTGACATCACCCAGTCTACGTTTGGCCAAGAATAACCAGTATCACGAGGGGGCGAAACTTGATGGTTACCTACTTTGTAAAATCTCGATGCACGTTACTTTAACTTCAGTGAATTAACGGGAACTTTTGTATTTAATCTGCTATAGACGCTGGCTAAAGAGTGAGAGATATAAATGAAATATAACACATTACATATTGCATGCAATACCAGGCGCTGACATACACATTCGTTTTCACTCTCAATGATGTAACAATCTTCATTGATAACTCGCTGTTCACTACGATTCTAATATTGCTATTACATATTGTATACAATACCAGGCGCTGACATACACATTCGTTTTCACTCTCAATGATGTAACAATCTTTATTGAATAAACTCGCTGTTCACTACGATTCTAATATTGCTATTACATATTGCATGCAATACCAGGCGCTGACATACACATTCGTTTTCACTCTCAATGATGTAACAATCTTCATTGATAACTCGCTGTTCACTACGATTCTAATATTTCTATTACAGATTGCATACAATACCAGGCGCTAACATACACATTCGTTTTCACTCTCAATGATGTAACAATCTTTATTGAATAAACTCGCTGTTCACTACGATTCTAATATTGCTAATTTGGTTTATTATTTTCAATAATAAACCTTTGGAATCGTCACAAAAAAAAAAAAAAAAAAAAAAAAAAAAANAAAAAAAAAAAAAAAAATACCCCCCCCTCAAAATTTGATATTACACGTTTCAAGGTACATAGAATCCAAAAATGTAATAAAAAAAATCCGTTTGTCCGCCGTCCACCGTACGCTGTGATGGGCACTTTTGCCACATAGCGTTGACCGATTTGGATGAAATTTGGTATATACCTAGGTCCCATCTGGGCTCTAATTGTGCCCCGAAACTTTTGAGTGCAATCGAATACATCAATACACCCTTGGTGATGGTGGTCGATAGTCAAAATTATCGATAGTTTTCCAATCCTTATACACACTGTATATTTTGGACACGCAGAGAAAAAGTACCTACAAAACTGTGTGTTTTTTTCTGGGCGTTGAAAATGACTTTGAAAAAGCGAAGAATGGGTGGGGGGGGGGGNTGGTGATTCTTATGTTTTTGAAATTTTGGATCATATCCAATAAGACGTTCGTTTTATGATTCTAAATTATTGCCGATTAGGTGGGAAACGGGGGGAGAAGGACAAAGAGAGGACATTCTCGACAAGTGAAGGAGTCATGATGCTGGACGGCGGCGGAGGGTGGGGGGGGGTACCCCATCCAACGATGTGAAATTATAAAAAGAGCAATTATAATATAGGGTGTCTCACCATGTGAGGGAGTCATGGTGTTGTGTGGTGGAGGGGGTGGGGCACCTCATTCAACGATGTGAAATAGAGGGTGTCTTGTAAAAAGGAGGAGTGGGTGATCAATAACTTGAGAACGATTTGGAAATTTGTAGTACAGGGTGTGACAGGACCGGCTGACTTATTTTCTGTGTCCATTACGGCAAAGAGATGGTGGTGGTAGGATTGGGTACCATGTTATGCTGCTCTGAGGAAGCCAGACTAAATGTTGGTAACAGCCTCTTTAGCTCAGTTGGTTGGGACGGAGGATTTGTTACCAGGCCACTGTTGGTTCGAATCCAACTCCATCCCCCCTCTTCGACACACGATTCAAAATAGAATCTTTTAAAGAGGGCGTCTATTAAAACATATACTTGTGTATAGAATACCCGGCCCCTTCCATGTCCTCCACTAGTGGTACTACATCACCAACCCATGTTATTACCACTACATTATCAACCCATGTAATTACCAGTATATCACCAACCCATGTTATTACTACTACATCACCAACCAATGTTATTACCACTACATCACCAACCCATGTTATTACCACTACATTATCTACCCATGTAATTACCAGTATATCACCAACCCATGTTATTACCAGTACATCAGCAACACATGTTATTAACAGTACATCACCAACCCATGTTATTACCACTACATCACTAACCCATGTTATTACCACTACATCACCAACCCATGATTTTACCACTCCATTACCAACCCATGTTACTACCACTACATCACTAACTCATGTTATTACCACTACATCACCAACCAATGTTATTACCACTACATCACTAACCCATGTTATTACCACTACATCACAAACCCATGATTTTACCACTCCATTACCAACCCATGTTACTACCACTACATCACTAACTCATGTTATTACCACTAACTACATCACCAACCCATGTTATTGACGTCTCTTTAAATTCTATTGGTCAATCGAGACGGGGGTTTCACGAGAGTGAGAACCTACGAGGGCTCCCATTAGGTAAAAACTCGCTGAACGTTGATTAACTTCTGTGATATAACGGGAACTGTTGTATTCATTATGCCATAGACACTGGCCAATATAATTCATCATAGTCAGTAAAATAATTCACGCAGCATGAGTGTGAAATCAGCAGAGCTTTGTTTATGAACACTAAAAATTAAAACACCAAACAGCCCCCCTCCCGGATCATTTACGCCTCAAATTAGTTTTAATTTTTATCGCCCCCCTCCCCTTTTATATCCTCCGTCTTTCTCACTCACAAATCTTCCCTTTCTTACTCACCCATTTCTGGTTTATGTCCACCTCACACTCTTTGCAATCTATTAACTGTCGATACTTCTATAATTTATTGTTGTTATTTAGGAGAAGATTGAGTGAGAAAGAATAGAAGATTGAGAGAGAAAGAGAATAGAAGATTGAGAGAGGAAAAATAGAAGATTGAGTGAGAAAGAATAGATGATTAAGAGAGAAAGAATAGAAGATTGAGAGAGAAAGAATAGAAGATTGAGAGAGAGAGAATAGAAGATTGAGAGAGAAAGAATAGGTGATTGAGAGAGAAAGAATAGATGTTTGAGAGAGAAAGAGTAGATGATTGAGAGAGAAAGAATAGAAGATTGAGAGAGAAAGTATAGATCATGAAAGAGAAAGAATAAAAAAAAAAAAAAAAAAAAAAAAAAAAAAAAAAAAAAANAACAAAAAAAAAAAAAAATAGACTCTTGAGTGGAAGGTAACCAACCACTAGGCGAGGTTAATGCCTGAGGCATTTTCTACCACCTAACCCTTACCCTTAGAGCTCTATTTTTATGTGGTCAAATACTCAAATTAATGAGGAAAAAATCCTGCCTCTGCTGGGGATCGAACCCACGCCCTCCTGTTTACCAGGCGAGCGCTTAACCACTGAGCTACTGAGGCAGGTAGAAGATTTAGAGAGAAAGAATAGAAGATTGAGAGAGAAAGAATAGAAGATTGAGAGAGAAAGAATAGAAGATTGAGAGAGAAAGAATAGAAGATTGAGAGAGAAAGAATAGAACATTGAGAGAGAAAGAATAGAACATTGAGAGAGAAAGAATAGATGAGCGAGGTGGAGACAGGGCCGGATACCGGATTATATTTATTGTTGTTATTTAGGAGAAGATTGAGTGAAAAAGAATAGATGACGGAGCTAGATACAGGGCCGGATTATACATAAGGCAGTAATGGAAACTATCTAGTGTCCCTGCATCAGCTAGGAGAGAGAAAAAAGAAATGTTTTGTTTTATAATTTTACGCTTCAAACTATGTAGAACCGTTTGTACGCCGTACACAACAGGCCGTGCCGTCTATCGTCTAATTTGGTCGGAACTTTACAAAACTGCTTTCGTCTTAGAAACACCAACCATCACCCATTTATTGTTTATGGTGATAGCAAGATAACATAGGTACATTCGTAATGTAGTAATCAAATAGCTTAGTATTTGTGAACGTTAGTGAACTCCACTTTTGACCCTGGTATTCTAGTACATCCTGAAATGCACTTGTATGTGCGTATGTATGTATATGTGTATGTATGTTTGTTTGTTTTTTACGCGATACAAGTCACAATTTTCATCCGATTTTGACGAAATTTATTATACATGTTCAAGACATGAAGGAAATTTGTTGTATAGTTTTTGGGGCCCTGCCCCCCCCCGGGGGGGCAGGGGGCCCAATATTATGTTTTTAAGAATTTTTTTATCTTTTTAGCGGATTGTTGTAGAAACGTAAAATTTTGATATGTTATGGCTTGTGGTAAGGGCTTTTCGAATTTGGGAGCCCTGCCTCCTCTCCTGGTTGGCTCCGGAGGCCCATCATTTTGTTTTTTTTAAAATGATTTTTTCTTCTTCTATAAATGACTACAACACTAACGTGAACACCAGATCCTCTTGATCCACTAGTTATGATGATATTTCTTTGTGTTATGATGTCATAATTTTTGTGGACATCATAGCATTACAAGTTTTTTTTCTCTAAACAATGTCTGCAATATCACTAAGCCTAAGCTACACTTAACAATTACCTTATGCTATGCTACTACTTGTCGCTATTACCATAGCTACTCAATTGTCCTCCCCTCGGAAGACTGAGTTACCCTCTAACACAACCAGACCAAGTAGAAAACTCAAAACCCCCTTTTTTGGAATTTTTGACCGGACCAGGAATCAGGAATCGAACACCAGCTTACACGCGGTACCACCCTCGTGTAAGCTGAGGGTGATGTACACTCTGCCACGAAGACGTCTGCTGTAGATTTATATTTACACTAGCTGTTTTCCCGTGCTTCGCTACGGGTACAAAATTCAACAACAATTTCGAGGACGCGAAATTAAATCTTCACAATTTAAGATTTTTGGTGGAACGGCTCCTATTTAGAAAATTTAATATTTTACTCAAAGATACCTCTTACTTTTTGCACTGCGAAACACCTTCGTATAAAATTTCAGCTTTCTCGCTCATCCCGAAGTGATATTTCTTAACTATGGGTTTTTGGTGGAAACGACCCCCAGAGTGAGCACCGCTCCTAGTTAGAAAATTCAATATTTTATGCAAGGATATGACTTTATGTACTTCGGAACATCTTTTTATCAAATTTCAGCTTTCTCGCTCCTCCCGAAGTGATACTTCTCAATTCCGATTTTTTTATGGTGAAAACCGTCCAAAAACCGGAAATTTTCAAATTTTTTATAAGGTCCTTACTATTTTGGGGGGTCTATTCTTGGTCATTTTTCGTTATCTCTTTTAGTTTGCCCACAGAAAAAAATTGCAAAAAGACCCACTAAATAGCGTCATTTTTGGCGGTAACTTGCTCCCACTTGAACTTTAAATTTTTTCCTTTCTTATTACGTACCTGCATACTAAAAGGGGCCTGTGTGCCAGGTTTCAAGTCTCTACGTTTAGCCATCGTGGAGCTACGTTGATTATCAGTCAGTCAGTATACCAACTGGGCTTTGCGTTTTATAAGTATAGCTTAAGATGAAGAAAATGTATTTTATTTGGTAGGCGGATTATGATACTTAATCCGCCCCTGGGAAGACAGTAGGGGCGGGGAGGGAAGTATAAAGACTGAGACTAGCTGTTCATCAGTCTTACGCATGCGAGAAGTAAGGGGAGATTTTTGATGTTGTGTGGAGGAGAGAAGATTTTTTTTGGAACAAAATTCTATTTTTTTCTTCACTTTTGTTGAGGAGGCGGAGGAATAAAGTATAAGAAGAGAGGGGAGGTTTTAGGGAGGGGGAAAAAGTTTCCTAATGATAATTGGAATAAATCATCGTGGTGGGGGGGGGAGGGTTGAGAATTAAGTTTTTACCCCCTCTCAGCCTCACACCTTTTCCAGTTTTTATTTTATTTTCCCCATCATGCCCAATGCAATAGAAAATGTTTATGATCAATCTGTGATGACGATGATGATATGCCCGCAGTATACCAGTAATAGTTCCGTAAACTATAGACCTCACTCACGTAAATGGCTACCATTTGATTCCGGGAAGCCTAATTGGTAGAATCTATTGGGATTCGCGACCAAACAAATATACTGTGACCCCCCCCCCCAAAAAAAATGGGCTAATTTTAACAAGACAAATTTTCATTTGGTTGTCTTTTTTGTACCAATTTTTCGTCTTTTTCAACGTCACCTTTACCCAATTCTATTTGGAGTCAGCGTGCTTTCCTTAATTCCACCATGCTACAATTTTTTTTTGGTGCCGGCAGAGAAGCCTTCGGCAACATATCTCGCACAGTTGAGTTAGTACTATTGCTGGAAGTGTTCCTGTTCAAAAATCTCTGCAGATTACCAAGGCAGAGAAGCCTTCGGCAACATATCTCACACAGTTGGGTTAGTACTATTGCTGGAAGTGTTCCTGTTCAAAAATCTCTGCAGACCACCAAGGCAGAGAAGCCTTCGGCAACATATCTCGCACAGTTGGATTATTAAATAAAATACTTTACGCGTGATCATGCGCGGATATAGGCGGGAGCACGCGGGGCACGTGCCCCACTCAGTTTTTTTAAGCGGGCGGTATTTCTCAAATTTCATTAAAAATTTAAAAAAAAAAAATCAAATGAATGATGATCCGCTGTGTCTTTTCTCATATTGAGAGGGGTGGGGTACGGGCCATTAAATAATTCCCAATCCTGAGACTAAATAAAAATACGTAAATAAAAATCGTCCAAAATTCCGTCATCCGTCATGACACTTTTTTTCGTCATCAAGCTTATAAAATCGCTTATCACCCTTTAATATGAAAGGCATGATGCGCGTGATGGATATATGTTGTAAGTGGAGCAAACCAACTTGTCATAGACTGTGAGAAGGGTGACTACCGACAGTGGGGGATTTACTGTATAAGCAACATAGGCCATGGCCTAGGGCGGCAAACCAACTTGTCACAGACTGTGAGAAGGGTGACTACCGACAGTGGGGGATTTACTGTATAAGCGACATAGGCCATGGCCTAGGGCGGCAAACCAACTTGTCATAGACTGTGAGAAGGGTGACTACCGACAGTGGGGGATTTACTGTATAAGCGACATAGGCCATGGCCTAGGGCGACAAACCAACTTGTCATAGACTGTGAGAAGGGTGAATACCGTCAGTGGGGGATTTACTGTATAAGCGACACAGGCCATGGCCTAGGGCGGCAAACCAACTTGTCACAGTCTGTGAGAAGGGTGACTACCGACAGTGGGGGATTTACTGTATAAGCGACATAGGCCATTGCTTAGGGCGGCAAACCAACTTGTCACAGTCTGTGAGAAGGGTGACTACCGACAGTGGGGGATTTACTGTATAAGCGACATAGGCCATGGCTTAGGGCGGCAAATCAACTTGTCATAGACTGTGAGAAGGGTGACGTAGGGTAAGCAACATAGGCCATGGGCCTGGGGCGGCAAACCAACTTGTCATAGACTGTTAGAAGGATGACTACCGTCAGTGGGGATTTACTGTATAAGCAACATAGGCCATGGGCCTGGGGCGGCAAACCAACTTGTCACAGTCTGTGAGAAGGGTGACTACCGCCAGTGGCGGATTTACTGAATAAGCGACATAGGCCATGCCTTAGGGCAGCAAACCAACTTGTCATAGACTGTGAGAAGGGTGACTACCGACAGTGGGGGATTTACTGTATAAGCAACATAGGCCATGGGCCTGGGGCGGCAAACCAACTTGTCATAGACTGTGAGAAGGGTGACTACCGTCAGTGGGGGATTTACTGTATAAGCGACATAGGCCATGGGCCTGGGGCGGCAAACCAACTTGTCACAGTCTGTGAGAAGGGTGACTACCGCCAGTGGCGGATTTCCTGTATAAGCAACATAGGCCATGGCTTAGGGCAGCAAACCAACTTGTCATAGACTCTGAGAAAGGTGACTACCGACAGTGGGGGAGCAACATATACGCCCTAGCCTAGGGTGGCAGAAATTAGAAGCGCAAAATATGGGGTAACTTCAATATGGAAAAAAATATATTTTCTTGGATTTAGCTGCCTATTTAATGTCTATGTTTATAAATTTTCCTCTCTTTTTACTCGATTGAAAATCAGAAAGAAAGATACTGTTTGCATTATACATAGCAAGTTCCAGCATTCAAATATAAATGAGATTTCGAGCTTTGCTTTTTTCATTAATGTTTGTATTTCTCTTGACTCAAAATAATCAACAAAATTACTGAGTAAGCACTAACGAGCCGCCACTGACTACCGAAATAGCGAGAATATTTTGAACAAATAATATTAATAGTGAATGTACATAACAAATTCATTAAAATCGTAAAAGGCGAGCGTTCAATAGCTGTCTTTTGAATACAATTCAATACAAGCAGAGACAAACCGAATGAAGATTGTCGTGTTAAGTTATAAAACGTTCAATAGCTGTCGTGGTACAAACAAACAAACAAACCGAATGAAGATTGTCGTGTTAAGTTATCAGACGTTCAATAGCTGTCGTGGTACAAACAAACAAACCGAATGAAAATTGTCGTATTAAGTTATCAGACGTTCAATAGCTGTCGTGGTACAAACAAACAAACAAACCGAATGAAGATTGTCGTATTAAGTTATCAGACGTTCAATAGCTGTCGTGGTACAAACAAACCGAATGAAGATTGTCGTGTTAAGTTATCAGATAGCTGTCGTGGTACAAACAAACAAACAAACCAACCGAATGAAGATTGTCGTATTAAGTTATCAGACGTTCAATAGCTGTCGTGGTACAAACAAACAAACTGAATGAAGATTGTCGTGTTAAGTTATCAGACGTTTAATAGCTATTGTGGTACAAACAGACAAACCGAATGAAGATTGTCGTGTTAAGTTATCAGACGTTCAATAGCTGTCGTGGTACAAACAAACTGAATGAAGATTGTCGTGTTAAGTTATCAGTCGTTCAATAGCTGTCGTGGTACGAACAAATAAACCGAATGAAGATTGTCGTATTAAGTTATCAGACGTTCAATAGCTGTCGTGGTACAAACAAACCGAATGAAGATTGTCGTGTTAAGTTATCAGACGTTCAATAGCTATTGTGGTACAAACAGACAAACCGAATGAAGATTGTCGTGTTAAGTTATCAGACGTTCAATAGCTGTCGTGGTACAAACAAACCGAATGAAGATTGTCGTGTTAAGTTATCAGTCGTTCAATAGCTGTCGTGATACGAACAGACAAACCGAATGAAGATTGTCGTGTTCAATTATCAGACGTTCAATAGCTGTCGTGGTACGAACAGACAAACCGAATGAAGATTGTCGTGTTAAATTATCAGACGTTCAATAGCTATCGTGGTACAAGCAGACAAAGCGAATGAAGATTGTCGTGTTAAATTATCAGACGTTCAATAGCTATCGTGGTACAAGCAGACAAACCGAATGAAGATTGTCGTGTTAAATTATCAGACGTTCAATAGCTGTGGTGGTACAAACAGACAAACCGAATGAAGATTGTCGTGTTAAATTATCAGACGTTCAATAGCTGTCGTGGTACAAACAGACAAACCGGATGAAGATTGTCGTGTTAAATTATCAGACGTTCAATAGCTATCGTGGTACAAGCAGACAAACCGAATGAAGATTGTCGTGTTCAATTATCAGATCTCACTTTGTACGGTCAAAAAAAAAGAGAGAATTTTTGGGGTACACAAATAAACTAATAGAGGTATTCAACTTTAAGATAAAATAAGATTTAACTTTATCCCCAAAATTCAGAATTAGGAATAGAACGCCGGGTGGGGGGTGGATAACCCAAATTTACATTTTTTGAAAATAAATTACTCGGGAGTTTTCTTTTTTTCCTCCCGCACCCCCCTTTTTTGGTAAACTATTAAAGATGTATGAGAAAATAGTTGCATGAGATTTTCTATCTCGATATCTTCCCGCAACCCTTATGTATAACATAATCAATATACAAGGCCAGGGTTGGCATGTTTAAACTGTTTAAAATACTGTTTTAAACAACTGTTTAAAATACTGTTTTAAACAACTGTTTAAAACACTATTTTAAACAACTGTTTAAAACACTATTTTAAACAACTGTTTAAAACACTGTTTTAAACATAGTGGTTGTTTTAAATATAGCGATTGTAAAACACCTGTTTAAAATATGTTTTTTTAGCTGTTTTAAACGACTTTTGGTTTTGCGTGTGTCCTATCTTGTCCTTTATACCATGACTTGCACTATAAAATTATTCCCTACGAGGAGGACAATTTGCTTAGAAAAAATATTTATACATGCACAACCTGTGGGACAGAGGGAGTTATAATGTGAAAAAGATAGAACCAACTGAAATCTAAATATTCTCAAACTAGCCCCTACCCCCCTCTATGGTCAAACCCCACAACCCCTGCCCCGGCCCAGTTTAATATTATGTTACAATTTATAGATGCACAACAATATGTGGGACAGAGGGAGTTATAATGTGAAAAAGATAGAACCAACTGAAATCTAAATATTCTCAAACTAGAACCCTACCCCCCTCTATGGTCAAACCCCACAATCCCTGCCCCGGCCCAGTTTAATATTATGTTACAATTTATACATGCACAACATGTGGGACAGAGGGAGTTATAATGTGAATAAGATAGAACCAACTGAAATCTAAATATTCTCAAACTAGC
>CM022876.1:13565868-13579666 GCA_012654025.1 Pachypsylla venusta | reverse complement strand
CAGTGGGGCTGTTGGATTAGGGACAAAATGTGGCATTTATCGTATTTCGGTACTTGATGACTTTTTTGCTTCCAAAAATCATTTTATCTAGTGTAAATTTAAGTTGCCCCTTCCGTGCTGCATATTCTCGAGAATTTCTAGGGGGGGGGGCACCTGCCCCCCTTCCTACGCCCATGCTGTTGTAGGAAGTTTGATGTAACACTTGATCAGATCTTATAATTGTGGCGAACACAGACGCTGGTCTTTTTTTTTTAATTTGGCTTAAAATCTCTTTAACATTTATTGGTCATTCAGGATGGGGGTTTTAATAGCCTCTATTTGCAGGAAACTTGCAAACCAGCTATCTACATTGGCCTCGCTCAGCCTGGGTTGGGTCGGAAAAAAGAGCCAAATATACGTCGTGTTCCCAAGCGGTTACCCATCCAAGTACTGACCACGCCCGACGTTGCTTAACTTCAGTGATACGGGAACTGGTGTATTCAACGTGGTATGATCGTTGGCTTGGGCGCTGGTCTTTATTATTCGGAGCTTGTGCACTTCCACAGATGTATGACAATGCAGCTCTAAGTATTAAAGATGTGGTATGCTTCTAGACTAGTCCTGTAAGACATAGGTATTCATTCTTCAACTACCTAAAAATCATGACGAAGAAAACACCATGCTCCCCCCCCCCTCAAAATTTGATATTTTGCGTTTCAAAAAATCTAAAAAATTAAATAAAAAAAATCCGTTTGTCCGGTGACACCGTCCGCACTGAACTGAACTTTTGCCAGTTAGCGTTGACTGGTTTGGTTGAAAATCTTGAAATGTAAAATATCAAACTTGGGTGTGGAGTAATTTTTGGTTTATTATTTTCAATATTGAACCTTTGGGATCGTCACGAAAAAAAAATTANAAAAGAAAAAAAAATTCCCCCCCCCCCCTCAAAATTTGATATTATACGTTTCAAGGTAGAATCCAAAATCGAATAAAAGAGCACTTTTGCCATTTAGCGTTTACCGATTTGGATGAAATTTGGTATATGGGTCCCATCTGGGCTCTAATTGTGCCCCGAAACTTTTGGGTGCAATCGAATACACCCCTAACGATTTTTGCCGCTTTTTAGCGGTGCTCAGTATTGCTGTGTAAAAGGAGAATGGTAAGAGCTAGAGAATTGAAATTTTGTATGTATGTCATATTTGGGATCTCAGTTAGCTCCGAACCTTTTGGGTTTAATCAAATATACCGCTGGCGGTTTTCATGAATTCTGTCTTAAAAGAGAATGGTAAGAGACAGAGATTTTAAATTTAGTAGGTATGTCAAATTTAGTGTCTAATTACGATCCAGATTTGGAATCGTCACTATCCCCGCCAATTTTTTTGCCCCCCCCCCAATTTTTATTTGTGGGGGGGGCCAAAAAATGTTTATTATTTTTTGCCAGAAAAATGAGAAACCCATGTGTCACATTGGCAGAGTTTTTTTTATTAAATAATATATCTTCTCATTGAAAGATAGGTATAAGAAAATAAAAATATTAAAAAGCAGGAGTGAAAAATATAATAAGATTGAATAAATATTTCAATATTAAATACGCACTAAAATGGGGGAGAACCGTATGGTCCTCAAACAAGGGAAAAATCCCACGTTCAAAATATTTTTCCCGTTTGGGGAAATTTTTTTTTGCTCAAGCAATAAATGCATGGCCGTAAAAACGTTTCCTAACCTGTCGAGGGGGGTTAAAATATGTCAATAAAGCTAACAAGTAAACATAAAAACTTAAAAATACAAAACAAAAGATAAGTGGAAAAAATAAAAATATGGTTGATGGAATTTTTCCCGCCATGTGTCACGCCGCACGCGACAAAAATCCCCAAAAATCCCACAACTATGGGACCCTACGGTTCTCCCCGGAGTCATACCCCACTAAAATGAATCCTTCACATACTAATATATTTAAATTATAAATTTAAAGTTAAAATTATAGGTAGGGCTGTTTTCTCTGAAGCTATTATATCAAAATAAACGTGCCACATCAAATAATTTTAATTAACTAATTAAACATTTGTCATCATTAATTAATTATTCATAACAATGTCGATTCTATTTAATGAATCCGGTTTCAATATTTTTCTCGTAATGTTAATGTGTTTTTGTGTGAGTGTGATATCGGACCGGTTCTATTCATCCGGTAAGTAATTTTAACATTAAATTAGCGATTGTATATATAGGATGTTTGTAGTCATTTTGAAATATTATATTGAAAAAAAAAATCCGTATCAACTACAATTAATTTGATGAGATCCGAGCACTTTCGTCTGTTACGACATTATCATGTGAACTCTTTTTTCACTTGTTAATGTCGTAAAAGACAGACAGTTCACTTGATAATGTAGTAAAAGACAGACAGTTCACTTGATAATGTCGTAAAAGACAAACAGTTCACTTGATAATGTCGTAAAAGACAGACAGTTCACTTGATAATGTCGTAAAAGACAGAGAGTTCACTTGATAATGTTGTAAAAGACAGACAGTTCACTTGATAATGTCGTAAAAGATAAACAGTTTACTTGATAATGTCGTAAAAGACAGACAGTTCACTTGATAATGTCGTAAAAGACAAACAGTTTACTTGATAATGTCGTAAAAGACAGATAGTTCACTTGATAATGTTTGTTTGTTTGTCATAACACTGTCTCAAATCATAACATATACTTTACATTGTCATACAATTTTATACACCCTGTATACCTTTTTGTTTGTTTGTCATAACATCACTGTTTCAAATCATAATATACTTTACATTGGCATACATTTTTTACACACCCTGTATACCTTTTTGTTTGTTTGTCATAACATACTTACTTTACATTGGCATACATTTTTTACACACCCTGTATACCTTTTTGTTTGTTTGCCATAACACTGTCTCAAATCATAACGAACTTTACATTGGCATACAATTTTAGACACCCTGTATACCTTTTTGTTTGTTTGTCATAACACTGTCTCAAATCATAACATATACTTTACATTGGCATACATTTTTTACACACCCTGTATACCTTTTTGTTTGCTTGTCATAACATACTTACTTTACATTGGCATACATTTTTTAGACACCCTGTATACCTTTTTGTTTGTTTGTTTGTCATAACATACTTACTTTTCATTGGCATACATTTTTTAGACACCCTGTATACTTCTTTGTTTGTTTGTCATAACATCACTGTTTCAAATCATGACATACTTTACATTGGCATACATTTTTTAGACACCCTGTATACCTTTTTGTTTGTTTGTCATAACACTGTCTCAAATCATAACATACTTTACATTGGCATACAATTTTATACACCCTCATGGGCGTAGGAAGGGGGGCAGGGGGGGCAGCTGCCCCCCTAGAAATTCTAAAGAGTATGCAGCACGGAAGCATCTTAGATTTACACTAGATAAAATGATTCTTGGAAGCAAAAAAGTCATCAAAAGTACCGAAATACGATAAATGCCACATTTTGTCCCTAATCCAACAGCCCCACTGTGAACAATCAAATATAACTGTGGCAAACTTGTCGCATCCTTGAATCGTACTTGTTAAATTTGGTGGGAAAATTCAAAAAAATTAACAAACGTTTGTAACGTATAGTTTCCATCTGTTAATGTATTCCTCAGTTAAAGTCTCTTTCGTATTTTTTTTGTCAATTGATCTAGCTTGCTGATATCCCAGTTATTTATAAAGATCTCGTTCATTTATTGACTGAATCAATCCTCCTTCTGCTAGTTGAATTTCGCCGGTTTGGCACTTTCCTTTATCGATATTTTTCACCTTGTATTTGTCAAGCCCAAACTACATACATATATCCCTGGAGAACTGTTCCACTATTCCGACTAGTTCTTTCAGTTGATAATGGGATACCGCGTATAGTTTCAAGTCATCCATGTATAACTGGTGTGAGATGGTGTGTTTCACTTGTTTTTTTAAGGTGTATCCTATTTTCGTTCTATTGAACATTTTGGAAAGCGGATTTAATGCTAAGCAAAACCACAATGGACTCAAGGAATCTCCCTGGTTATAGATGTTTGTTTTGTCGTTAGGTGTACGGTGGTGTTCCAGGATTGCATCATTTGGTGAAGACATTCCATCAATATGGGGTGGACTTTATATAGTTGCAAGACCTTAATCTTAATTAACCATTGATGGGGTACGCTGTAATAAGATTTCTGGTAATCCACCTAACAACAAGATAGTTTTTTTGTTTTCTTCTTGACTTCTCTGAGTATTAGGTACTCAGTCTATGATAAGTTGTTCTTTATATCCTTTAGCGCCCTTCCGGCATCCTTTCTGTTCCTCACGCATTATATTATGGTTTTCTTCATTGTAGAGTTATCTCATCGTTGGCGTTTATTCTGTCACTGGTTGATTCTATTCTCGTTTCGATATTTTCTGTAACATCTTGAGTGTCGATAACTCTTATGTTGTCACTTTGAGTTTCTGCCATTGTGTTGTTTTGGTTTGTTTCAGATGACGCAACTGCTTCTCTTTCAAAATTTTCGCGCATAACTTTTGTCTCTAGAGCTTTATCGGTTAAAAGTTTGTTGTTGACAATTGTTCGTCTTTGATCTGCAATTCTTTGTTCAGTAACCGTGACATTGGGGTATTCTACAACAAACGCTTGGTGTAATTTTTGGCGGAAAGCTCTTGAGTCTGTTTCGGGTCGTCTGATATAGTAATATGTATGTGTTGTAGTAATATGTGCGCATGATGTATGTGTTGTAGTAATATGTGCGCATGATGTATGTGTTAATATCTTGGGTCCACTTCATACGCACTCGTTTTCTTCCTGCTAAGGTGTTCTCAGGTAATAAGACACTGCCTAACTGAGAAGCACTCCTAGCAGTCACAGTCATTCTGGATGTATTTTGACTGTTATCATTTGTGTCGGCACTTTGATTGTTTTCGGGTACTCCGGTCGCAGTTCACTGCATTCTTCTTGTCTCCCTGCGATCACTACCGGCTCGCATGCTGTCACTTCTAGCGGTGGCTCCAGAAGTGCCCTGGTGCTGCGCCCCAGGAGGTAGCGTTTTTCCGAGGTCTTAATAACTATCGTTTTTTCTCCATTGGGAGATAGCAGTTGATGTTCATGTGGTATTAAAATGTTACCACACTACTTCCTGGGACGTTACTGATACTTGTAACTATCCAGGGATCATCAACCACTTGTTAAGGCCCTGGGGTCGCCCCCCCCCAATAACTGAATCATCAGTTACCCCTAGGGGTTTATTATTAAACAAGTCACGATTTACTTTATCGACACCCCCCCTCCCGACATGAAAATCTCAGCTGCCCCCCCCTAGGCCAGATGCTGGCTACGCCCTTGTACACCCTGTATACCTTTTTGTTTGTCATAACATCACTGTTTCAAATTATAACATACTTTACATTGGCATGCATTTTTTAGACACCCTGTCTACGCCTAAAATGTTTTTTTTTTTTTTTTTTTTTGGCGGCTAATTGACCTCAATATGTTCTACTAGTATTCAAAAATCAGCAAACTTGAACTGGAAAACTGAATTAATGAGGCGATTTTATGAATGATATTTTTAAAGTTTCACCCTGTATAACTCAAAAACTGTCATTTTGTGCTTTGGGGTCATTGATATTTTTTATCTACACACTTAGGGCTAGGTTCACATGACCCCGCGGTATCATATGAACAAATCGATACAAGATTATAGGATTAGTACCGCGCGGTCATGTGAACAACTGAATATTAGCCTTAAAGGAACCTCTCCATAAAATTTCAGCAAATTCGACCGAAAACCCATTTCCTATATTTTTGTGTGGGGTTCTTTTTTTAACCCGACCAGGTATCGAACCGGGAACCTCCCTAGTGTGATGCACTCTCTACCACCGAGACGTCTTCACACCATCAAATTTAATAACATCTTCGTCTCACAATCTCAGGCAATAGGTATGTCTTCAGAATAGAGCTATTGTTTACGAGGCCTCCATAATATTTGACCATTTAGAAGCTCGTTAAATCAAATTATTGTTGTTGAGTCCTACACCGGGGAGATATGTTGCGGCAACAAAAACTTTATGTTTTTCAAAAAAAAAAAAAAAAATTNCTTTATGTTTTAAAAAAAAAAAAAAAAAAATTAAATAAACCCCGTTTTTTTATTAGTCGTCATTGGTCCATGTTGGACGGTTCTACATACGCAGTAGAGGCATGGCCGTAAAAACGTTTCCTAACCTCTCTAAGTTGGTTAAATTTTTTTTTGGATTGCCACAACATACCTCCCCGGTGTCACCAGCAACTTTTAATTTCTACCAGATCATAACAAATCATTTTGACAGGAAGCGGAAGTCAAAAGTTTTCTCCTCTTTTGAATTCTATATAATATAATTAATCATCTAATTATTGAGAAAAAAAATATTTTCAATCATTAATATTATTACTCAATTAAAAATAGTTAATCACATATCGAAATTAATTAAAACAATTTTTAATTTAAATTTAGGTAGGTACTTACATTTGAAAAGAATAAAGCATGACTCTTGTTAGCTCTTCAGACATCTTGTTTTTCTCTTCTCTTTTGTTAGTCAGTTCTGTTCCTCGTGTGTTTTACGATTGCGCGTCTCCCCCAAGTGCTATTTCTTAGAAGTTTAATTAAGTAATTAATATTTAACGAATTTTCAAAATAAAATGTTTAAACGTGTTTTAATTCTTTCAATTGTGTAAATATAAATAACTTTTTTGATGAATAATCGGTAATTCTTTTAAATAATCTGGTCCGGTCTGTAGTTTTTTTCAACAAATACCTACCTATACAAATTTTCTGTGGCCTATCCGCGTAGCGTCGGCGTCGTTTTTTTATAATATTTAATTAAAATTAATTAATAAATGAATTAAATATAATTGGTCGATTATTGTGTTTGTATGTGAAAATCCCAAATGGGAAAATTCAATGTAAATACTCATTTTATTTTTATTTTAAAAAAAGGTAATTATTTTTAAGGCATTAATGTAGATGAATAGCAATGCATTTTGGGGGGTTACAGGAAGCCTATTTTTTACATTATGTGAGAATTAAAAAAAATCTATTTCCCAAATTTAACTTTTTCAGGGGTGTCAAATCAGTGTTTGACTCTTTTCCTAGAATTTTTTTTTTTTTTATTAAAAATTGGGTCTCGATTCTATTTGACTTGAAAATTAAGTCAAAGTAAAGAAATGAGAAAAAGTAAAAGAAATTCTTAACTGAGTTAAGTAGGTACCTAGATTATGTAATTGTCGCTTTTTTATCTTTGTAGAAAATTTTGAAAAGCGATCCGGGTCTTGTTTCTCTTTGCCTTGTGGGGGTTTATTTGTTTCTTCTGTTTTACAAACTTTGCATGGGTAAACTTTTTTCAACATTTTCATATGATTTTTTTAAAGCAATAATCGACTTTTATATTTAATACAAATTATAATTATTGTTTTTAATTGTGCTTTATTTGGTGTGCTTTGATGCTAAATTTTATTTAATGAATAAATCTAAATTCTTTATGTTAAGAACGAAGTGAGGTCTTCTAAAGTAGACCTCACTTTGTTCAATAAAAATGAAATCATAATCGCCGGTGTAATTCAGTGTTTATTATTGTAATGTGTTTTAAAGTTAAATAGGTATTATAAAATATCCAATATTGTAATGAGTCAGAGGTTAGTTACCTCTGGAAATATAAAATAATAAAAATAAAGTTATAATCGCCGGTGTAATTCAGTGTTTATTATTGTAATGTGTTTTAAGGTTAAATAGGTATTATAAAATGTCCAATATTGTAATGAGTCAGAGGTTAGTTACCTCTGGAAATACAAAATAATAATAATAATAATAATAAAGTTATAATAACCGGTGTTATACAGTGTTTATTATTGTAATGTGTCAGAGTTAAATATTTATTATAAAATGTCCAATATTGCAATGATTGTTAGTTACCTCTAAAAATATAGAAAATAATAAAAAATAAAATTATAATCGCGGGGTAGTTCGGAGTTAATGTAATATAAAATATATTTGTATTAAACATAAAGAAAAATAAGTAAAGAGTTTTCATTTTGAATTTTCGTAAGTTTAATCTAAAGGTGGTAGCACACTGTTTGTCATGATGACAAATATTGTCAATATTTTTTTTACATCGAACAGTGTGACCGACAAATATATTTGATCAAATTAGGTATTGGATAGTGCTTGATCAAACACAAAAATGACCAAAATTTGTCTAAATAACCAGTCTGATTGGGTTTGAAGGCATGACAAACACGTTCGTCATTGCTTTACCTATAGTTTTTGAAAACTACTTCATTTATATCTTACTTTTAAAAAATATTTCTCAGGCGTCTGTGGACGCCCATGTCGAAAATAGCTACACAAGTGAAGAAAAACTAAATTAAATTTCGATCGGAAATTGTATTAGAAAGGGGGAAAATATGGAAATTATATTTAGGTACTACAGATAAATATCTGGTTGCTGTGGAATAATACACAACAAATAAAATCGGTGGAATTTGCAAAAAAATATTTGAAAATCTCATTAAATAGTGATAGAGGAACAAATATAATACCAAACACACAAATTAAACAAATTGTCTTTCTGAAAATGTATCACAAGATGGGGGTTCGTATTTAAAAAACAAAGTTGGACCTGCTGGGGGCCACATGGGACCCTAAAAAATTGGTCACACCATCAGGTGGTTTAATTTGGGGTATAATACCATGCAAAATTCAAAACTCCACCTAAAGCTGTTCAAAAGATATTCAGGCGGTCTCGGACTTTTGGGACACCTGTATACAAACTTGGCTCTTAGCTCATTTAGAAAAACCATCATTCATACCTAATATAAATATATTTTTTTTTAAATAATTCGTGTGCTATTGAGTGTTGGGTGTAGTGAAACATATTCAGTATCTCCAATAGTTGACCTTCTTCATCAAATTAAGGTAAGTTTTCATTCATCTTGTGGGAACCTAAAGACCGCAGGACCATAACGACTAAAGCAGAAAGTGTGGAAACTCATGCAGTTCTTTTGCCACTTAGCGTTGACTGGTTTGGATGGAATTTGGTATTAAGGGGTCTAATTGTGCCCCCAAACTTTTCGGTGCAATCGAATGTACCCTATTATTGCTCATTCCGCTTTTTAGCGGTTTTCACTTATCCCGTCACAGAAAAGAGAATGGTACGAGCTAGCTAGTGTCTTGAAATTTGGTACATATGTCATATTGGAAGTTCAGTAAGCTTCAAAACTTTTGGGTTCAGTGAAATATGTCGCTGGCGGGTTTTACCGCTTTTTAGCGGTTTTCATTAATCCTGTGTAAAAGTAGAATGGTAAGAGCCAGAGACTTGAAATTTAAAATGTATGTTAAATTTAAGGTCTAATTTTACCCCAGAAGTGAAGGGGGGGGGGGGATTTTTTGNTTACCCCAGAAGTGAAGGGGGGGGTATTTTTTGAGGGGAGGGGGCGAGTGTAAATTTTTTTTAGACAGTAAAAAAATTGCCTCCCCTTCAAATTTTTTTATTTAGTTTTCGAATTCGAAATAAAATTTTAGGGGTTGGTGATTTTTTTTGTTTATTTCATAATAAGCTGCCATCAATACAGGGTGTTTCAGAAGGCTATGCAAAAAAAAAGAAACCACGTGTAGGAGAGCTCAAATAAAGGCCTCTTTGCTAAATAAACCCCTATACGGAAATGGACCCCAAGGTAGCTAGGGCCACCCAAAGTTGGCACTTAAAAATCGAAAGATAATTTTTAAAAATCGAATTATTTTGTGATTGACTTCATTTTTTGCATGACGTCTCCGATTGTTATCATGCTTTTTTGGTGAGTATTTGGCACTTTTCCCCCGATCAGAGGCGGAGTTATGGGGGGTCATGAAATAAAAATGCCTAAAACTTTTTGATGCGATTTTTTTTTTGTGTGTTTTAAGTTATGACATGTCCTCTAAAACTTGTTTTGCTACAAAAAAGACCGGAATAGCACTTGTCGAAAAGCAACCGTTGACCTTTTAAAATCACAAAAATTGAGCGTACGACAATTCGAATCATTCAAAATTTTTCCCGGGGGCGGCAGCCCTGTGCGTGGTGGGTATTCCATACCTTCCGGAAGTATCCTCCCCCTAAGTTATAGCATTACGTCCCCGGCCCTAGCTACCTTGGGATCCATTTCCGTATAGGGGTAGCAAAGTGGCCTTTATTTGAGCTCTAATATACATGGTTTCTTTTTTTTGCATAACCTTTTGAATCACCCTGTATAATTTTGTTTACCTACCTACACAACTTTCTTTGCTTTCAATAAACATCAATGCGGAGAGGCACCTCGAACCGTTGCGTACATCATCGTTCATAATAAACGCTTTTGCTTTTGATTCATTTTATTTATTTTGTGTGTTAAGGAGAGGAGTATGAGTATTTGTTTTTTTTCTCTTCAATATCAACCAAGTTTTTCTTTTGGATTCAGTCAATGATCGACTTTTACTTTCCTTATCCTATAAAAAGGAAAGTACTGTAATGGGCTGAAATTTTCGATGTCGAGTTTTCAATGCCAAAACACGTTTTGAAGTCCCCACCCCAGACTTCTTGATATATTACACTTCAACCTAAGTTGTATTCGTCAATTTCTTGTATGAAATTGATATGAATAGGCACCAAATTTCAAGTTCTAGCTCTTTCCATTCTGGTTTTAGGGGGAACCGCCAACCCCAGAGCCCAAATCTCGAGTTTCAGCCATTGGTCCGTGTGTGTATCTGTCTGTCTGTCTTTCTGTGAACAAAATATCTCATGAACGGCAAACGTTAGAGACTTGAAATTTGGTATGTATTCTGTTTTATGCCATGAACGGCAAAATAAGCTTTTGGTTGAAATCGATTATACCGTTGGCGGTTTTATGCCTCTTTTTAGGTTTTTTTGCATATCCTGCTTAAAATGAGAACGGTAATAGATAGAACTTTAAACTTTAAACTTGGTGAATGTCGCTTTTTGCGGTTCCGCCTAAAACCAGAATGGAAAGAGCTAGAACTTGAAATTTGGTGCCTATTCATATCAATGTCATACAAGAAATTGTACAAGAAAAATATATTGAAGTTCAATATATTTTTCAGCGCTTATTAGCGGTTGATTTTCACTTTTTGGCGGTTCCGCCTAAAACCAGAATGGAAAAAGCTAGAACTTGAAATTTGGTGCCTATTCATATCAATTTCATAGAAGAAATTGAAGAATCTAACTTAGGTTGAAGTGTAATATATTGTTGGCCGCTAATGAGCGGTTAAAGGTCGCTTTTTGGCGGTTCCCCCTAAAACCAGAATGGAAAGAGCTAGAACTTAAAATTTGGTGCCTATTCATATCAATGTCATACAAGATATTGAAAAATACAACTTAAATTGAAGTTTAATATATTTTCGGCGCTAATTAGCGGTTGAAGATCGCTTTTTGGCGGTTCCGCCTAAAAACAGAATGGAAAGAGCTAGAACTTGATATTTGGTGCTTATTCATATCAATTTCATACAAGTAATTGAAGAATCCAACTTAGGTTGAAGTTTAATATATTGTTGGCCGCTAATTAGCGGTTGAAGACTGCTTTTTGGCGGTTCCGCCTAAAACCAGAATGGAAAGAGCTTGAAATTTGGCGCCAATTCATATCATTCAAAAAATTGAAAAATACAACTTAGGTTGAAGTGTAATATAGATTTGGACTCTGGGGACTTCGAAACGTGTTTTGGCATTGAAAACTCGACATCGAAAATTTCAGCCCATTACAATACTTTCTTCTCATAAGAAAAGTCG
This sequence comes from Pachypsylla venusta, assembly GCA_012654025.1. NCBI lineage: Eukaryota > Metazoa > Arthropoda > Insecta > Hemiptera > Aphalaridae > Pachypsylla > Pachypsylla venusta. The sequence goes on along the minus strand of CM022876.1, from coordinate 13,567,875 downwards.
TGAGATGTTTACACCAGATTTTTATAGATCAAGGCAAGTCGTGTGATGTTTACACCAGATTTTTATAGATCAAGGCAAGTCGTGTGATGTTTACACCAGATTTTTATAGATCAAGGAAAGTCGTGTGATGTTTACACCAGATTTTTATAGATCAAGGAATGTCGTGTGATGTTCATACCATATGTTTTTTGCAGTGCTCCGAAATCATAGGATGATGTTGTAATAGTATGGCGGATCGTTAGGGCATGAGTTCAAACCCATCTAACCCAGCATGGATTTTTTTTTTTTTTGCTTAACGTCTCTTTAACATCTGTTGGTTATTCGAGACAGGGGTTTTTCCCTCCATTCGATGGAAACTTACAAAACAGCTCTCCACATTGTCCTTACCCATCCTGGGTTGGTCTGGGAAAAATAGCCAGCACCACGCGACTAAAACATCGCTGGACGTTGATTAACTTCAGTGATCTATGGGGAACTGGTGTATTCAGCTTGCAATAGACGCTGGCTGCTATGGAATTTCATCCTCATAAATTTGACATATTTAGCTTTATTTGAGGGGTTGGGATTATCAACATCTAGTCCGGCGTCCTCAAGGTAGCATATATAATATGCTACCCAACCCTTCCACCACCATCACTTTCCGTGATGAACACGGAGAGTAAACTAGTGTTCAGAATACGATTGATAACAACACAAGCTAATTCAACGTGTCTAAAAAAGCGAGTGGAGCTCATTCTCAATATATTGAGAATGAGCTCAATATCTTGATTATGAGCTCAATATCTTAAAAATAATATCAGTATCTTGAGAGGGAGCTCAACATTTGGGAATGAGCTCAATATCTTGAGAATGAGTTCAACATTTTGAAAATGAGCTCAATACCTTGAGAACGAGCTCAACTTATTAATAATATTTTTCTATTTTTTAGCCAGTAAAATAATATATGTGTCACATTTGCAGATTTTTTTAATATTTTTTTTTTTTATTAAAAAAAATATCCCGGAACCGGTTTCGCATTACTTCAGAGCATTCTAGTGTATACTTATGAAACGCAAAGACCAGTTGCTGTACTGACTGAATGACATACTGATAATGAACGTACCTCCGCGATAGCTAAACCTAAAGGCTTGAAAATTGGCAAACGGATTTCTTTTAGTATGTAGGTGCGTAATAAGAAAGGAAAAAATTGAAAGTTCAAGTGGCAGCAAGTTATCTCCAAGAATGACGTTTTTTTTTTTTTTTTTTTTTTTTTGTAAACCAAAGGAAATAACAAAAAATGACCGAGAATGGACCCCCATAAGTAGTATTTCGCATTACTTCAGGGCATTCTTTTATCTAGTTAAATATAAACAACTGACAATTCAATGTACCCCCCCCCTTTCTGCTCACATAGAATTCTTTATTTCCCTTTTATTTGCCTCCTAGAAGGTAAAACAAAATATTCCTTATTTTTTCTACTCGATTTTTTTTCCTTTCCCCGTTTTCTTTCTCTTTTTCCCTCGAGGGAACAGAATCCACAAGTCATTTGGAAGGGGGAAAAAACTTTTATTAAGTAAATATAAAAACCCAATTTAAAATTACCAAATTCAAAAATCGGTTTTCAAAGTTTTCAATTAATTTTTCTTTTCTTTTTTTAGTTATTTTTTCTTTCGTGTCGACCCAAGGGGAAATCTCTACAGTAGAATAACAGTATTAGCCCAGTCAAATGAGATTTTCGTCTAGAATAAATTAGTAAAATGCGGGAAATGATTTTATTTCCCGTTGGTCATCCCGAGTAATAGTAATCTCACAAAAAATTATCATTGAAAAAAGGCCAAGTTCCATTTTTTCAACCAAAAAATTCCGCCTATGGAAGTAGTGATATCTATTATTGGGGCCAAGTTTATTGTTGCTGCTGTATATCCCGCACTTAATTTTATTATTGCACGTCCTTCTGTCTCAATTTTCTTAAAGTAATACGGACTTTACACTTGGTCAGTTTTCTCTAAGGGGATTCGTAAAATACTA